>LR738715.1:346180896-346294610 GCA_902687465.1 Secale cereale
AGGCCACGACGCGACGACGATGCTGTTGGCTGGCCCTGCGGGTGGAGTTGGGCCTAGCGCAGAGAAAAAGGATAGATGGGCCTGGGGGAAGAGAGAAGGAGGAGGAGGCCCCGTTGTACTGCTGGAGCTGCTTTCTTTCCTTTTTCTTTAATTTCTTCAGGCAGAACAGAAAAAGAAAAGCACAAAAATAAAGAAGAATAGTTAGGGGAAAAGAAAAATATCCCCAAGCTTAGTGATTAATGCCCTATTTAAATAAATTGACTTGGACATTTTTAGAGGCAGAAAAATAAAAGGAGTTTGAATATGGTTCAAACTCAAGTCATTTTAAAACCTAACCAAATCATTTTCAAAAGGGCTGATATTTGGTGGAGAGGTTGTTCACATGGTGCAAGATTCATAAGAGAAGAAAGAACAAAAGTGGGCTTGGTTATGAGGCTTGCACAAAAGATCAAAGATAGGGCAGAAGAAAAGAAAGAAAGAAAGAAGAAGAAGAAGAAGAAGAAGAAGAAGAAGAAGAAGAACAAGAAGAAGAAGAAGAGGGAGAAGGGGTAGGGTTAGCTAGGCATAGCTAAACCACACACACAACATCACAAGGGTCTGACTCATGCACAACAATAAATTAAACTATGATTCCATGATGATATGATGATGAGCAATGCAAGGATGCAAAATAAAAAAAGATATGGCAATGCAAGAAATAAAAGACAAGAACCCCCAATGATAATGACAAGGATCAAAAAAAGGAAGCTTTATTGCCATTATTGGAAAGTGTTACTTATGGGGCATTACAAACTCTCCTACACTACAAAAAGATCTCGTCCCGAGATCTAGGACTCGAGGAAGGAAGAATACTCGGAACGAAGGTGATCTTCTCGTTCCCACGTAGCTTCTCGGTCGGTATGGTGTGACCACTTAACTTTCAAGAACTTGATTGACTTGTTGCTGGTTTTGCACTCAGTTTCCTCAAGAATAGCAACAGCGTGCTCACGATAAGACAAGTCTTGTTGAAGATCAATCTCCTCGAACGGAATGGTGCGTTCAGGTGTCTTGAAGCACTTGCGGAGTTGAGACACGTGAAACACATCATGAACATTTGCAAAGTTGGAGGGGAGCTCGAGTTGGTAGGCTAGATCACCTCTTTTGCCAAGAATCTTGAAAGGGCCCACGTATCTAGGAGCAAGCTTGCCTTTGATACCGAATCTTTGGGTTCCTTTTATAGGAGAAACACGGAGATAGACATGATCCCCAATGTCGAAAGACAAATCACGATGCTTGCCGTCATAGTAACTCTTTTGACGTGATTGAGCGGCTTTGAGATTCTTACGTATGACTTTGCACATCTCTTCAGCTTCTGAGATCAAGTCATTGCCAAGAAGTTGACGTTCACCAGTCTCGGACCAGTTGAGAGGGGTACGACACTTTCTACCATAGAGGATTTCAAAAGGAGCTTTGCCGGCACTTGCTTGGAAACTGTTGTTGTAAGAGAACTCGGCAAACGGGAGACAATCTTCCCACTTCATACCAAAAGAGATGACACAAGCTCTGAGCATGTCTTCGAGGATCTGGTTCACTCTTTCGACTTGACCACTAGTCTGAGGGTGAAACGCAGTGCTGAAAGGAATCTAAGTGCCCATGGCTGACTGAAAGGAGTCCCAGAACTTGGATGTGAACAAACTTCCACGGTCTGAGGAGATGACTTGAGGAATGCCATGCAACAAAACAATTCTGGAAGTGTACAACTCTACCAACTGAGCTACGTTGATGGATTCTTTGACGGGAAGGAAGTGAGCTACTTTGGTTAGCTTGTCAATGACTACAAAGATAGCATCATTCCCCTTCTTGGACTTAGGAAACCCAGTGACGAAATCCATTTCAATGTGGTCGAATTTCCACTCGGGAATAGGTAGGGGTTGGAGGAGACCGGCTGGACGTTGATGTTCTGCCTTCACTCTTCTGCAGACATCACATTCATTCACGAATTGGGCAATCTCCCTTTTCATGCGAGTCCACCAGTAAGATTGCTTGAGGTCTTGGTACATATTGGAACTTCCGGGATGAATCGAGAGGAGGGAGTCATGTGCATCGTTCATTATGAGCTTCCTGAGATCACCCTTGGGAACCACAATTCTGTCCTCAAAGAACAAGGTGTCTTTCTCATCAACACGATAGCACTTGTATTTGGTAGTACCCTTAGCAATACCATGTTTCACTTTCTGCACCATAGCATCACTTAGTTGGGCCTCATGGATCTGATCTTCCAAGGTGGGAGCAACTTGAAGATTTGCAAGAAAGCCTTGCGGAACAACTTGGAGGTTGAGCTTCCTGAATGATTCACAAAGCTCAGGCTGGAACGGTTTGTGAAGGAGACTGTTGCAATATGCCTTTCTGCTCAAGGCATCTGCAATGACATTGGCCTTGCCAGGTGTGTACTCAATGCTTGGATCATACTCTTGGATCATCTCAACCCAACGAGTCTAGCGAAGGTTCAGGTTTGGCTGTGTGAAGATGTACTTCAAGCTCTTGCGATCGGTGAAGATTTCCACCTTTCTTCCCAACAGAAGGTGTCTCCACATGATCAAGGCATGTACAACTGCTGCTAGCTCGACATCATGTGTGGGGTAATTCTTCTCATTTGGTTTCAACTGATGAGAAGTGTATGCCACAATCTTCTTGTCTTGCATGAGAACACCACCAAGTCCTTGTAAAGAAGCATCACAAAAGACTTCATAGGGCTTGGACTCATCCGGAGGAGTAAGAACCAGAGCAGAAATGAGCTTCTCTTTGAGTGTTTTGAATGCCACATCACAATCAGGAGTCCAGGAGTACTGGACATTCTTCTGCAACAGGATGGAAAGAGGCTTGGCAATCTTGGAGAAGTTCTCAATGAACCTTCTGCAATAGCTAGCGAGACCAAGGAAGCTTCGGAGTTGCTTGACATTCTGCGGGGGTTCCCAATTGACAATAGCTTCAACTTTCTCAGGGTTGACAGAAATACCCTTAGCATAGATGATACGGCAAGATATAAGAGTTTATCCAGCCAGAATTCACATTTGGAGAACTTCGCATAGAACTTGTGTTCATGGAGCCTGTCCATGACCAAACGGAGGTGCTTGGCATGGTCTTCTTCATTCTTGGAGAATACCAAGATGTCATCCAGATAGACGAGAACACATTCATTGGTGTAGGGGTTGAATATGAAGTGCATCATCATCGAGAAAGTGGGTGGAGCATTTGCGAGGCCAAAAGACATGACCGTGTATTCATAAGAGCCAAAAATCATTCTGAATGCGGTCTTGGGAATATCTTCTTCATGGATACGGATCTGGTGATGACCCATCCGGAGATCGAGCTTCGAGAACACCTTTGCTCCTTTGAGTTGCTCGAACAATTCATTGATATTGGGGAGAGGATACTGGTTCTTTATTGTCTTCTTGTTCAATGTCCGGTAGTCAACGCAAAGGCGTTCCGTGCCATCCTTCTTCTTGACAAATAGAACACCACAGCCCCAAGGAGAAGTAGTAGGCCTGATTAGACCCATACGTTCTTGCTCATCGAGTTGTTTCTTCAGCTCCTTCAACTCATCAGGAGAAATCTTGTACGAACGTCGACATGCTGGCTCGGTACCGGGCTCGAGTTCAATGAAGAATTCAACTTGACGATGCGGAGGCATGCCTGGAAGCTCTTCAGGGAAAACATCTTCATATTCATTGACCATCGGAATATGAGAGATGGCATTAATCTCGCCCTTGTCATTGAGAGAGAATAGCCTGATTGTGTTATCTCGAGAGGCGAAGATAATCACGTCTTCATCAGGATGAGTAAGCTTGACTTCCTTATTTGCACAATCAATGTTTGCATCATGCTTGGAAAGCCAATCCATCCCAAGAATAAGATCAATGTCGGAGTTACCGAGAATAACTGGAGAAACCATAAAACTGTAATCACCCATATGGATAGATATATCCGGAGAAAATACACTAGAAGTCATTCGTTTCCCCGGAGAAGTAACTTGCAACTTTTGAGGTAAATTTTTGGTGGCAAAATAGTGCTTTGTTGCAAATGGGTGAGACATGAAAGAGAATGATACACCTGAATCAAACAACACTTTTGCAGGAATAGAGTTAACTGGAAGATTACCAAGTATCACATTGAAGAATTCTCTGCTTGAGCTGCATTCATCAGATTCACTCTTGCAACCTTGGGATTGTGCTTGACAATAGGAGTGCTGATAGATGGAGGAGGCGGAAGGCGCCTTGGGTTGGGACACTTGTTAGCATAGTGACCCTTCTGAGTGCACTTGTTGCAAACCACTTCTAAGAGAGGACGGTGATAAGGACCACTTGACTTCGAAGCTTGAAACCGAGTCTTGGACTGATTGCTTGGGTTGGGTGGGTGGGAGAAACCACGGCCACCAGAGTGCTTATTGCTGTTTGGAGGGCGGAGCACTGGAGGAGGTGGAAGCCAAAACTTCTGTTGCTTTGCGACCACTTGGGAAGAAGAGGAGGAGTTAATAGCATCTCTGATCCTTTTTTTTGGAAGCTTCAACCTTGAGCTGGGCTGCCTCTTGCTTAAGAGCCATGTTATAGAATTGATCAAATTCATCCGGCTCAAACAAGGTGAGAGCTAGTTGGAGTTCATCCTTCAGACCACCATGGAACTGATAAATCTTGCTCTTGGCATCTGGGATATCTTGCTTGGCATAGCGAGCGAGATTCTAGAACTTGACAGTGTATTGATAGACGGACATGGTGCCTTGCTTCAGGTTGCAGAATTGCTCATGCATGCCTTCAATGACACTAGTTGGAATGTGGTGAGAGCGGAAATCCTTGCAGAAGTCAGTCCACGAGATTTCACGTCCACCTCTGGAATCTTTGTACTGTTGCCACCAATCAACAGCTTGATCCTTGAGTTGGAAGGCGGCAAACTTGACATAATCCTTAGGTCTCACATTACTGCATTCAAAGTGCTTCTTGATGTCTGTTATCCAGTCTTCAGCATCTAGCGGATCCACACAGTAACTGAAAGACTTCGGTTGGTTTGCCAGGAATTGGTTGAGGGTTGCAAAGTGAGGTTTATTGAACAGATTGCCTTGGCCTTGGTTCCCATGACCACCTTGATTTGCTTGGTTGGCTTGAAATATTCTGCATCATTTGCATAAGCATCTGGGTGTTCTGGTTGGTCGCTTGCATAATTGCTCTCCAGGCCTCAGACGGAGGAGGAGGGGAAGGAGGACGATCAGGAACTTCTTCACCTCTGGGTTAGCATTGGGAACCTTTTTGGAAGCCATCCTGAATGAGATGACAACTATTAGCCATTGATTGAAAGATATAAGCCGAATCAACGGCTAGAACTTGCAACATAAGTCTTCACAAGGACATTCGAACAAAATGAACGAATTTAATCCACAGTTCAATGGTACAACAATCTTCACGAGAAGCCACTTGGGAGAACAAAAGGTAAATAAAAACAACAAGGAGCAGATAGAACAAATACAAGATAGAAGCTTCGTCCCACATGTTCGGGCTGAAAGCTCATGGAACGTGTTACAAAAGGGTTTTGCAATCCCCGGATCAGCATAGCCAAGGACCCTTTAAGATGCAACTCCCGATCGGAACAATGCCCATAAAACCACTTCACTCAATGTAGAACCCCAAACTCCATATCATGCATTCGTTGGAAGAATGCCTACGTACTACTAGATGAACCCACCTATTAATTTCCGAAAGTTTCCGGTTATGCAATCGGGTGTTGGGGATACAGGGGAAGCACCGCACACTCAACAATAATCCTACATCCAGTTGTATCCATCCTTCAACACATAACCAGTTGTTTTCGGAAACCGTTTACCTCGGACCTTCGAAACGCGTCTACTATACAAGCTATGGCAATACTCCCGAACTACCTTCCCAGTACTAGGTGATGTTGGGGTTATCTTACCACTAACCGCATTGAAGAGTTTTCGATGTCGGCCGTCTTAAGTATTCCAGAACTGTTGCGATGGATTTGTGAAGACAACAGCTCGGAGCTCAACTCCCCGGGACACTACCACAACCCCTAAATGACAGGAGGCATCGAGAACAATGTTCTCGTTACAAAGACATCGAAACAATCCAAACAATACTCGCGTGATCCTAAAAAAATTAGTGAATTTTTGAGAGTAGAAGAGATAGAACATCGTCAGGAGTCTTCACCAGAGTGATAAAGGGATGAGGAGTAAAAGAAATCCTACTTTCCGATATATATAGGACTCAAAACATTTTCATGTGTGTGCCTAGACTCAACCGTCAACGATTCGATCAATCAGTGGGGGCTCCTAGGTCGGAGAAGGCTTTGATTACCAACTTGTAATGCCCAGTATGAGACTATACCTCCTACGTGTCGAGGCACGACTTAAAGGCATAATCTCATACTAGAATGATCTCAAGTATGGTATCTTTGCACGACTCATGTAAAAGAGGGATGAAATTGTAAAAGAGTAGTTGGCTTACACTCGCCACGTCACACAATGTAATACATTAACATACATCATCCAATAACATCAGAGTCCGACTACGGATGAAGATCCAAATGAAAGATACCATAAATAAAGCAACACAAGGTCCCGATCATCCTAGTAAGAGCCCTACTGATCCTCTGGCTAAGACACGTAGTATCGACCGCGTTCTTCATCGAACTCCCAATACAACTCTGAACCACCAGCTGTGTAGTTCTCAACGGTACCTGCATCTGGTGTTGTGTAGAATCTGTGAGCCATGGAGGACTCAGCAATCCCGTTCCCGGGTAGCAATACTATCAAAGCCTTAGGTGTGGATAAGGTGTAAACAAGGTTTGAAGCAGCACTAGCACTAGCTTACGTGTTTAGAGCGAGAAGAGAAAGTGCCAACGATCGCCAAAGTGATCATGAAGTGATCCTATCTAAGCACGACAAACATAACCCCACCGTGTTCACTTCCCGAACCCCTTCGGAAAGCGACCGTCACGGTTACTCACGCTGGTAGTGTATTATGAACATAGTGTCAAGTTTTCTACAACCGGATATTAACAAATTCCCATCTACCACATAACCGCGGGCACGGCTTTCGAAAGATCAAACCCGGCAGGGGTGTCCCAACTTAGCCCATCACAAGCTCACGATCTGTGGAGTCGCAACTCCAAGGTGGGAAGACCCGAGTATTCTCGGAATCCCGTGCTCAAGATATTCCGACAAAGGTAAAACTAATCCAGCAAGACCTCCCGGCGTGCCGACACCCTGATAGTAGCCGCGCGTATCTCGTCTCAGGCCACGGCTGGATGGGTGATGCTACAAGTTTTTACCAGCCCTCGGGTTTCCCCAAGGTGGCCCTACAGGACCCCCAGTTTGGACCAACACTCATGTGGAGCACTGGCCCGAGTTGTTGATTAAGAAAAGGGTTTATAACTCCCTATGCAAGTTTTAGTTATTAGGCAAATGTAAAACCAAAGTTGGGCCTTGCTGGAAAAGCTTTAGCGCTAAGCGGGTTATCAAGGGGGCCCATAAACCCCAACCGTGTTAGGGACGCAAAAATCAAGGAACATAACACCGGTTTAAATGGTTCCTAGGGTGGCATGGGTGGAACAAAACACCAAGCAAAGGCTTAGCCTTCCACCCATTGCCAAATATATAGATGATTTAGTTTAACAGATTATATATTGTGATATCCCAACAATAACTTCATCATGAAGCAAGAATCTTCAAATCTTCTCCGGCAACTAACAATGCTATAAGAGGGGCTGAGCGAAGCTTACGTAGCCAATCAAAGGTTTGCTAGGTTGGGTGGTTAGAGAGTTTCATGGCAACAATAGGAGGCTGACAAACAGACATAGGCATCGAGGCAATAAGCTAAAGAGCGAGACATCTAGCATAGGCAAAGATAGTAGTGATATCTGGGAAAGGTCATCTTGCCTGTTGCATCCTCGGAGGGAACGTAACCTTGCTCCTCACACTCAACCTCGGTAGAAACCTCGTACTCCATATCGTCACCGGGCTCTAACCAAACACAACAATGCAACAACGGAACAAAATCAATCAACATGCAGTGCTCAACCACATGATGCATGTACATGAAGCATGTGAACATGGGAAAAAATGATGCATGGCCTAGGGGGCACAAGAGGCAACAACATCATAACCAAACAAGATCATACACAAGCATGAAACAAGCAAAATAACAACTTAACAAGTTTATGTAGTTTTCCAAACAAGCATGCAACATGTTTTAAAGAAGTTGGTTAACATGGCAAGGGTGCAACTAACATAACAGCAACATGCTAGCACATTTAAATGGACTGGAATTAAATAACAACAATATCCAGAAACTCCCATATTAATTTATTTGCATTTGGGACAGATCTGAAAAACTTCTGTGATAGAGTTTTCAAACATGCTAAACAACAACACCAAAATATTCTACACATTTTTCTACCCCAAATGCATATAAAGTTTGTTAAATTTGGAGTTGTAGATATTTAGTTATGATTTTTACAAGTTTAAGCATATTTAAAACAAGTTTAAATTCAAACATCATTTTAAATGTTTTTAAACATGGCAGCAAGTGGCATATTCATAATCTACATAAAATTCTAAGCACTTTTCATATATAACTCAAATTCATCAGAAACATATTTATGCCAATATTAAATAAACAAGAAAAACAGAAAAGAAAAAGAAAAACAAAAAAAGAAAATAAAACAAAACAGACGCCAGGGTCCAGATCGACCGAAGCTCAACTAGCCCACGCCATTGACAGAGGGGCCCGGCGGGCTGAGCTGGCAGCGTGGGTGCGCGCGGGGGTGGAGATGGCGCTGTGAGGCTGGCAGGTGGGGCCTACCTGTCAGCCTCAGGCAAAAAATGCAAAAAGGGGCGAAATCACCTGCCCCTGCGAGGGCTCGAACACACGACCCCCTGCGATAACTGACGGAGACAAACCACTGCGCTACTGATCGGAACTCGACAGAGAACAGGTAGCATAACTAAAGAATAGACAGAAGAAGCAGCAAGCAGGGGAAGCGCTGGCCTCGTCGGAGCTGCTTGTCCGAGCCGCTCCAGTGACCAAATAGCACGGCGGAGGGGTGCGAGACGCTCCTGGAGGAGTTCCGCATCCATCCAGTACGCTAGCAGCACCTACAGAGCACTACAGCACCGGCGGCGAGCAACAACAGCACGGCGGTGACGGAGCGACGGCAAGGCGAAGCAGAGCCCTAGGCGGCACGGCGACTACACATGAAGCTTCTACGCGACTAGACGACGCTAACGGATGGCACATCTCGACCTAGAGGGGTCGGAACACTCGCCGGCGACGAGGTCCGACGGCGACGCGATCGGTCGCTCGGGGAACTAGGGGCTAGAGGGCACGCAGAAAGGGGGAAAGGGCACGGGGAGAGAGAGGAGCTCACCACGAGCACGACTGTGTGCTCGGCTGGCCCAGTCATGGACGGAGTCGACGACGGCGGCTCTCGAACACCTACGGCTGCCGGAGAGGAAGAAGAGGAAGAAGAGCTCATCGTGGAGGGGCTCGGGTCCGCGTAGTCGACGTAGACGAAGTAGGCGACGTCGTGGAAGCAGAAGGACAGAGTTGGCGAGGCTGTGGTCGACGCGGGGCTCGCCGGCGACGTGTCGCGCTCTCAGATGCACTCGGGCATCAATTGGATCGATGGATCTGGGGGTGCTCGGCTCTCTAGGCGGCGACGAGGGGAAATGGGAACCCTAGGATAAGGGAGAGGACGACCTGCGGGTTTAAAAAGGGGGCGGCGACGACCTCGATGTCCGTGAACTCACGGCGCGACAGTGAGCGCTGGCGTGCTCTGTCTTGGCTGACGAAGGAAGACGGCGACGCGGCCTGTGCCACAGACAGGTGGGACCAAGGGGGGAAAAGGCCACGGCGCGACGGCGACGCTGTTGGCTGGGCCTGCGGGTGGAGTTGGGCCTAGCGCAGAGAGAAAGGAGAGATGGGCCTGGGGGAAGAGAGTAGGAGGAGGAGGCCCGTTGTACTGCTGGAGCTGCTTTCTTTCCTTTTTCTTTAATTTCTTCAGGCAGAACAGAAAAAGAAAAGCACAGAAATAAAGAGGAAGAGTTAGGGGAAAAGAAAAATATCCCCAAGCTCAGTGATTAATGCCCTATTTACATAAATTGACTTGGACATTTTTAGAGGCAGAAAAATAAAAGGAGTTTGAATATGGTTCAAACTCAAGTCATTTTAAAACCTAACCAAATCAATTTCAAAATGGCTGATATTTGGTGGAGAGGTTGTTCACATGGTGCAAGATTCATAGGAGAAGAAAGAACAAAAGTGGGCTTGGTTATGAGGCTTGCACAAAAGAGCAAAGATAGGGCAGAAGAAAAGAAAGAAGAAGAAGAAGAAGAAGAAGAAGAAGAAGAAGAAGAAGAAGAAGAAGAAGAAGAAGAAGAAGAGGGAGAAGGGGTAGGGTTAGCTAGGCATAGCTAAACCACACACACAACATCACAAGGGTCTCACTCATGCACAACAATAAAGTAAACTATGATGCCATGATGATATGATGATGAGCAATGCAAGGATGCAAAAATAATAAAAGATATGGCCATGCAAGAAAATAAAAGACAAGAACCCCCAAGGATAATGACAAGGATTAAAAAAAGGAAGCTTTATTGCAATTATTGGAAACTGTTACATATGGGGCATTACATGGGATCACCCCGGTCGTATCGCCTGGCCTTGTTTGGATACTCTAACTCAGTTAAAGGTTAGAGTTAGATTCTAATCTAAACTAACCCTGAAGTAACTCTAGCGAAAGAGGTGTTTGGATGACAGGGTTAGATGGAGCGAAGATATAGCGAGGTGCCTTCATGGTCGGTGCGAGAGGGAGGGAGGGAGAGGACGAGAAGCTTCGAGGAAGTGGGGAGGGATCTGCTGCGGTGAGAGCGAGAGAAAAATGTGTTTTTAGTGTCCCAGGAAGAACTAACCCAAATAAGCACCTCTTGGGTGGGTTAGATTTTTTTGGGTTAGTTGAGTTCAAACTAACCCAAACTAACTCTAACTCATGGATCCAAACAGTAACCCAAACTAACCCTCATGTTTGGATATTTTTGGGTTAGTTGAGTTCAAACTAACCCAAACTAACTCTAACACATGGATCCAAACAGTAACGCACCGTCAAATCGCACAGTCCGACCTTTCCAGTAGTAAGTAAGTTGAATCCGCTACTCCCTCACTCTCCTCGCCTCTCTGTCAAACTGCCTACGCGAAAACTGCCGTGCGTACTGCCCGAATAAGCCCGGCCCTCAACTTTTAACTATGCGAAAATAGTTCGAGCTGGTTCGTTCTATATAAATACTAGTATTGTATGTTTATTCCCCCGTGGGGTTGTTCAATGAATGGGGGGCCGGGGAGCACAAGTGAACAATACTACTACTAGTAGTACTACCTCCGTCCTGGTTTATTGGTCCCCATTGTATTTCGTGTCAAATTTTGACCATAAATTTAACCAACGAAATTTTCATGCATGTCGCAAAAAATTATATAATTGAAAACTGCGTTCAAATACGAATCCAACGATTTTTTTGTTGACATGCATTAACATTTTGTTAGTTAAATCTTTGGTCAAAATTTAACACGGAATACAATGGGGACCAATAAACCAGGATGGAGGTAATAGTAAGTAGGAGTCGTACAGGTAGTCACCTTAAATAGAGAGTTTCTTTTCTTTAATGCCACGTACACAAATTGAAACGCTTGTTGTGGAGAGAAAAGATTATCACTCCGCTATATATGTACGCAGGGGCCTGAGCGCTTGCTTTACTAGCGCTGATCTCTTCATTCTCTCATCCTCTCCAGATCTAAACAAGACAGTGGTAGCGGCATTTTCTCTCTGCTCACCGCTGGTCATAGATCCGGCCAGATCCCTTCAGCCGGTGTGTGTAGAGGACTGAAAGGTGCATCGTTCACGCGGTCATCGCTGGCGAGGGAGGAAACCCACAGCTGCCGGAGTGGCCCGATTCTCTGCCCGTGCCTTTCTCTCCGACACAGCGCAGGCTCGGGAGGTCCTCTGACCCTTCTTCCTCCCTACCGTATTGTCCACAGATCCGACCTGCCGCCGCCGACATCCCGACGACCCTCAAGTATAAGTTCTTCGAAAGCGGCCTTGCTCTACTGCCCCAGCTCCCCACGTGTCTGCATGTGCATATTTTTCTACTCCCATCAGCTCTTCCAAAGCCACCTACATTTTTAGTATTATTAGAGGTAAAGCTACTTCATGCATTCGAATCTAGGGCTTTGTTCAAACAACGAAGAAAGGGGGGAAAATTGTAGCATGAATCTAGGACTTGATTCAAAGAGGAAATAATATGGTGAAAGTAGTAGAGACCGGATACCTAACCGGTCTCTTGGTTGAAAAGGGAAATAATGGGAAAACGCAGTACAAACTGGATAAGGAACAGATCTATTATTGGTTGAAAAAAGGATAGAAAGTGGCGGCTGGTGGACAAGTCAACAGAGTATGCCCAGGATTAGATTTGTTGCCCTCACATAGTAAAAGTACTCCAGGATTAGAATTGCTGCCCTTGCATAGTAAAAGGTCTCAGGGTTAGATTTGCTGCCCTCACATAGTAAAAGGTCTCCAGGATTAGATTTGCTGCCCTCACATAGTGAAAGGTCTCCAGGATTAGATATGCTATCCTCACATAGTACAAGGTCTCCAGGATTAGGTTTGCTGCCCTCCAATAGTAAAAGGTTTCCAGGATTAGATTTGGTGCCCTCACATAGTACAAGGTCTCTAGGATTAATTTTGCTGCCCTCACATAGTAAGAGGTATGCAGGATTAGATTTGCTGCCTCACATAGTATGAACAAACTCGTCATCACCACTTTATGCCTCCTTGTAGGTACATTGTGCTGATGCGTCCACTATCGCATGTCCTTATACCAACCTTTTGTTGTTGTTAATGTAAGGGCACATGTAAAATGAAGCGATCACACTGTTACCTTAGGGACATGTCTAACCAGTGTTATTGTTAATCTAATGCCTCCAGTGATAAGATGCAATTAAACTGTGTTACAAGTTGCACTCTTGCTGTTTTCCCCAGTATGATAAGTAAGTTGCTCCTTTACGCTGTTGAGTGTCCTGGTGTCCCCACGGTCCCATGCCCTTAAACCAACTCATTAGCTGATGTTGATTTACTGTATCTGGTAAACAAGCAATGCCACCATTAAAGTAATCCCATATTTGAGGAATCTCATTGTTGACGTAATGCTTCTAGTAACATGAAGCATTGCCGACGTTTTAAAATTTCTACTATTCTTGCGTGATTGCCATGAACATAATTAAGATGCTTTTTTCATTTCGTATATGTTTCGTATATTCTTATTGACCAATGTTTACTTTCTATCTTTTTGTGTAGATAGGGATATCCATTTCACCTTGTTGCTATTGTGACCTTTTGGTGAACTGCACAAAACACTTTTTTTGGAATGAGCATCTTGTGCAGTTCAACTAAAATGTCACGTGGGCAACATCTCTCAATTTTGGTGGAACTGCACAAAATGGTGATTGGAGTTTCCAAAATCTCTGTCAAATTTTGCTGGTAATCTCGTGCAACATTTTATTAGTCTTTGCAAGATCACTGTCACCACAATGGCACCTTATTTTAGTGGAACTGCACAAAAGGATAAACAAATTATTGTTGCACCTTACATGAGAAGGAGAACCAACCTTAATGTTGCTCAATTTTTGTGTAACTACTAAAGAAGAACCTGCCATCTCACAAGAGCAAGTACTTCTTGCTAGCTCAATGATGCAATCTTTGCTTCATTTCAGGTGAACCGCAGAAAAAGGAGCATGAATTGAATCATAGATCTCCAGGTTGGCCTCATCCGAGTGGACTTGCAGGTTCACCACATCGTGTCGTGGCGGCATAAGGCCCCTCACACCGGTCAGTACTGTCCTTTATCAACATGACTGTGCTTTGTCATACTATGCTAATGTTCTATTTTTTTAATTAAAGTTATTCTATCACAATCTTTTCTCGTTTCGGAAATAAAGTTTGCTTCAACTAGTGCCACTATTATAGTAATCATGCTCTTTCTTATCTGGGCAAACATGAATACTCAACTACAGATGTTGTGATGGTCAAGAGCATTCGCCAAGTTCTTGGGTTGTATGACACGGCTAGCCAAGTTGGATTTAATCCCGATATTCATTTTATCAAAAGGCTCTAATGGGTTGGTTCCGAATCTTGCAAGCTGGGAATCAATGAGATGTGTAGGCATCTTTGTTGTATGTATTATTTGAATCTTATTTGTTGGTTCTGAATCTTGCAAGCTGGGAATCAATGAGATGTGTAGGCATCTTTGTTGTACTTACTATTTGGATCTTATTTGTTGGTTCTGAATCTTGCAAGCTGGGAATCAATGAGATGTGTAGGCATCTTTGTTGTATTTATTATTTGGATCTTATTTGTTGGTTCTGAATCTTGCAAGCTGGGAAACACGACATGATGATGCAGAGGACAACAACCATAACAAACAGTTCAAACTTGGTAGTATTATCTTTGTGAAAGTGCGACAAATGTGCTGATCGTGTGTGTCCTGAATATAATAATTCTAATTGTTGTGCATGTTGATCCTGTGGCACTGATAGAACGAGCCAATGCATTGCTTGTTTTAAGTATAAATTTCTATTAAAGCTAATTAAGTTTAAGTAAAGTGACCACTAGATCCTATTATTACAGTACCAATAGAGACCCGCTGGTGAACCGACATGTGGCCGGAGTAAGTTTCTTAATGGAGGCATTTGAATGCGCCGAGGGTGCATCTTTTGCCGGGCGTGCAGCGGACGAGGGAGGGGTAGTAACTATTGTCGCCTGTACACACTCAGTTTACTGTTGAATCCAGTTCCCCAAGAGCTGAAAAACGAACTGATGTCGCCTACACACTCGTTCACTTGAAGAGACTCCAATGGCGATCCGAGGGGTGAGCCTACTAGATATGGACTTCAGCAAGGAGTTCCCCTTTGAGTTCGCCGTTCAGTCCTATGGCTGCACCAAGTTGAATGTGATGTACACCAACGATCCAGACTCGGTGAAGCTCTTCCTCGCCGAGTTCAAGCGGTACCTACAAGGCGAGAAAGCGCAAGGTTGCAGGACTAGACCTTGTGCCCATCCATTCGTCTCCTGACAGGGACCAGCGGATCGCCGTGGCCCAGGTATGTGTGCGGGACGAGGTTCTCATCTACCACTTCTGTAGGGCCATCAGAGGTTCTGGAGCATTCACCCGTTTCATCGGCAGTGCCGACTGCGCCTTTGCTACGGTGGAGAGATGTAAGAACGCGACGATTCGGCCATCTGGTGCAACGAGCTTGTCGACATTTGGAAGCAATACAAGATCATCAGCAACGGGCATGAGAAGGACTCCGTGGTTGACCTCGCCGAGACCATCATCGACCCCTGATACGCCAACATGAAAGAAGACAATGATACCAAGGACCTGAACACGTGGGAGGTACCTCTGAATCTAGCCTACATAACCTACGCGGCCAAGAGGGCATGGGAGGTACCTCTGAATCCACCCTGCACCCGAACAAGTCAACCCTTGTACTCCCCTCTGCCTATGTCTTCCCCCGCTCCGGTTCGTTCGGTCCGAGGTCTCGACATCGTCCTCCGCCTTGGTGCTCTAGCCACGGTGCCGCCGTCTGTCTTTCCCAACATGGTAAGCAAAACAAGAGGAATCGGGAGACAACTATTTTACGAGAGGCTGACAGTCCCGGGCCCACTAGGTCCATGGCCTAGGTTTTGTTGTTTAACATGGGCAGGCGACGACATGTTTCAACATTTTTTGGATCCAGCAGGTATCAAGCGGCCTCTAGGCCTCCCAACCTAGCTTGTCTATAACATCAGTAGCCCAAGTTATGTTTGTTTTTTTCAAGAAGACGCACAACTCAGTTCTATTTTTCATTTTCATTAATCCTATATCTGAATTTTCTCCCACTTTCTTTTTCGATGTAAACTGAGTTTTCTCCCAGTACTTTTCCCTAGAACCAACTCAACTGTCCCACGTCTAGCATAAAAAATAATAATACCCCACGTACTATTAACTCATCAAATTTAAATGATATTTTATTTCGTAAGTTGAAAGGTCTTACAAAATAATAATAATAATTGTTTATATATAACTTGGCAAGTTAACTCCTAGTGATTGCGTACATAAGCTTGCAAAGATTTTACTGACCAATGCAGTAATAGACGTGCAATCATGTGTTTATGTTTTTATAACATTTCTCCATCTAGCCCAACATGATATTTTCACCCAGCCCAGCAAGTCCGCGGATTTCGAGAAAAATGCAAATGGGCTTTAAATTCTACCATATATATAAATGGGCTGCATAGATGCTACATCATTGTTTCACCCAGCCACCAAATGGACCAAAAAAACAAATGGACTAGTTGACATGTGGGCCAGTAGGTCGAAGCCTAAGAAGGCATTGGATTTACATCCAATGGCCGATATTCTCCTTCAATCTCTCGTCTTCATCCCCCAGCGCTGCCGGGACCGCCTACTCCAGCCTTCGGCGTCCATCGGCGTTGTTTTGCGTTCCTCAGCGAAACGTTACCCCGCCGACGGCCAGGCCATCCCTCCACTCGGCACCTCGTGTTATCCTCTGCCGAGTGTAGGCCCACCCCGCACCCGAACCAGTCAAGTTTCCCACACCTCTCCGTCTGGGACTCCACTGCCGCGGCTTCCACATCTCCGGGTCGTTCCAGTCTAGGGCCTCGCCGTCGTCCACCGCCTTGGTGCACTCGGCATGGCGTGGTCAACATAGGAGAGTCATCGGAAGAGGACTGTCCATGGAGAGCCTGACGGCTGGGACCCACGAGGTCCATGGTCGCACACAAGGGAAGTTCCTCCTTATTACGCACTGTACGTGGGAAGGGCTTCTGTATTTCGCAAAAAAAAACGTTCCCCCGCTGACAGGTCGGATCCACCAGCTATATCTTCGCACGCAAGGAAGTGCCTCCTTATTACGCACAGAAAAATGAATACCCCCTGCTAGCTGGGACCCACCATAGTGGGTGGCTGACTTGTGGGCCTACTAAGTTGACGGGGACGGAGGGCTTTGTCAACTTAGTCAATATGAATGATTCTGGCTCCAGTGACCATACGATGTCCATCCAACAGCCAAAGTGCTTCTTCAACCTCTGGTCTTCTTGCTCTAGCCGCCCAAAGTAGCGTCGGTCGTGTGGCGTGCTCCTGCCTCCCGTGGCTGGCTGTGATGCCGCGGAGACCTCATCACCCCCTACTACTCCCACCGCTGGCCAGGGCATCCATCTACTCACCCACACCCCCTGTTATTCTGCGGCGACGGCAGCCTCACGCCGCACCCGAACCAGTGAACCATCGTACTCCTCTCCGCGTGGGCATCCACTATCGCGTCTTCCCCGGCTCCGCGTCGTCCCCTTCCTAGGCCTCGCCGTCGTCCACCGCCTTGGTGCTCTCGGCGCGGCGTGGTCAATGTGGTTAATGACCGACTTCCATCGAAAGAGTACTGTACGTGGAGAGGCCGATAGCTGGGTCCACGGCCACAACCTAGTTTTTTTTGTGATTTGCCAAGTAAGTCGCTTTGTCAGGCATGTTGGGCTGTTAATCTTTCAAGACGAGGAGAGCTTTATTTGGCTGGCCGAGAAAATGGCCTATGAGTAATGAGAAATGGGCTGTACATTTTTAAAACAGATCAAACCGACAATTAGTTTCAAATTTCCTTTTTTTCATTTCGAGATTTTAAATTGCATTGATTTTTATGCATGGACAATTTGTTGGATTTAATATTGATATACATTTATTTTTAAAATCAGTTTGAATGTGACTCGAAATTTCGGGATTAAAAATAGTTCGGACCGCACTGAAATATGCAAAATTTCATATAATTTTTTAAGGGAACATTTTGTTTTTGCCACTCTAGATTTTGCCAATTTTCCTTATGCCACTCTAGATTTTGACATTTCACTCTTGCCACCCTTAGTTTTTGACAATTATCACAATTGCCATTCCCGTGGCAAAAGTGAAATTTTCTGAGTGGCAATTATGATAATTATCGAAAGCTAAGAGTGGAAAAAATGAAATAAAATTATTTTGCTTTTGCCACAAAATGGCAATTGTGATAATTTTCAAAAACTTATAGTGGCAAAAGTGAAATGTCAAAATGTAGAGTGGCATAAGGAAAATTGGCAAAATCTAGAGTGGCAAAAACAAAATTTTCCCATTTTTTAACAGTGGCCAAAATATGGGCTGTAATGCTAACAAAAAGAATATGGGCTCCAAAAAACATTAAAAATTAGCAAATAGGCTGTAAATTATTAGAAATAATGGCAAATGGGTTGTATGCTATTTTCCACAGATTTGAGGCTTTCCTAAAAAAAAGGTTGACGCACAAGCAGTGACTGTTGGATTTCCATCCAACTGCCGTCGTGCTTCTTCAATCTCTGCTCTTCCTGCTCCAGCCGCTCAAACAAGCGCCAGCGGGACTACCTGCTCTCTCCTCCCCGCGGTCGGCTGTGCTGCCGCGCAGGCCTCACCACCCCACCGTACTCCCATGTAATGCCCCAGATGTAACACTTTCCCTATATGGCAATATATAAACTTTGGCTTCATCAATTCCTGTCCGGGCTCTTCTTTTCTTTTCGGGTTCTTCGTTTTGTCGTGTGCGTGTGTGCATTTCACTCATGTCATGTTGTTATGTGCATTGCATTGCATTTGTGTTGTCACTTGCATCCGGTCCCACTCGTCTCTTCCCGTTGTCCGTTTCGAGTTCCGACGCTCACACACGTGCCTGTGGCATCCCCGAGTACTTCTTTCGTGTGTGACCATGTAACGTTTCCGGAATGACGTGAGACTTGTCGTGCGATGTTGTTTTGGTACGTGTAGGCCGCCTGTCAAGTTTTGTCGCGTTTGGAGTTCGTTTGGTACTACAACGGTTAACCTAGTGGGCTAAAAGAACCTCTTCTTTAAGGCCCAAGACCCCCTCCACAACAGCCCACTAACCCAGCACAACCCTTCCCATCATCTCGGTCGTCGAATTGTGATCGCGTGGCCGAAAACCGCTCCCCATTTGGACTCTCCTAGCTCCCTATGCCTATAAAAACGCCCCCCATGTCAATTTTTCGTCCAAAACCCTAGTTCCACCCCTCCACCGCCGCCGAACACGTCCGTACGGACCGGACGCGTCCGCCCGACCACTCACGTTGTGACACGTGTCCCGCCGGGTCTCTTCCCTCGCCCGTGCCGCCAGGGCCCGCCGCGGCCCGCTTCCGGCCCGCCCCGGGCCGCCGCCCCGGCCAACTCGCCGCGCCTCCCGCGCCTTCTCCCCTCCGCCTCCGGTGGGCGCCGCGCCGCCCGTGGAGGTCCCGCCGCCACCGGTCGCCGAAGCCGCTGGCACCGCCGCCCTCCGCCGCCATCTTCCTCCGCCCTCGCCAGCACCGCGCAGACGCAACACCGCCCGCCGTCGTAGGCGCCCTCCGGCGAGCACCGCCGTCGCCTGCTTCCCGCCGCCGGACGGTGCCGGATCCACCGCCGGAGGTCGAGCTCCCGCCGGAGCCGAGGCCCGCAGCGCCGCCGCGCCCGATCTAGTTCGCCGGGCCGAAACCCTAACGGGTCGGCGCCCGCAACCCGCTCCGCACCCGCGTTGACCCGGCCCGATCCGCCCGTGGACCCGATCTGCTAGGTAGCCCTGTTGTTTTTTTCTCTAGGTCATGTTTAATTTGTTGTCTGATGGCATATTGTGATGGCTGTATCTTTTTGTGTGTAAGTCCAATTTGTGCATATGATATGTCAAAATGATCGTGGTGATTTGTAGTACGTTTTGTTCCATTGTGTCATGCTTGTTTGAGTCCATCTAGATTTCTTAATCTTCGTGAAAAGAGTGCTACATGATATAAACTGCTGCTACTTGTTATTTTCATGCCATGTTTGAGATGTGATAACTTGGTGCATGTTTATCCAAATGAAGCAAATGAGATGTCAAAATGTTCATCATGAGATGCTTTACATGATGGTTGTTGTAGCATGCATGTTAGGGTTCATATTGCCATGTTAATCTCTGTTGCAAAAGTGCATGTGGCTGTTAAGTTTTGTAACATGTTATGAGATGCTGATTTGAAGAGCTTGTTGCTATTGATGTGTTTGTCCTCATGTCACATGTTAATATGTTTTAGAATCTTCATCATGTGGTCTTTGCTGTGGTGCAAACCATTTTCCATGATATGCCTTGAGGTGACTTAAACATGCTTGCAAACATGCCATGCCAACTTAACTGTTTTATACTTGGTGAAAATTCTACTAAGTCTGGAATCTGTCTTATCCTGATGCTATGTTTGCTTGATGCCCTAGGCAAATCCATGTTAGTTTTGGGGTGGCCATTGATCATTCCTTGTTGTACATGTTGTTGTCTATCCATCCATGCCCTCACTTGCTCATATGGGTTGCTGTAGCTTATTTAATTCTTGCTCCCAAGTTGTTATAAAATATTACTATCAGGTTTTTAACGTCATGATCAAAATGTTGTAGCTTGTTGCTATTGATCCATGCTTCCTATGGAGTTGCTCCAATGGAGTTGTTTGCTGTAGGATATGTCTACTTCATGTCCATGCTTCTTGTCACCATGTTTGAGTGTTGTAGAGTATATATTTCTTGCTCCAAAGTTGCTATGTGGCTGTTAATTTCAGCTTTGCGTTGTATCTTGTTTCGAGTGTATGTGTTGAACCGTTGCTCCGTTTTGAGTGAGTCCTATATGAAACTTGTGTGATTTCGCATGTAGAATAATAATATCATCTTGTTAACATGTTTGGAGTATGTTTGCTTGATGTTTGGGTGCATCTTGCACCGTTGCCATGCTTAACTTGTTTTGCTCATATCTTTTAGACCGTAGCTCCGTTTTAAACAAACTTTATATGAAACTTGACTAGAAATTCGTGTAGATCATCATGGTGCATGTTAAATTGCAGTTTAACAACTTTAACTTCAGGTTTGTTAAGATCTGGACTAATTTCAAACTATGCATATGAGGACTTACCGGATTTGTTATATGTAGTTTCCGGCCTCATTTAAACTTGTTGCTTGTGTTGTTTTTGAGTGCTTCCTGCCTTGCCATGTTTTGCATCATATATGTACTTGTCTTGCATCATACTTGCTTGAGCATATTTTCATGTTCTTGTGTTGTTTCTCTGTGCTTCCTACCTTGCCATGTATTGCATCATATATAGACTTGTCATGCATCATAAGTGCATCATACTTGCATCATGTTGATTGTGCATTGCACCTTGTTTGATTTCGTGCCTCGTTGTGTTCTTGTGTTGAGTAGAGCCGGAAGCCGAGACTGAGAACAAGAACGAGGTTACTACTGAGGTTGAGTACGAGGAGCCGTCTTACGATCCCATCGACGACTCGATAGGCAAAATGACCTGACCCAGATATCATTACTATCTTTGCCTATTGCTAGAAGTCTCGCTCTTTAGCTCTTTGCCTCGATGCCCATGTTTGTTTGTCAGCCTCCTATTGTAACCATGAATTTGTCTAACCACCCAACCTAGCAAACCTTTGTTTGGCTAAGTAAGCTTCGCTCAGCCCCTCTTATAGCATTGCTAGTTGCAGGAGAAGATTTGAAGATTCTTGCTTCATGTTGAAGATATTGTTGGGATATCACACTATATAAAGTCTTAAACTAAATCATCTATATATTGGTAATGGGTGGAATGCTAAGCCTCTTGCTTGGTGATTTGTTCCACTCATGCCGCCCTAGGAACCGTATAAACCAGTGTTATGTTCCTTGATTATGCGTCCCTAACACGGTTGGGGTTTATGGGCCCCCCTTGATAATCCGCTTAGCACTAAACCTTTTCCAGCAAGTCCCAACATTGGTACTACATTTGCCTAAACAACTAAAACTTGCATAGGGAGTTATAAACCCTCTTATTAATCAAAAACCCGGGCCAGTGCTCCACATGAGTGTTGGTCCAAACTGAGCAGACCGCGGGGCCACCTCAAGGAAACTCGAGGGCTGGTAAAAACCTGTAGGATGACTTATCCGGTCGTGGCCTGAGACGAGATACACATGGCTACTATTTGGGTGTCGGCACGCTGGGAGGATTTGTTGGATTAGTTTTACCTTAGTCGAAATATCTTGAGCACGGGATTCCGAGAATACTCGGGTCTTCCCACCTTGGAGTTGCGACTCCGCAGATCGTGAGCTTGTCATGGGCTAAGTTGGGACACCCCTGCAGGGTTTTGAAATTTCGAAAGCCGTGCCCACGGTTATGTGGCAGATGGGAATTTGTTAATATCCGGTTGTAGAAAACTTGACACCATGTTCAGAACACACTACCAGCGTGAGTAACCGTGACGGTCATTTTCCGAAAGGGGTTCGGGAAGTGAACACGGTGGGTGTCAGGGATATTACTAGCAGATATAAACCGGCTAGGAAGATCCGGATTATATTAATATAGCTGTGTTATCATAAGCCCAGTAGAGGTTACGGCCCATGAAGGCTTAGGGCCCATATGTAAAGTTTACGGTTTATGAACCGTCCTATCATGTAACTTGAGGTATAAGGTAGAAAGGGTAGAGACCGAGGCGGACACGATTATGAACCGGCCTCGGGACTCTGTAAACCGGACCGGGCATTGCCTCCTATATAAAGGGACGACCCGGCGACGGTTCAAGGACAAGCAACAACCCGTCGAGACACAGGCAAGCAATCCGCTCCCTGTTCATCGACGCCAAGCAATACCAAACCAAACTAGACGTAGGCTTTTACCTTCATCGAAGGGGCCGAACTAGTATAAACCCTCTGTGTTCTTTGTGTGCTTTAACCTCTTCAAGCTAACCCGCGCGATGGCTCCACACCTAAGTCCTCTAAACCGGACATCTGCCGTGCTAATTCCACGACAGTTGGCGCCCACCATGGGGCTATCGCACGATGGTTTCGAGTTCTTGAAGGGCAGCTTTGAAGGACTCAAGGGTTACGCGGTCGGCCGGATGACCAAGAGTCGCCGCGGCTGGATCTACATCTTTGACGCAGGCTGGGCCCCTGAGGCCGATTCAATCGAATACGGGTACCGGGTCCCCTTCGGCGGCATCCACATCTTCATCGGCAAGATTGGTCAACCGGGACCTGAGCCGGACATCTTCCCCAACATCGTCGAACCGGCTCAGCGTGCGAGATTGGCCCGGATTCAGCCCGCCATGAAGCGTGTTTTCGTTGGAGCAATACATGGAGTCCAAGCCGCGGACAGATCGGATTCTGGTGGCGAGACAGTTGTATACTCCGACGATGAATCTTCATCCGAAGAGACCGAATCTTTGTATCCGTTGCGGGACGGTCGATCCGGGGGTGTATCCGATGGTGACAGTATTCCGGACCCCTTTGATCCGCCAAACCGGGTGGTTGTCTTCATGGCCGGATCACAATCTGTGCAGCAGCCCACGGTGACCGGGGCGTTCACAGCAGAGGTAGCTGGTGCAGGGGAGAGCAACCAAGCCCCCTCACCATCTGACGCTCTATCCACCTTGGTTGAGGAGTTGACAGCCCGTGCAATAGCAGAGGTGGCTCCTGCTAACAAGGCGCAACATGATGCAGAGATCCTTCAGTTAAAGGACCGGATCGAGCAAGCCAAACGGGATCTGGATGTAGAGAAAGCCATGATGGTGACAAGGCAAGCAGAGCTGGATTCCCAAGCTTTCCGGCTCAGGATTGATCAGGCCTCTGTACAGGAAGTAAGGAACAGAAGGTATCAGACTCGTCTACCGCCGGTCTATGAGGCGATGAATCTCATTGGCACGTAAGGATGGCAATGGGTCGGGTTTGGATCGGGTTGAACAATATCAAATCCATATCCATATCCATGAAGATAGTTTTTGCCCGCCCATGAAAAAATCCATGGGTGAAAAATTATGTCCATGTCCAAACCCGATGGATATCCATACCCACTGGATATCCATTGGGTCCTCTCTAGCCATATAAATAAGACATAACACAATGGTAACATAAGCTCTTCCATTCTTCACTTCATGGCAGGCTAGACTTCACTTATGGTAAATCAACGTCCACTAACAACATGAGATCATTTAGTATTTTTCTATCATATGAGAATGACGAGTCTTAACAAGGAGATAAAAATAAGGGAAGGGTGTTGGGTATGTTACAGACGGGATTGAATGTCAACTAATAAAAGTTATGACGGGGATTGTGTAATTTCTTTTGCATGTTTTGGATAACAAAGTGTAAAATTGCAGTGGGACATGCGACCGCGGGGTAGGGATAGCAGATTTTTGCCCATTAAGTCATACTTTCGGGTCGGGTTTGGACATACCCATGGGTACAAGATTATATCCATGCCCTACCCACGAGTAATCGGGTCGGGTTTGGGCGCTGACCATGGACACAAAAGCATATCCAAACCCTATCCATTCGGGTCGGATATCCATGGATATCCATGTCCATGGATAAAATTGCCATCCTTATTGGCACGCCAGGAGCGGGAGCCAGCAATAATCTAGAAGTAAACCGGAGGGGAGCCCCTGCAACAGGCGCACCGGTTCAACAACCAACCGCGGAGCAAAATCGTCGGGTTGTACCCACGCCGCACGTCCCCACACCTCATGGCCATTACTCAAACCCCCTGGATAACATTGTCGCCCCTGCTTCACGGCTGGCCGCTTTACCCATTGAGGGAACATCCCCCGTGGTGATGGAAGCACGCAGGGTCAAGGAATTGCTGGACACAGCGTTGACGCAGCAGCAGGCGTACTCCTACAGCAGGGAAAGAATTCATTCAACACCCCGCCACAGCAGGAGTTACACTAGGCATTGGGATGAACCGGAGGTGTCCAGCAGCGAGTGGAGACGCCACCGTCACAGGCAAGATAATCCGGCGGGAGCAGAGCCGCACGCCCAGGAGGCGATGAACCGGGCCAGACCTACTGCCCGTGAGGATATCCGTCAAACGACGCCGGTTCACCCAACCACAGCAGAGACGTGATTCACGGCAAGTTCTTTTGGAGTACAGTGTCTTGTTCCCGCTTTACGAAGCATAAGGTTACCCAAGGACTTCAAAGGTCCGCGCAAGGTGCCTAACTATACGGCAGATCTGGCTCCAGAGGCTTGGATTGAGAGCTATGAGATGGGCATGGAGATGCTAGAGGTGGATGAAGCGGCGTGCGCAAAATATTTTACCAAGATGCTCGAGGGTACAGCCCGGACATGGTTAAAGGGCTTACCACCTAACTCCATCGGATCATGGGGTGAGCTGCGTCGCCATTTTATCAAAAATTTCAAAGACACGTGCAAGCAACCGATGTCAATAGTGGACTTGGCGGCATGTGTTCAAGGAGAACATGAGCCTACGAGCACCTGGGTCCGGCGAGTGTCAGAAATCCTACACTCTTCCAATAGCATCAATCCTAGTACGACAATAGTGACACTGGAAAACAATTGCCGGTTCGAGTCTCTGAAGCTGAAGTTGGGATGGCTCAAGCGGGATTGTAATGACATGGGGACACTCATGAGCGCTCTGGTGAAGTATGGGGACTCTGACAATACTAAATACCCAGAAGTGGATGGAGACAAGTCCGGGAAAGCAAACAAGGCTGGTAAACCGGCGCAGGCTAATCCGGCAGGAACAAGCTTCAATGGTAAGCGAAAGGCAGAAGGTAGCTCTGATTTTGTGGCCAATACCAATGTTCAAGGAAACTTTCAACGCCGCAAGGGTAGACCACCTCCATGGAGCGGCGGAGGATTCATTAATCTGGATCAACAGTTGAACGAGCCTTGCCCGAAGCATAGCACAGAGGAACGCCCAGCTAAACATACATGGGGGCAATGCCGGGTCATGGTAGAGGCCATGAGGCAGGCCAAATTTGACAACGGACCACCGGGCGGCGGCTCAGGTCCCGGTTTGCATGGTCCGGGTCACCAGGGTAATGGTTCTGGATCAGGGTATCATGGCGGCAACAATAGCTACAACCAAGGAAACCACCAGTAGCATGGTCAGGGCGGTTACAATAACCAAGGCAACCACCAGCATGGTCAGGGTAGTCACAATAACCAAGGCAATCAGCAGCGTCAGCAGCAGCAGCAATCCGGATATCAGAGTAATCCGAAAGAGCTAAGTAGTGGACAATACCATGTGTTTACCACGAGTTTGTGCAAAAGAGATCAGAAAATCCTAAAGCGGGCGGTACACACAGTTGAACCGACAACACCACGTTTCCTGTGCTGGTCGGAACAACCTATTGTGTCGAGCAGAGAGGATCACCCGCCGCGGGTTGATAATCCGGGCCGGTTGGCCTTAGTGGTGGCACCACAGGTGGGTGGCTACAAATTCATTAAAGTACTCATGGACGGCGGCAGCAGCATCAACATCTTATATTACGAGACGTTCCGTCGCATGGGGTTAACGGACAAGAAGCTAAGACAGTCCAACACGGTGTTCCATGGAGTGGTGCCAGGTAAATCGGCTTACCCAGTTGGGAAAATTGATCTAGAGGTTACCTTGAGATGAACAGGATTCCAGGTCAGAGATAGTAACCTTTGAAGTTGTAAAGATCCGGAGCCCATATCATGCCCTGTTTGGACGGCCGGTTTATGCCAAGTTTATGGCTAGACCGTGCTATGTTTATCTACAGCTCAAGATGCCGGGTCACAAAGGAACCATCACGGTTCACGGAAGTCGCAAGATTGCATTGGAGTGCGAGGAAGGAGACGCTGCTTATGCAGAGGCAGTATGTGCTACGGAGGAATTGAAGTTCTACAAAGACAACGTTGATCCGGCAGATATGTCCCCATTAAAGAAACCAACTACAGAGCATGATCCGGCGTTGAAGTTTAAATCGGCAGAGGAAACCAAACAAGTTGACTTTGTGCCTGGCGACTCATCCAAGCAGTTCACTATCAGCGCTAACCTTGACACCAAATAGGAAAGCGCGCTCATCGAGTTCATCCGTGAGAACCAGGATATCTTTGCATGTAAACCTTATGACATGCCAGGTATACCCAGGGAACTCACTGAGCACAGTCTTAATATTGATCCGAAGTTCAAACCGGTCAAGCAGTATTTGCGCCGCTTCAATGAAGAAAGGCGCAAGACTATAGGTGAAGAAGTGGCTAGGCTTTTGGCCGCAGGGTTCATAGTTGAAGTGTTCCACCCGGAGTGGTTGTCTAATCCGGTTTTGGTGTTAAAGAAAAATGGAAAGTGGAGGATGTGTGTGGATTACACAGACTTAAACAAGGCTTGTCCAACCGATCCTTTTGCTCTCCCCCGTATTGATCAGATCATTGATGCCACGGCGGGATGTGAGCGGCTAAGTTTTTTGGATGCATATTCAGGGTATCATCAGATCAAGATGGCGATTAAGGACCAGGAGAAGACAACCTTCATAACTCCCTTTGGAGCCTTTTGCTACGTGTCTATGCCTTTTGGGCTCAAGAGTGCCCAAGCAACTTACCAGCATTGCATACAGAACTGTCTTAAAGGGCAGATAGGGAAAAATGTTCATGCTTATGTGGATGACATTGTTGTAAAGTCGAGGAAGGAAGAGACGCTGATAGAGGACCTAAAGGAAACCTTTGATAACCTCCGGGTCTATAAGATGATGCTTAATCCGGAGAAGTGCGTTTTTGGTGTTCCAGCTGGCAAGCTCCTCAGATTCTTGGTATCAAACAGAGGAATAGAGGCCAATCCAGAGAAGATCAAGGCGATCACATCCTTGATTAAACCAGATTGTATCAATGATGTCCAGCGTATCGCTGGCCAGATTACAGCATTAAGCCGATTCATCAGCCGTTTGGGAGAGAAGGCAATTCCACTTTATCAGATGCTGAAGAAAACAGACCGGTTTATATGGAGCGATGCTGCAAACACCGCGTTCGAGGACTTGAAGCGGCAACTAGCAGAACCACCGGTCCTTGCTGCCCCTGTTGATAAAGAGCCGCTGCTGTTATACGTGGCCGCCAATGCCCGGGCAGTTAGCGTGGCAATCGTGGTCGAGCGCAAAGAAGCAGGCAAGGAATATCCGGTTCAGCACCCGGTTTATTATGTCAGTGAGGTTCTAATTGAGTCAAAACAAAGATACCCACACTGGCAGAAGCTGGTGTATGGCGTGTTTATGGCAAACCGAAAGCTGAAGCACTACTTCCAAGGCCACCCAATAACTGTTGTCAGTTCAGCTCCGTAGGGGGATATAATCCAGAACAGAGAAGCCACTGGCAGAGTAGCAAAGTGGGCCATTGAGCTTAGCCCACACAGATTGAAGTATGTGCCACGTACTGCTATCAAATCCCAAGCATTGGTAGATTTCATCAATGATTGGACAGAATTGCAAGCACTAGAGGAGAAGCCGGATCATACATACTGGACTATTCACTTTGACGGTTCAAGGCAATTAGAAGGCTCGGGGGTGGAGTTGTGTTAACTTCCCCGCGAGGTGACAAATTTTGTTATGTCCTCCGCCTAATGTTTCCTTGCACTAATAATGCGGCTGAATATGAGGCATTGCTTCATGGCCTGCGGATGGCTAAGGAGATGAACTTGAGCCGGGTCAAGTGTTTTGGTGATTCAGATTTAGTGGCACAACAAGTATCCGGCAAGTGGGACTCTAAAGACCCTCTCATGGCGGCTTACAGACGAGAAGTTGAAGCAGTTGCGGGATATTTCAAAGGATATCAGGTGGATCACATAGACCGGCAGGAAAATGAAGCGGCCGATGCTCTAAGCCGTCTGGGTTCTCAGCGTAAACCGGTGCCACCGAATACCTTTTTGGACGAGCTACACAGTCCGTCAGTTCAGGTACCATCGGAGGAAGATTTGGCTGTTCCTGATCCGGAAGCGCAACTGGTTGCAGCACTTCATGTTATTCCGAATTGGACACTCCCTTACTTGGCGTACCTGAGCCGAGGAGAGTTGCCAGATGATGAGATTGAAGCAAGGCAGATAATCCGGCGGTCCAAGTCCATGACAATTGTAAACGGGGAACTTCATCACCGCAGCGTTTCTGGAGCGTTTCAGCGGTGTGTATCATCCGAAGAAGGCTGTGACATTCTTCGAGAGATTCATGAAGGGGATTGTGGTCATCACGCCGGTTCAAAATCCTTGGTAGCTAAAGCTTTCCTTCATGGGTTCTACTGGTTGACAGCCCATGCTGATGCGGAGGATCTAGTCCGGAAATGCGATGCTTGTCAGAAATTTTCACGGCGTGCTCTTGTTCCGGCACAGGAGCTGCGGATGATTCCAATTACTTGGCCGTTTGCGACTTGGGGGCTTGATATGGTTGGGCCTTTTAAACGATCCCAAGATCAAAAAACTCACCTGTTGGTCGCAGTGGATAAATTTACAAAGTGGATTGAGGCAGAGCCTGTGAGCAAGTGTGATGCGGCAACAACGTTTAAATTCATCAGGAAGGTAATTTTCCGGTTTGGCTTTCCACACAGCATTATCACTGACAATGGCACCAATCTATCTAAAGGAGAGATGGAAGAGTTTTGTCAAAGGAAGCATATTCGCCTAGATGTGTCTTCTTTAGCTCACCCTCAATCCAATGGTCAAGCTGAAAGGGCCAATCAAGAGATTTTGCGAGGTATCAAGCCCCGGCTTATGACTCCATTGCAAAGAACACCAGGGTGCTGGGTTGAGGAGTTACCTTCTGTCCTCTGGAGCATCAATACTACACCGAACAGGTCCACATGCTACACACCTTTCTTCATGGTGTACGGTGCTGAAGCGGTTCTTCCAAGTGATATCTGCCACGACTCACCACGGGTGGGAGCTTATGTTAAAGCAGCCAATGAGCAAGCAAGACAGGACAGCTTGGACCGGCTGGATGAAGAGCGTGACATAGCAGCAACGCGATCTGCAATTTATCAGCAGGACCTGCGCAGATATCACAGCCGCCGGGTTAAAACCAGGACGTTCCAGGAGGGAGACTTGGTACTCCGGCTCATCCAGGACCAGACAGATATGCACAAGCTATCCCCACCTTGGGAAGGACCCTTCGTGGTCAGCAAGAACCTACACAACGGTTCATACTACCTGGTGGACGTTCGAGAACACAATGACTCACGGACATCAGAAGAAGAGACGAAGAGGCCATGGAACATTGCCCTCCTGCGGCCTTACTACACTTGAGCCATGAGCTCCGCTTCATGTATCCTATATATATTATGATTAATAAATAAACCGGCACCCCTGGTAAACCGGGGTATCAGCCTTTTTCTTCTAGATAAGTGTCTCATGAAAGTTAACACAGATACTTTGAACAGTCTATTTTGCTATGCAGGACAATTCTATAACGGACCAAACAGGACTTGCATTTCAAGTGCAACTCCTTCATAGGAACCCTACCTCCAGGATCACTAGGGGGCTACAGATCACATTCGAATCCTCGCTTAAATCCCTTCTCGTCCGGTTTATATGATCGTCTTCACATCAGCGCCCTTTGGATTACATCCATTGATTGGCAAAAAATGTTCTTGCCCCTTGGATTATACATCCTTTGATGGCAAAAGAAAAAAGTTCTTGCCCCTTGGAGTACATCCTTTGATGGCAAAAGAAAAAGTTCTTGCCCCTTGGAGTACATCCTTTGATGGCAAAAAAAAAGTTCTTGCCCCTTGGAGTACATCCTTTGATGGCAAAAGAAAAAATTTCTTGCCCCTTGGAGTACATCCTTTGATGGAATGAGAAAAAGTTCTTGCCCCTTGGAGTACATCCTTTGATGGCAAAAGAAAAAAGTTCTTGTCCCTTGGAGTACATCCTTTGATGGCAAAAGAAAAAGTTCTTGCCCCTTGGAGTACATCCTTTGATGGCAAAAGGAAAAAGTTCTTGTCCCTTGGAGTACATCCTTTGATGGCAAAAGAAAAAGTTCTTGCCCCTTGGAGTACATCCTTTGATGGCAAAAGAAAAAACGTTCTTGCTCCTTGGATTAAATCCATTGATTGGCAAAAGAAATCATTGCTCCTTGGATTGCACCCATTGATTGGCAAAATGAAGCATAGCCCTTTGGGTCGCATCCATTGATTGGCAAATATGGAGCCTGTCAGCTCGCAAAAAGCCTCGACTACATGGTCTTATTTGCAACGGTGTTTTGTGTTTTGTGATTTTTCAAAAAGTTTTCTATGGTTTTTTGATCCGGAACTGGGCAACTTCAAAGTTGATCACGTATTTACAAAAGTCTGGGTCATAGAGCACCAGCATGATTTAAACCGGTAGTTACTATAACCCGGAACAATCATTGGGAAAACACCAACAGGGCCAAGAGCCTCATCAGAATCTACAATGTCCACCTGATTAAGGATGTCAAGCATGCTTAATTAAAGGTATGAAAGTATTTTTGGGTATAAAGCAGATACTCGTTCAATATATATGACTATGAGAGCAATATAATCGGTCCGGTGGTAAACTGACAGGACATTTTCTTAGCGTTGTCTATGCAGATACAGGTAATATAAAGGATCAACCATAGCAGACAAGGGATTAAAATTGGCAGATGCCAAATCAAAGCTGTGACATCCGGATTAAGACAGAAAATGTTTCGAGCTATCCTATTACAAGGCACTGCAAGCCTGAACGGATTAAAGTTTTTCCCGGCAACAGATTACAGCAGCTAAGAGTTCAACTGAGCGGCTTATGCTTCTTCTTCCTGCTGCGAAGGCTGAGGATTGGCTTGTTCCGGAACTTCTTCATCTTCTTGAAGCGGCTGAAAATCAGGAACGCGCCAGTCGATCTTGGATAGTGCACGAAAGTACATCTCCTCAGTAATGAGATCGGACGGATCAACATCCGGGGCGAAAGTATGGGCGCGCACTGGAGGGATTAGATTCTCGGTGTCATAAACCGACCGTTTCATCCGCTCATTCTCTAAGTCATATGCCGGATGATACCTGGTCAGGTCCGCTTCATCAGCAAGCTTGCTGGCAAGAGGGCGCATTTCCTTAGTTAAAGCACGAAGGTCCTTGCCAGAGAAGGCAGATCCATCCTCCTTGTTACTGGGGTACCCGTTCATAGCTTCCTCCGGATCAAAGTCCGGAACCCATGCCTTGGCCCTAGTCAGCGCTACAAGAGAGCCGGCCCATGCAGTAGATTTCTTTACTTCTTCCAAGCGTACAGGCAGTATAGAAAGCTTCTACAAAGTACCTTGGATAGTAGTGGGGGGCGGTTTGTGATGGGACATCGCACTTATAATCCTTTGAGCGCCGGAATACAGCTACTCAACCAAAGTATAAGAGGCCTTGAGTTTCTTCCGGATATCATCCCCAAGATGGGTGATGCGTCGCCCTACATATGATTATTACAGTTAAACCGGAGCAGAATAAAGATTGCAGAGATGAAAGCATATGTAAATTAAATGCTTACCAAAGATGGTAGAGGTCATAAGTTCTATTTGCTGTCTTAAGCCGGTCAGCTCCTGCGTCACCGGATTAAGGGCCTCTTCAGCATCCTTTGCTCTTTTTTCAAGAGGATTCCTCTGCACCTCCCAAGCTGTCCGCTCCGCTTCAAAATCCTTTTTCAATTTTTCAGCATTGGTTAAGCTCAGCGCTAGCTCATCTTTGGCTTTGGCAGAAGCAGTTTCCGTGACAGCAAGTCTATTCCGGAGCTCAGTTACTTCTGCAGCCCCCCGGGTCAAGTCAGCCTACAAGAAAATCAAGTGGAGTAGATGACAATTAAGACAAGTCTCAAGCACATAAACAAGTTATCCAGTTGACACTTGGGGGCTAATGGGCAGTTGAAGTATCAAAAGAGAAATTCAGACAAGTCCCAGGCACATAAAACAAGTTATGCCCCTGGCACTTGGGGGCTAATGTCAGTTCATTTTTTCATACATTTGCAAGTACCGGTTCACCTACAACGAAGCTAAACCGGAACTTGGGGGCTACTATAAAGACAGAAGTATAAAGAAGGCAAAACAAAAGACAAGGGAAGGAAGGTACCTCGTATTTATCCTTCATCATATTAACCAAGCCCAATTCATAATCGCGGCTGGTATGAAGCCGGTTCAAATACCCGGAATAAAGTTCCTGGGCACTCAATTCGGCATAGTTGGACAAGTCCGTGCTCCACTTGCCCTTTTCTTGTTGAAGCTTCTCCACTTTAGCAGTGTGCTTGGCCAAGATGATAGGCTCAGCAGGAGCGGTAAAACATGTCCCGGTTATCTGAACATCCGGAGAAGAGGCAGTGGTTGGCTAAGAAGGGGCAACAGTAGGGGCCGGACTAGCAGGAGCCGGATTAGTCCGAGGAGGGCTAACCCGGAAAGGACTCGCCGGTTCAATGACATTTTCCACATTCGTGTCTTCTGGAGCAACAATGTTATCATGGTCCATGGAAGCAGGATCATCAATTTGAGTTGCAGGATCGCTCTATGGAGGGATGACTTCATCCGGATCAGCCGCCGGATCAGCGGCAGCAGTTTCGGCGGCCGCTTTGGTGGCCTTCACCTTCTTGCTAGGCTTGGGCTTGCTGAAGGAAATTGAAAGAACAATGAGAATCATCAAGGAACGAATACAAATATAAACCGGATGTTGAAAGGAACTTACCCAGGCACAGTCTTCAGTACAGGAACCTGTGTGGCAGTCGATTCACAGGAAGATGATAAAGATGTCTCCTGATAGTTAGGATCAGACGGTTTAAGCGGTTTGCGTATAAGTCCGGCCTTTGGATGGAGAAGAGTTGGAAAAAGTAAAACCTCAGAGCGGCGCCTGCGAGCCGGAGTGAGAGATATTCCAGAAGATTCTACTACATGGCCACTATGGCGCGTAGTCCGGCGGGTTTCATGTTGCTGTTTCTTCAAAAGAAATTTGGGGTCCAGTTGAGCGTAAGGATGAGAAAAAGGGTACTTCCGGGATGCCCAACGAATTTTGGGCACCGGCGGTTCAGAGTCTGAAGAAAGAGAGATTATCTCAACTTCTGCCGCTTTACTTCCTTCAGCCAAATCCTGTGGAAGGACACTGTTAACCTAGATTTGGATAAAAAGAGATCAAAACATATCAGGATCAACTCATACCTCAGAATCCGGATCATCTTGCTCAGGATGTGAATCGGAGGCAGCGGCCGCCTTCTTCTTGACAGCACATGTCTTCCGGCGTGGCTGTTTGCCTGACTTGTCCTGAGGTTTTCTTTTCCAAAAAGGATCGTTGGCCTGTGCAAAAGATGAGAGATAAATAGAAGATAATTGATATGGGCGGATTAGAAACAAACAGAAGAGGTCAGAAAAAACTTACTGCTGGCAGTTTGTTGTTCTCATAGTATGGAGCCAATCCGGTCTGACTGCACTCTTCCAGAGAGATGTTGAGCATTTTCTTTGCCGATTCAGTGACTTCCTTCTCAGGAAGCATTACGTCAATATGGCGTTGAGGGTCATCCGTCTTTCCGGTATACTCATACATCAGACCAGAGCGTTGGCTCAGAGGAAGGATGCTCCAGGCAAGCCAACAACGAACGAAATCTACTCCGGTCAAACCGTTGGCCATAAAGGCCTTAAGCTTGGCAAGCTGAGGGGCAAACCGGGCCCGCTCTGAGGAACTAAGGCGCTGCGGCAGGGGATGATCCTCAGGAAGACGATGTTGCGGTAACCCGACAGTGGGTTTTCTCCTTCAGGCGAGGTATCTTTGCAATAAAACCAGGATTGGTTCCAGTCCTTGGGATGTGTATGGAGAGCAGCGTGAGGAAAAACCACATCTCTTCTTTTCTGAATACTAACACCGCCCAGCTCTTGATGTGGTCCGGCAGTAAACTCTTTCCGCCGGTTTAAGTGGAAAAAGTCTCAGAACAAATCCACTGATGGTTCTTCTTGAAGGTATACCTCGGAGAAGACTTGAAAATTGCAGACGTTTGATATAGAATTCAGGCCTATATCTTGAGGATGGAGCAGAAAAGCAGCCAGTACATCCCGGAAATTTTTTGAACCAGGAGGGCTAAAGCCCCGGGACATATGATCAAAGAAAACGATGACTTCTCCTTCTTTAGGGGAAGGAGGACATTCATTTCCTGGGGCCCGCCATTTCAGAACCGCTTGGGGGCCCAGAATACCAATTGAAGCCACGTTGGTTAAGTCCTCTTCCGTAATACGGGAAGGAACCCAGTTGGAAGAAACGAACTGCTTGGCAGCCATCTGAGCAAAAGGAAAACGCTGAAAAAGTACAGTGCAAAATCCGGATTATTACATAAACCGGAGTGTATCATCAAATATAACGACGGTTTAGACAGGGGACTAATGGCATTGGCAACCCGGAAGCAGATGTGAAACGAACTGCTGCCGGTTTATGATAACAGAAAAGAGGAGGTTAAACCGTCGGGCTCATGGTTAATTCTTTGCAAGAGGAATATATGACGGGTTAAACCGGTGAGTAGCTTACAGATCTACCAAGACGAAGAAACCTGTTTCTACAGAAGACTAAAGTAAAAATGGATCTGAGACGTAAGAAAAGATGAAATATATGCTCTGCTTATATATGAAGAATGATGAAGGGTTTCTACAGACTAAATGGATATAAGGTTTACGTCTAAAGGTTTGAATCTAAGGATTAAACTACGGAGCGGGGACGCATTCGAAACAAATCCAGAGTTTGAATCTACTGCAAATATAACCTACAGAACGAACAACAGAGCTTCGAGGTTTCATAGCGGAAGCCATGGAGAAACCCTAGATTGAGATCTACGATAAGAAATGAAGAAGTACCCGAGGAAGAAGAAGAACGGCGGCGGAGTATTCTGGACACGTTTCAGGGTGATGCAGCGGCCTGGCTTGACGACGGCGACGAGCTCGAAGACGGCGGCAGAACTTCGGGCGACGGAGGAAGAAGAAGTGCGGAAGGAAGGAAAATAATAGGTCTCAGCGGTATTTATAAGCTGGTGAGACGGCAAGCGCGGGAATCAAGGAGGTCAGAGATTGGATAAGGATTCCATTGTCGCCTCGATTTTCGGGATAGCCTTTAAACAAAGGTAACAAACAGCTGCCAGCAATAAATGCGGAAGTGATGTCACGACAGAATAAAATGATTTCTGGAGATGACGTCATAGCCGGTTTACAAAGCAGAGAAGCTACAAGGAGGAAATTTTTGCAGGATTTAGAAGACTGACACGAACAAGTTCAAATCACTCTGGGGCCTAATGTCAGGGATATTACTAGCAGGTATAAACCGGCTAGGAAGATCTGGATTATATTAATATAGCTGTGTTATCATAAGCCCGGTAGAGGTTACGGCCCATGAAGGCTTAGGGCCCATATGTAAAGTTTACGGTTTATGAACCGTCCTATCATGTAACTTGAGGTATAAGGTAGAAAGGGTAGAGACTGAGGCGGACATGATTATAAACCGGCCTCGGGACTCTGTAAACCGGGCCGGGTGTTGCCTCCTATATAAAGGGACGACCCGGCGACGGTTCAAGGACAAGCAACAACCCGTCAAGACACATGCAAGCAATCCGCTCCCTGTTCATCGACGCCCAATCAATACCAAACCAAACTAGACGTAGGCTTTTACCTTCATCGAAGGGGCCGAACTAGTATAAACCCTGTGTGTTCTTTGTGTGCTTTAACCTCTTCAAGCTAACCCGCGCGATGGCTCCACACCTAAGTCCTCTAAACCGGACATCTGCCGTGCTAATTCCACGACAGTGGGGTTATGTTTGACGTGCTTAGATAGGATCACTTCGTGATCACTTTGACGCTCGTGGCACTTCTCTTCTTGCTCTAAACACGTAAGCTAGTGCTAGTGCAGCTGCAACCTTTATCTTTCTTCAGCCTTATTCCACACCCAAGGCTTAGATAGTTTTGCTACCCGGGAACGGGATTGCTGAGTCCTCCGTGGCTCACAGATTCTACACCACACCAGATGCAGGTACCATGGTGAACTACTCAGGTGACGACACAGAGTTGTACTGGGAGTTAGATGAAGAACGTAGTCGATACTATGTGCACTATCCCGATGATCAGTAGTGGTTTCTACTAGGGGCGATTCGGTCCTTGTGGCTTTATGTATTTGGTATCTTTCATTTGGATCTTCACCCGTAGTCGGGTTGTGATGTTACTTGGATGATGATTTGCTTATGTAATGTATTGTGTGATGTGGCGAGTGTAAGCCAACTATCCTTTTGCAATTTCATCCCTATTTTTACATGAGTCGTGCAAAGATACCAAACTTGAGATCATTCCAGAATGGGCTTATACCTTTAAGTCGTGCCTCGACACGTAGGAGGTATAGTCCCATCCTGGGCATTACAAGTTGGTATTCAGAGCCTTCTCCGACCTAGAAACCCCCACTGATTGATCGAATCGTTGACGGCTAAGTCTAGGCACACACTTGAAAATGTTTTGAGTCCTATATATATATATATATATATATATATATATATATATATATATATATATATATATATATATATATATATATATATATATATATATATATATATATATATATCGGAGAGTAGGGTTTCTTTTGCTCCTCATCTATTTTCACTCTGGTGAGGAGTCTTGACGATTACTCTTGTCTCTTCTACTCTCAAAAATTCACCATTTTTTTTAGGATCACGCGGGTATTGTTTGGATTGTTTAGATGTATTTGTGACGAGAACATTGTTCTCGATGCCTCCTGTCATTTAGGGGTTGTGGCAGTGTCCTGGGGACTTGAGCTCCGAGGTGTTGTCATCACAAATATATCGCAGCAGTTCTGGAATACTTAAGATGGCCCACATCAAAAGCTCTCCTATGTGGTTAGTGGCAAGATAAACCCGACATCACCCAGTACTGGGGAGGTAGTTCAGGAGTATTGCCATAGCTTGTATAGTAGATGCGTTTCGAAGGTCCGAGGTAAACGGTTTCCGGAAATAACTGGTTATGTGTTGAAGGATGGATACAGCTGGATGTAGGATTAGAGTTGAGTGCGCAATGCTTCCCCTGTATCCCCAACACCTGATTGCATAACTGGAAGCTTTCGGAAATTAATAGGTGGGTTCATCTTGTAGTTCATAGGCATTCTTCCAATGAATGCATGATATGGAGTTCGGGGTTCTACATTGAGTGAAGTAGTTTTATGGGCGTTGTTCCGATCGGGAGTTGCATCTTAAAGGGTCCTTGGCTATGCTGATCCGGGGATTGCAAAAACCCTTTTGTAACACGTTCCATAAGCTTTCACCACGAATATGTCGAACGAAGCTTCTATCTTGTATTTGTTCTATCTGCTCCTTGTTGTTTTTTATTTTACCTTTTTGTTCTCCCAAGTGGCGTCTCGCGAAGATTGTTGTTATCATTCAACTGTGGATTACATTTGTTCATCTTGTTCGAATGTTCTTGTGAAGACTTGTGTTGCAATTCTAGCCGTTGATTCAGCTTATATATTTTTCTTTCAATCAATGGCTAATAGTTGTCATCTCATTCAGGATGGCTCCTAAAAGGGTTCCCAACGCTATCCCAGAGGGTGAAGAGATTCCTGATCGTCCTCCTTCCCCTCCTCCTCCGTCTGAGGCCTGGAGAGCAATTATGCAAGCGACGAACCAGAACACCCAGATGCTTATGCAAATGATGCAGAACATTGAAGCAAATCAAGCAAATCAGGGTGCTCATGGGAACCAAGGCCAAGGCAATTTGTTCAACCAACCTCACTTTGCTACACTCAACCAGTTCCTGGCAAACCAACCAAAGGCATTCAGTTACTATGTGTACCCTCTAGATGCTGAAGACTGGATAACAGATATCAAGAAGCATTTCGAGTGCAGTAACGTCAGGCCCGAGGACTATGTGAAGTTTGTAGCCTTCCAACTCAAGGACCAAGCCGCTGATTGGTGGCAGCAGTACAAAGATTCCAGAGAGGGACGTGTAATCTCCTGGAATGATTTCTGCAAGGACTTTCACTCCCACCACATTCCAACAAGTGTCATCGAGGGTATGCGTGAGCAATTCCGCAACCTGAAGCAAGGCTCAATGACTGTCTACCAATGTAATGTCAAGTTACAGAACCTTGCCCACTATGCCAAGAAAGATAACCCAGATGCCAAGAGCAAGATCTATCAGTTCCGCGGTGGTGTGAAGGATGAACTCCAACTAGCTCTCAGCTTGTTCGAGCCTGATGAGTTTGATCAATTCTATAACATGGCACTTAAGCAAGAGGCAGCCCAGCTCAAGATGGAAGCTTCCAAAAAGAGGATCAGAGATGCCGTTCACTCCTCCTCTTCTTCCCAAGTGGTCGCAAAGCAACAGAAGTTTTGGCTTCCACCTCCTCCAGTGATCCGACCTCCCAACAGCAACAACAAGAATTGTGGTGGCCGTGGTTTCTCCCACCCACCCAACCCAAGCAACCAGTCAAAGAACCACTTTCAAGCTTCAAAGTCAAGTGCTCCTTATCACCGTCCTCTCTCAGTAGTGGTTTGCAACAAGTGCACTCAGAAGGGTCATTATGCTAACAAGTGCCCCAACCCAAGGCGCCTTCCGCCTCCTCCACCTGTCAGCACTGCTATTGTCAAGCACAACCCCAAGCAAGCAAGAGTGAATCTGATGAATGCAACTCAAGCGGAGAATTCTTCAGATGTGATACTTGGTAACCTCTCAGTTAACTCTATTCCTGCAAAAGTATTGTTTGATTCTGGTGCATCTCTCAGTTTCATATCAAGGCCATTCTTTACCAAGCATAATTTCACTTCGGCATTTCTGGATAAGAAGTTGCAAATTATTTCTCTGGGCAAATGCATGACTTCAAATTTGATGGCTCCGAATGTTTCTATTCGCATGGGTGATTACCGCTTTCTGGCTTCTCCGGTTGTTCTCGGCAACTCCGACATTGATCTTATTCTCGGGATGGATTGGCTTTCCTAGCATTATGCTCACATTGATTGTGCGAATAAGGAAGTCAAGCTTACTCATTCCGACGAAGACGTGATTATCTTCGCCTCTCGAGATAACACAATCAGGCTATTCTCTCTCAATGACAAGGGCGAGATTAATGCCATCTCTCAAATTCCGGTGGTCAATGAATATGAAGATGTTTTCCCTGAAGAGCTTCCAGGCATGCCTCCGCATCGTCAAGTTGAATTCGTCATTGAACTCGAGCCTGGTACTGAGCCAGCATGTCGGCGTCCGTACAAGCTTTTCCCTGAAGAGTTGAAGGAGTTGAAGAAACAAATCGACGAGCAAGAGCGTATGGGTCTAATCAGGCCTCGCACTTCTCCGTGGGGCTGTGGTGTCTTATTTGTCAAGAAGAAGGATGGCACGGAGCGCCTTTGCGTTGATTACCGGCCATTGAACTAGAAGACAATAAAGAACAAGTATCCGCTCCCCAACATCAATGAATTGTTCGAGCAGCTCAAAGGAGCAAAAGTGTTCACAAAGCTCGATCTCCGGATGGGTTATCACCAGATCCGTATCCGTGAAGAAGATATTCACAAGACTGCATTCAGAACAAGCTACGGCTCCTATGAATACACAGTCATGTCTTTTGGCCTCGCTAATACTCCACCCACCTTCTCGAGAATGATGCACTACATATTCAACCCCTACACCAACGAATTTGTGCTTGTTTATCTGGATGATATCTTGGTATTCTCCAAGAATGAAGAGGATCATGAAAAGTACCTCCGTCTGGTTCTCGACAGACTCCGTGAACATAAGCTCTATGCCAGGTTCTCCAAGTGCGAATTCTGGCTCGATAAGGTCTCGTATCTGGGCCATATCATCTTTGCTGACGGTATTGCGGTCAACCCCGAGAAAGTTGAAGCGATTGTCAACAGGGAACCTCCTCAGAACGTCAAGCAACTCTGAAGCTTCCTTGGTCTTGCTAGCTATTGCAGAAGGTTCGTTGAGAACTTCTCCAAGATTGCCAAGCCTCTCTCCAACTTGCTGTAGAAGAATGTCAAGTACAACTGGTCTCCGGATTGTGATGTGTCATTCAAAACTCTCAAAGAAAAGCTCATCTCTGCTCCAGTTCTTACTCCTCCGGATGAGTCCAAGCCCTACGAAGTATTCTGTGATGCTTCTCTTCAAGGACTTGGTGGTGTGCTAATGCAAGACAAGAAAATTGTGGCATACACTTCTCGTCAATTGAAGCCAAGTGAGAAGAACTACCCCACACATGATCTCGAGCTAGCAACAGTGGTACACGCCTTGATCACGTGGAGACACCTTTTGTTGGGCAGAAAAGTTGACATCTTCACCGATCACAAGAGCTTGAAGTACATCTTCACACAGCCGAACCTGAACCTTCGCCAGACTCGTTGGGTTGAAATGATCCAAGAGTATGATCCAAGCATTGAATACACACCTGGCAAGGCAAATGTCATTGCAGATGCCTTGAGCAGAAAGGCATATTGCAACAGTCTCCTTATCAAGCCGTTTCAGCCTGAGCTTTGTGAAGCATTCAGGAAGCTCAATCTCCAAGTTGTTCCGCAAGGTTTTCTTGCAAATCTTCAAGTTGCTCCTACCTTGGAAGATCATATCCGTGAGGCCCAACTCAGTGATGCTATGGTGCAGAAAGTGAAACATGGTATTGCAAAGGGTACTCCCAAATATAAGTGCTATCGCGTTGATGAGAAGGACACCTTGTTCTTTGAGGACAGACTTGTGGTCCCCAAGGGTGATCTCAGGAAGCTCATAATGAACGAAGCACATGACTCCCTCCTCTCTATTCATCCTGGAAGTCCCAAGATGTACCAAGACCTCAAGAAATATTACTGGTGGACTCGCATGAAAAAGGAGATTGCCCAATTCGTGAATGAATGTGATGTCTGCAGAAGGGTGAAAGCAGAGCATCAACGTCCAGCCGGTCTTCTCCAACCTCTTCCTATTCCCGAGTGGAAATTCGACCACATTGAAATGGATTTCGTCACTAGATTTCCCAAGTCCAAGAAGGGGAATGATTCTATCTTTGTGTTGATTGACAAGCTTACCAAAGTAGCTCACTTCCTTCCAGTCAAAGAATCCATCAATGCAGCTCAACTGGCAGAGCTGTACACTTCGAGAATTGTGTCCTTACATGGAATTCCTCAAGTTATCTCCTCAGACCGTGGAAGTTTGTTCACATCCAAGTTCTGGGACTCCTTTTAGTCTGCCATGGGCACTAAGATCCGTTTCAGCACTGCGTTTCACCCTCAGACTAGTGGTCAAGTCGAAAGAGTGAACCAGATCCTCGAAGACATGCTCAGAGCATGTGTCATATCTTTTGGCATGAAGTGGGAAGATTGTCTCCCGTTTGCCGAATCCTCTATGGGAGAAAGTGCCGTACTCTTCTCAACTGGTCCAAGATTGGTGAACGTCAACTTCTTGGCAATGACTTGATCTCTGAAGCCGAAGAAATGTGCAAAGTTAGACGTGAGAATCTCAAGGCCGCTCAGTCGCGTCAGAAGAGCTACTATGACGGCAAGCATCGTGATTTGGCTTTCGACATTGGAGATCATGTCTATCTCCGTGTTTCTCCTATGAAAGGAACCCAAAGATTCGGTATCAAAGGAAAGCTTGCTCCTAGATACGTGGGCCCTTTCAAGATCCTTGGCAAAAGAGGCGATCTAGCCTATCAACTTGAGCTCCCTTCCAACTTTGCAAATGTTCATGATGTGTTTCACGTGTCTCAACTCCGCAAGTGCTTCAAGACACCTGAACGCTCTATTCCGTTTGAGGAGATTGATCTTCAACAAGACTTGTCTTACCGTGAGCACCCCGTTGCTATTCTTGAAGAAACTGAGCGCAAGACCCGCAAGAAGTCAATCAAGTTCTTGAAAGTCAAGTGGTCACACCAAACTGACCGAGAAGCTACGTGGGAACGAGAAGATCACCTTCGTTCCGAGTACCCTTCCTTCTTCCAATCCTAGATCTCGGGACGAGATCTTTTCATAGTAGAGGAGAGTTTGTAATGCCCCAGATGTAACATTATCCCGATATGGCAATATATAAACTTTGGCTTCATTAATTCCTGTCCGGGCTCTTCTTTTCTTTTCGGGTTCTTCGTTTTGTCGTGTGCGTGTGTGCATTTCACTCATGTCATGTTGTTATGTGCATTGCATTGCATTTGTGTTGTCACTTGTATACGGTCCCACTCGTCTCTTCCCGTTGTCCGTTTCGAGTTCCGACGCTCACACACATGCCCGTGGCATCCCCGAGTCCTTCTTTCGTTTGTGGTCGTGTAACGTTTCCAGAATGACGTGAGACTTGTCGTGCGATGTTGTTTTGGTACGTGTAGGCCGCCTGTCAAGTTTCGTCGCGTTTGGAGTTCGTTTGGTACTCCAACGGTTAACCTAGTGGGCTAAAAGATCCTCTTCTTTAAGGCTCAATACCCCCTCCACAACAGCCCACTAACCCAGCACAACCCTTCCCATCATCTCGGTCGTCAAATTGTGATCGCGTGGCCGAAAACCGCTCCCCATTTGGACTCTCATAGCTCCCTATGCCTATAAAAACGTCCCCCCATGTCCATTTTTCATCCAAAACCCTAGTTCCACCCCTCCACCGCCGCCGGACACGTCCGGACGGACCGGACTCGTCCGCCCGACCACTCACGTTGCGACATGTGTCCCGCCGGGTCTCTTCCCCCGCCCGCGCCGCCAGGGCCCGCCGCGGCCCGCTTCCGGCCCGCCCCGGGCCGCCGCCCGGGCCAACTCGCCACGCCTCCCGCGCCTTCTCCCCTCCGCCTCCGGTGGGCGTCGCGCCGCCCGTGGAGGTCCCGCCGCCGCCGGTCGCCGACGCCGCTGGCACCGCCGCCCTCCGCCACCATCTTCCTCTGCCCTCGCCGGCATCGCGCAGCCGCAGCGCCGCCCGCCGTCGCAGGCGCCCTTCGGCGAGCGCCGCCGTCACCAGCTCCCCGCCGCCGGCCGGTGCCGGATCCACCGCCGGAGGTCGAGCTCCCGCCGGAGCCGAGGCCCGCAACGCCGCCGCGCCCGATCCAGTTCGCTGGGCCGAAACCCTAACGGTTCGGCGCCCGCAACCCGCTCCGCACCCGCATTGACCCGACCCGATCCGCCCGTGGACCCGATCCGCAAGGTAGCCCTGTTGTTTTTTTCTCTAAGTCATGTTTAATTTGTTGTCTGATGGCATATTGTGATGGCTGTATCTTTTTGTGTGTAAGTCCAATTTGTGCATATGATATGTCAAAATGATCGTGGTGATGTGTACTACGTTTTGTTCAATTGTGTCATGCTTGTTTGAGTCCATCTAGATGTCTTAATCTTCGTGACAAGAGTGCTACTTGATATAAACTGCTGCTACTTGTTATTTTCATGCCATGTTTGAGATGTGATAACTTGGTGCATGTTTATCCAAATAAGCAAATGAGATGTCAAAATGTTCATCATGAGATGCTTTACATGATGGTTGCTGTAGCATGCATGTTAGGGTTCATATTTCCATGTTAATATCTGTTGCAAAAGTGCATGTGGCTGTTAAGTTTTGTAACATGTTATGAGATGCTGATTTGAAGAGCTTGTTGGTATTGATGTGTTTGTCCCCATGTCACATGTTAATATGTTTTAGAATCTTCATCATGTGGTCTTTGATGTGGTGCAAACCATTTTCCATGATATGACTTGAGGTGACTTAAACATGCTTGCAAACATGCCATGCCAACTTAACTGTTTTATACTTAGTGAAAATTCTACTAAGTCTGGAATCTGTCATATCCTGATGCTATGTTTGCTTGATGCCCTAGGCAAATCCATGTTAGTTTAGGGGTGGCCATTGATCATTCCTTGTTGTACATGTTGTTGTCTATCCATCCATGCCCTCGCTTGCTCATATGGGTTGTTGTAGCTTATTTAATTCTTACTCCCAAGTTGCTATAAAATATTACTATCAGGTTTTTAACGTCATGATCAAAATGTTGTAGCTTGTTGCTATTGATCCATGCCTCCTATGGAGTTGATCCAATGGAGTTGTTTGCTGTAGGATATGTCTACTTCATGTCCATGCTTCTTGTCACCACGTTCGAGTACTGTAGAGTATATATTTCTTGCTCCAAAGTTGCTATGTGGCTGTTAATTTCAGCTTCGCATTTTATCTTGTTTCGAGTGTATGTGTTGAACCGTTGCTCCGTTTTGAGCGAGTCCTATATGAAACTTGTGTGATTTTGCATGTAGAGTCATAATATCATCTTGTTAACATGTTTGGAGTATGTTTGCTTGATGTTTGGGTGCATTTTGCACCGTTGCCATGCTTAACTTGTTTTGCTCATATCTTTTAGACCGTAGCTCCGTTTTAAACAAACTTTATATGAAACTTGACTAGAATTTCATGTAGATCATCATGGTGCATGTTAACTTGCTGTTTAACAACTTTAACTTAAGGTTTGTTCAGATCTGGACTAATTTCAAACTATGCATATGAGGACTTACCGGATTTGTTATATGTAGTTTCCGGCCTCATTTAAACTTGTTGACTTGTGTTGTTTTTGAGTGCTTCCTGCCTTGCCATGTTTTGCATCATATATAGACTTGTCTTGCATCATACTTGCTTGAGCATATTGTCATGTTCTTGTGTTGTTTCTCTGTGCTTCCTACGTTGCCATGTATTGCATCATATATAGACTTGTCATGCATCATAAGTGCACCATACTTGGATCATGTTGATTATGCATTGCACCTTGTTTGATTTCGTGCCTCGTTGTGTTCTTGTGTTGAGTAGAGCCGGAAGTCGAGACCGAGAACGAGAACGAGGTTACTACCGAGGTTGAGTATGAGGAGCCGTCTTACGATCCCATCGACGACTCGACAGGCAAGATGACCTGACCTAGATATCATTACTATATTTGCCTATTGCTAGAAGTCTCGCTCTTTAACTCTTTGCCTCGATGCCCATGTTTGTTTGTCAGCCTCCTATTGTAATCATGAATCTGTCTAACCACCCAACCTAGCAAACCTTTGTTTGGCTAAGTAAGCTTCGCTCAGCCCCTCTTATAGCATTGCTAGTTGCAGGACAAGATTTGAAGATTCTTGCTTCATGTTGAAGATATTGTTGGGACATCACACTATATAAACTCTTAAAATAAATCATCTATATATTGGTAATGGGTGGAAGGCTAAGCCTCTTGCTTGGTGATTTGTTCCACTCATGCCGCCCTAGGAACCGTATAAACCGGTGTTATGTTCCTTGATTATGCGTCCCTAACACGGTTGGGGTTTATGCCCCCCCCCTTGATAATCCGCTTAGCGCTAAACCTTTTCCAGCAAGTCCCAACATTGGTACTACATTTGCCTAAACAACTAAAACTTGCATAGGGAGTTATAAACCCTCTTATTAATCAACAACCCGGGACAGTGCTCCACATGCGTGTTGGTCCAAACTGAGCAGACTGCGGGGCCACCTCAAGGAAACTCGAGGGCTGGTAAAGACCTGTAGGATGACTTATCCGGTCGTGGCCTGAGACGAGATACGCGCGGCTACTATCAGGGTGTCGGCACGCCGTGAGGATTTGTTGGATTAGTTTTACCTTAGTCGGAATATCTTGAGCATGGGATTCCGACAATACTCGGGTCTTCCCACCTTGGAGTTGCGACTCCGCAGATCGTGAGCTTGTCATGGGCTAAGTTGGGACACCCTGCAGGGTTTTTAACTTTCGAAAGCCGTGCCCGCGGTTATGTGGCAGATGGGAATTTGTTAATATCCGGTTGTAGAAAACTTGACACCATGTTCAGAACACACTACCAGTGTGAGTAATCGTGACGGTTATTTTCCGAAAGGGGTTCGGTAAGTGAACACGGTGGGGTTATGTTTGACGTTCTTAGATAGGATCACTTCGTGATCACTTTGTTGCTCGTGGCACTTCTCTTCTCGCTCTAAACACGTAAGCTAGTGCTAGTGCAGCTGCAACCTTTATCTTTCTTCAGCCTTGTTCCACACCCAAGGCTTAGATAGTTTTGCTACCCGGGAACGGGATTACTGAGTCCTCCGTGGCTCACTGATTCTACACCACACCAGATGCAGGTACCATGGTGAACTACTCAGGTGACGGCATGGAGCTGTACTGGGATTTCGATGAAGAACGTAGTCCATACTATGTGCACTATCCCGATGATCAGTAGTGGTTTCTACTAGGGCGATTCGGTCCTTGTGGCTTTATGTATTTGGTATCTTTCATTTGGATCTTCACCCGTAGTGGGGTTTGTGATGTTATTTGGATGATGATTTGCTTATGTAATGTATTGTGTGACGTGGCGAGTGTAAGCCAACTATCCTTTTGCAATTTCATCCCTATTTTTACATGAGTCGTGCAAAGATACCAAACTTGAGATCATTCCAGAATGGGCTTATACCTTTAAGTCGTGCCTCGACACGTAGGAGTTATAGTCCCATCCTAGGCATTACATCCCATCACTGGCCTAGCCATCCCTCTACTCACCCACACCTGCTGTTATTCTCCGGCGACGGCAGATGAACCAGTAAACCCTCGTACAGTCGTACTCCCCTCCGCGTGGGAAACAACTACCGAGTCTTCCCTGCCTTCGTGTCGTTCCCTTCCTAGGCCTCGCCATCGTCCATCGCCCTGGTGCTCTCGGTGCAGCCTGGTCAACGTGGTCAACGACCGACATGCATCTGAAGTGGACTATACGTGGAGAGGCTGACAGCTGGGTCCACGGCCGCACGCAAGGAAATGCCTCCTTATTACACGCAAAATAATGATTCCTCCACCTGACATCTGGGACCCACCGAAAGGGCCTCTGTATTTCGCGAAAAAAACATTACCACCACTGACAGCTTGGACCCACCAGCTATATCTTCGCACGCACGGAAGTGCCTCCTTATTACGCACAAAAAAATGAATACTCCCCCTGCTAGCTGGGACCCAATATAGTGGCAGGCTGACTTGTGGGCCTACTAAGTTGGCGGGGATGGAGGGCTTTGTCAACTTAGTCAATATGCACGATTCTAGCTCTAGTGACCGTACGATGTCCATCCAACGGCCGTAGTGCTTCTTCAACCTCTGGTCTTCTTGCTCCAGCCGCCCAAACCAGCGCCGGTCGTGCCTCGTGCTCCTGCCTCCCGTGGCCGGCTGCGATGCGGTGGAGGCCTCACCGCCCCTACTACTCCCACCGCTAGCTAGGCCATCCCTCTACTCACCCACACCCCCTGTTATTTTACGGCAGCGGCAACCTCACACCGCAGCGAACCAGTGAACTGATACGTCTCCAACTTATCTATAATTTTTTATTGTTCCATGCTATTATTTATGATGTTTTGGATGTTTAATGGGCTTTGTTATACACTTTTACATTATTTTTGGGACTAGCCTATTAACCCAAAGGCCCAGTCCAGATTGCTGTTGTTTGCCTATTTCAGGGTTTTACGGAAAAGGAATATCAAACGGAGTCCAAACGGAATGAAACCTTCGGGAGAGATATTTTTGGAGAAAAATACGCACGGGAAACTTGAGAACCACAGAGTAGGGCACACGTGGCGTCCACAAGGGTGGGGGGTGCGCCCCCCCTAAAGGGCACCCCCTGCCTCGTGAGCCCCATGTCTGGCCCCCGGTGCCCTCCTTCATCCTATATATATCTACGTACCCCGAAAACATCAGACGAATAGAGAAAACCCTAGTTCCACCGCCGCAACCTTCTGTTCTCGTGAGATCCCATCTTGGGGCCTGTTCCGGAGCTCCACCGGAGGGGGGATCTTCCACTGAGTGCTTCTACATCATCATTATCGCCTCACCATGAGTTGTGAGTAGTTTACCACAAACCTTAGGGTCCATAGCTAGTATCTAGATGGCTTCTCTCTCTCGTTGGATCTCAATACCAAGTTCTCCTTGGTCTTCGAGGAGATCTATTCAATGTAATCTCTTTTTGCGGTGTGTTTGTCGAGATCCGATGAATTGTGGGTTTATGATCAAGATTATCTATGAGAAATATTTGTTTATTTTCGAAACTCTTTATGTATGATTATAATATCCTTGCAAGTCTTTTCGAATTATTGGTTTGGTTTGGCCTACTAGATCTATAGTTCTTGCAATGGGAGAAGTGCTTGGCTTTGGGTTCAATCTTGCGGTGTCCTTTCCCAGTGACAGTAGGGGTAGCAAGGCACATATTGTATTTGTTATGCCCAGGATGGGACTATATCTCCTACATGTCGAGGCACGACTTAGAGACATAACCCCATGCTGGAATGATCGCAAATTTGGTATCTTTGCACAACTCATGTAAAAGAGGGGAATGGAAAACATAAAATAGTTGGCTTACACTCGCCACGTCACACAAATACAATACATGTCTCAAACATCATACATTAAAACATCACAACCCTCTAAGGGTAAAATCCAAATGACAAGATACCAAACATAAATTAAATCCACAGGTCGGATCGAATCCTAGTAGAAGTCTCCACTACTGATCATCAGGATAACGAACATAGTAACGACTACGCTCCTCGTCGTACTCCCAGTCAAGCTCGGTGCCATCACCTGGATAGCTCACAACTGGACCTGCATCTGGTGTGGTGAAGTAACTGTGAGCCACAGAGGACTCAGCAATCCCGTTCCCGGGTAACAAGACTATTTAAGCCTTGGGTGAAGGAAAAGGCTGAAGAAAAGAATAAGTGTCTGCAGCAGCAACTAGCACTAGCTTACGTGAAAGAGTGCGAGAAGAGAAGTGCCTCGGTCGAGAGATGATCACAAAGTGATCCTAGCTAAAGCTCAACAAACATAACCCCACCGTGTTCAACTCCCGAATCCCTATTCGGAAATTGACAGTCACGGTACACACGCTGGTAGTGTATTGAAACATTGTGTCAAGTTATCTACAACCGGATATTAACAAGCTCCCATCTACCACATAACCGCGGGCACGGCTTTCGAAAGTTCATAACCCTGCAGGGGTGTTCCAACTTGGCCCATTACAAGCCCACGATCCGCGGAGTCACAACTCCAAAGTGGGAAGACCCGAGTATTCTCGGAATCCCGTGCTCAAGATACTCCGAACTAAGGTAAGGCTAATCCAGCAAATCCTCCCGGCGTGTCGACACCCTGATAGTAGCTGCGCGTATCTAAGTCTCATGACACGACCGGATGGGCGAGGCTACGGGTTTTTACCAGACCTTGAGTTTCCTCGAGGTGGCCCCGCAGGCTCCCCGTTTCGGACCAACACTCATGTGGAGCACTGGCCCGGGGTTGTAGAATTAAGAAAGAGGGTTAATTACTCCCTATGCAAGTTTAATTTGTTATTAGGCAAATAGTACCAATGTTGGGACTTGCTGGAAAAGACTTAGCACTTAGCGGTTTATCGAGGGGGTCCCATACACCCCAACCGTGTTAGGAACGCATAATCAAGGAACATAACACCGGTTTAAATGGTTCCTAACGGCATGAGTGGAACAAATCACCAAGCAAAAGGCTTAGCCTTCCACCCTTGCCAATATATAGATGATTTCATTTTAAGCAATTATATAGTGTGATATAACCCAACAAAACTTCAACATGATGCAAGCATCTTCGACTTCACCTGCAACTAGCAATGCTATAAGTGGGACTGAGCAAAGCGTACTTAGCCAAGCAACGGTTTGCATAGGTAGGGTGGTTAAACATGTTCATGGCTACAAGTAGGAGGCTGATAGGAAAGACATGGGAATCGAGGCAAAACTATAGAGCGGAACTACTAGCAATAGGCAAAGATAGTAATGTTATCGGGGTTCGGTCATCTTGCCTGAAGTGTAGTCGTTCGGATCGTAAGAAGGGTCCTCATGCTCAACCTCGTTGGTAACCTCGTGCTCGTACTCGTACTCGGTCTCAGCTTCCGGCCCTAAACAATACAATCACACAAGGCACAAATCAACAAGATGCAATGCGCACACCAAAATGATGGATGCATGATGGATGCACTAAGGGAGCACACGGAAAATAGCACTCAAGTAAATCACTTAAAAACATGATAACAATAGGAGATTAAGAATCTACACGGAAAATCAATCAAGTTTCATATAAGACTCGCTGAAAACGGAGCTACGGGCTAAAAGTTATGCCCGAAACAAGAAGCGAGCGAAAGCTGAAAATTACAGCAACATAGCAACTTCGGAGCACTAGAAAAATAAGCTACAGCACTCAAACACCAAGGCAAAGAGCATGAACATAGACTAGACATATCCTACAGCAAATAAGTCCAAAGGTGCACCCCCAAAGGAGCCACGGATCAATAGCAACAAGCTTGGACTTATTGAAGTTGACAATAAAATTCTGGCAGCAGAATTTTATTGAAACTTTGGAGCAAAAGTTAAACATGCTACAGCCATTTAAATAAGCATGTGAGAACATGAATGGAAAGAGAACAATATCTACTACAAGGAACCATCAAGATCCACCCCAAAACTATCATGGTTTGTCCTAGAGCAGCAAGCAAACATGGCATCGGAACGTTACAGATTTCAGACTTAGTGAAAATCCACCAAGTGTCAAAACAGCAGTTTCATCATGGCATCTAAAAGAGCAAGTTTAAGTCACCTCGAAACTAAACATGGCAAGTGGTAAGCACCACATCAAAGTACACATGATGGTGATTCCAAAACATACAAGCATGCATCATGGAGATAAACACAACGATAGCAATGAGCTCAACAAGATGGCATTGCATAACAAGTGAAACAACATCACAGCCACATGGCACTTTGCAACGAAGATATACATGGCAAGAATAAATCTATCATGCAACCTAACACAATCAACATGTAGAGCATGGCAAAACAAACACATGGACATGTCATTTGCATCATTCGGATAAACGAGCTAAAAGTTATCACTATGCAAAGATGGCATAAAAACAACACATAGCAGCAGTTATTTTGGGATGCACTCTTGCAACAGAAAAATAAGCATCTAGATGATCTCTAACATGCATGGCACAATGGAATGAATCGTAGTGCTAATCACCTCGAACGTCTGGACACCTCATTTGCGCGAAACGGATCACCACACAAAAAGATATTGCAGTTCTAATAATGCATCAGACAAGCAAATAACCAGGGACTTAGAGAATTTCGGGGAAACCTTCAGATCTGAGAAATTGGGCCGGAGGAGTGGATCTGGCCCGGTGGAGGCGGCTGATGCGGGCTGGAGGGAGGAGGCCCGCGAAGCCTGGGCGGAAGGAGGCGGTGGCCTTCGGGCCTGCGGAAGGAGGGAGCCGGCCCGCGGCTCGGGCGCCTGGCGGCTGGAGACGGCTGGGCCGGAGGAGTGGCACGGCTTGGGCCCGTGGAAGGAGGGAAGCCCGCGGCCTGGCGATGCGGGAGGGCCCCCGGCCAATGGAAGCGACGGACTGGGCCGGCTGGGAGACGGTCGCCCCAGGGAGGCGGCTGGAGGGATCCCGATCGGGGTGGATCCCCGATCCAGTGAGGCGGCGGTGGGGTGACTGGGCCGGATCGCTCGATCTGCCGAACTGGGAGGAGGGAGCGGCCCAGCGGCGAAGCTGCGATGACCTGGGATCGGCGGAGCCGGTTCGAAGGGCCCAGGCGGGGCTGCGATGTGGTCCAACGGACGAGCGGGAATCGACCGAAGAGGCTCGCCTCGGTGCGGTGGGATCTAGCCCGCCCTCGACGCGGGAGGCTCGGCCTCGGAGGCGGGAACCAGCGGCGCTCGATGCGTTGACCCTGGCGATGGAAAATGGCGGCGGCTCGGCTGCTGCTTCGATCTGCGATGGAACTGCTCTGGTTTGCGAGCCTGGCACGGAAATTGAGGGAAGGTGAGGCTAGAGGTAGGTGGAGGGAGTGTAGGCTACCAAAAATGGCATGGGGATGTTATATATATGGTAGGTGCTAGGGTTTGAGGGATTTGGGGTGTTTTAGAGCCCTCCGATCGCGATCCGACGAATCCGATCGCGAGGGGAGTTAGGATGGGCCTAGGGGAGGTTAGTGGGCTGTTGTAGGGTGTCTTGGGCCTCAAAGCGGAGACACTTTGAGCCCACACGAATAACTGCTGGGGTAGCAAACGGACTTGAAACGCGACGAGATTTGACAGGCGGGTTACACACACCAAAACAACAACACACAACAAGTCTCGCGCCACACCGGTAACGTTACACGGCCAAACACCAAAGTAGGCCTACGGGACGCCACGGACACGTGAGGGAGCTCCGGAACGCGAAACGGACAACGGGAAGGGATGCGTGGAACCGGAAGCAACCGACAACACAAATGCAATGCGATGCACATGACTATATGATATGAATGAATGCCACACACTCACACAACAAAACGACGAAAACCCGAAAGACAAAGAACCCGGAATGGAATAGATGAAGCCGGAGATATATTATATGCCCAAAAGGGAAAGTATTACATCCGGGGCATTACAAACTCTCCTCTACTACAAAAAGATCTCGTCCCGAGATCTAGGACTGGAAAAAGGAAGGGTACTCGGAACGAAGATGATCTTCTCGTTCCCACGTAGCCTCTCGGTCGGTATGATGTGACCACTTGACTTTCAAGAATTTGATGGACTTATTGCGGGTCTTGCGCTCGGTTTCTTCGAGAATAGCAACGGGATGCTCTCGGTAAGACTGGTCTTGTTGAAGATCAATCTCTTCAAACGGAATCATGCGTTCAGGTGTCTTGAAGCATTTGCGGAGTTGAGACACATGGAACACATCATGAACATTGGCGAAGTTGGAAGGGAGCTCAAGTTGATAGGCTAGATCGCCTCTTTTGCCAAGAATCTTGAAAGGCCCGACGTATCTAGGAGCAAGCTTTCCTTTGATACCGAATCTCTGGGTTCCTTTCATCGGAGAAACACGGAGATAGACATGATCACCAATGTTGAAGGCCAAATCACGATGCTTGCCGTCATAGTAGCTCTTCTGACGCGACTGAGCGGCCTTGAGATTCTCACGTATGACTTTGCACATCTCTTCGGCCTCTGAGATCAAGTCATTGCCAAGAAGTTGACGTTCGCCTGTTTCAGACCAGTTGAGAGGGGTACGACACTTTCTGCCATAGAGGATTTCAAACGGAGCTTTTCCTGCACTTGCTTGAAAGCTGTTGTTGTAAGAGAACTCAGCAAATGGAAGGCAGTCTTCCCATTTCATGCCAAAAGATATGACACAGGCTCTGAGCATATCTTCTAGAATCTGATTCACTCGCTCGACTTGACCACTAGTCTGAGGGTGAAAAGCAGTGCTGAACCTGATCTTAGTGCCCATGGCGGATTGAAAGGAGTCCCAGAACTTGGATGTGAACAAACTTCCACGGTCTAAGGAGATAACTTGAGGAATGCCATGTAAGACACAATTCTGGAAGTGTACATCTCTGCCAATTGAGCTGCATTGATGGATTCTTTGACTGGAAGGAAGTGAGCGACTTTGGTAAGCTTGTCAATCACCACAAAGATAGAATCATTCCCTCTTTTGGATTTAGGAAAGCCAGTGACGAAGTCCATTTCAATGTGGTCGAACTTCCACTCGGGAATAGGAAGAGGTTGGAGAAGACCGGCTGGACGTTGATGTTCTGCTTTCACTCTTCTGCAGACATCACATTCGTTCACGAATTGGGCAATCTCCCTTTTCATGCGTGTCCACCAGTAAGATTGCTTGAGGTCTTGGTACATCTTGGAACTGCCAGGATGAATGGAAAGGAGAGAATCATGTGCTTCTTCCATTATGAGCTTCCTGAGATCACCTTTGGGAACAACGAGTCTGTCCTCGAAGAACAAGGTATCTCTCTCATCAACACGAAAGCACTTGTATTTTGGAGTGCCCTTTGTGTTGGGTAACGTAGCATAATTCAAAAAATTTCTACGTCTTCACCAAGATCCAACTATGGAGACATCTAGCAACGAGCAAGTAAGAGTGCATCTACATACCGTTATGAAGATTGCGTGCGGAAGCTTTCAACGAAGCAAGGATGAAGTAGTCGCACTCTTCACGTTCTTCGTCACCGATGATCTAGCACCGAACGGACGGCACCTCCGCGTTCAACACACGCACGGTGCAGCAACGTCACCTCCTTCTTGATCCAGCAAGGGGGGAGGATAAGTCATCAGAGATCCGGCAGCACGACGGCGTGATGACGGATGCAGTGGAGATCGCAGCAGGGCTTCGCCGGGCGCCCTGCGTGGGAGTTGGGAGGTGTGACGGGAGGGGGAGAGGCGCCAGGGCTTGGGTGCGGCTGCCCTCTCCCTCCCCACATATATATAGGGGGCCAGGGGGGCGCCAGCCCCCTGCAGATCCAATCTGCAAGGGGGGGCGGCGGCCAGGGAGGAGTCCCCCTCCCCCAAGGCAAGTGGTGGCCCCCCTCCCCTTAGGGTTTTAACCCTAGGCGCAGGGGAGGTGGGCCTCCCTTAGTGGTGCGCCAGCCCAGAGGACTGGTCACATCCCCTCGCGGCCTAGGGGCCCCACCGGGATGGGTGGCCCCACCCGGTGGACCCCCGGGGCCCCTCCGGTGGTCCCGGGACGCTCCCGGTGACCCCCGGAGATCACCCGTTGGCCGAAACTGGACTTCCCATATATCAATCTTGACCTCCGGACCATTCCGGAACTCCTCGTGACGTCCGGGATCTCATCCGGGACTCCGAACAACTTTCGGGTTTCCACGTGCATTTATCTCTATGACCCTAGCGTTACCGAACCTTAAGTGTGTAGACCCTACGGGTTCGGGAGACACGTAGACATGACCGAGACCACTCTCTGGTCAATAACCAACAGCGGGATCTGGATACCCATGTTGGTTCCCACATGTTCCTCGATGATCTTCATCGGATGAACCACCGTGTCAAGGATTCACTCAATCCCGTATGTTATTCCCTTTGTCCATCGGTACGGTACTTGCCCGAGATTCGATCGTCGGTATTCCCAATACCTTGTTCAATCTCGTTATGGCAAGTCTCTTTACTCGATCCGTAATCCATCATCCCATGACTAACTACTTAGTCACATTGAGCTCATTATGATGATGTATTACCGAGTGGGCCCAGAGGTACCTCTCCGTCATACGGAGTGACAACATCCCAGTCTCGGTTCGTACCAACTCAACAGACACTTTCGGATATACCCGATGCGTACCTTTATAGCCACCCAGTTACGTTGTGACGGTTGGCACACCCAAAGTACTCCTACGGTAGCCGGGAGTTGTACAACCTCATGGTCTAAGGAATAAATACTTGACACCGAAAAGCTTATGCATTACGAACTATACGATCTCGTGTTATGCTCAAGTTTGGGTCTTGTCCATCACATCATTCTCCTAATGATGTGATCCCGTTATCACCGACATCCTATGTCCATGGTCAGGAAACCGTGACCATCTGTTGATCAACGAGCTGGCAACTAGAGGCCTACCAGGGACTTAATGTGGTCTGTGTATTCACACATGTATCACTATTTCCGTACAATACAATTCAAGCATGAATAACAGACAATTATCATGAACAAGGAGATATAATAATAATGCTTTTATTATTGCCTCTAGGGCATATCTCCAACAGTCTCCCACTTGCACTAGAGTCAATAATCTAGTTACATTGTGATGAATCGAACACCCATAGAGTTCTGGTGTTGATCATGTTTTGCTCGTGAAAGAGGTTTAGTCAACGGGTCTGCGACATTCAGATCTGTATGCACTTTACAAATATCTATGTCTCCATCCTGAACATAATTCCGGATGGAGTTGAAATGGCGCTTGATGTGCTTGGTCTTCTTGTGAAACCTGGGCTCCTTGGTAATAGCAATAGCACCAGTGATGTCACAGAAGAGAGTCATCGGGCTTGACGCGCTTGGAATGACTCCTAGGTCGGTGATGAACTCCTTCATCCAGACTCCTTCCTGCGCTGCTTCAGAAGCAGCTATGTACTCCGCTTCACATGTAGATGCTGCCACCACGCTTTGCTTGCAACTGCACCAGCTGACTGCCCCTCCATTCAAAATATACACGTATCCGGTTTGTGACTTAGAGTCATCCAGATCTGTGTCGAAGCTAGCATCGACGTAACCCTTTACGACGAGCTCTTCGTCACCTCCATAAACGAGAAACATATCCTTAGTCCTTTTCAGGTACTTCAGGATGTTCTTGACCGCTGTCCAGTGTTCCGTACCGGGATCACTTTGGTACCTCCCTACCAAACTTATGGCAAGGTTCACATCAGGTCTGGTACACAGCATGGCATACATGATAGAACCTATTGCCGAGGCATAGGGAATGACACTCATCTTTTCTCTATCTTCTGCCGTGGTCGGCGACTGAGTCTTACTCAATCTCATACCTTGCAAAACAGGCAAGAATCCTTTCTTTCACTGATCCATATTGAACTTCTTCAATATTTTGTCAAGGTATGTACTTTGTGAAAGACCAATGAGGCGTCTCGATCTATCTCTATAGATTTTGATGCCTAATATGTAAGCAGCTTCTCCAAGGTCCTTCATTGAAAAACTTTTATTCAAGTAGGCCTTTACATTTTCCAAGAATTGTATATCATTTCCCATCAGCAATATGTCATCCACATATAATATGAGAAATGCTACAGAGCTCCCACTCACTTTCTTGTAAATACAGGCTTCTCCATAAGTCTGTATAAAGCCAAACGCTTTGATCACCTCATCAAAGCGAATATTCCAACTCCGAGATGCTTGCACCAGCCCGTAAATCGAGCGCTGGAGCTTGCATACCTTGTTAGCGTTCTCTGGATCGACAAAACCTTCCGGTTGCATCATATACAACTCTTCCTTGAGGAAGCCATTAAGGAATGCTGTTTTGACATCCATTTGCCATATCTCATAATCATAGAATGCGGCAATAGCTAACATGATTCTGACTGACTTCAGCATCGCTACGGGAGAGAAAGTCTCATCGTAGTCAATCCCTTGAACTTGTCGATAACCCTTAGCGACAAGCCGAGCTTTATAGATGGTCACATTACCATCTGCGTCTGTCTTCTTCTTAAATATCCATTTGTTTTCTATGGCGTGCCTATCATCAGGCTAGTCCACCAAAGTCCATACTTTGTTTTCATACATGGAGTCTATCTCGGATTTCATGGCTCCAAGCCATTTATTGGAATCTGGGCCCGCCATCGCTTCTTCATAGTTCGAAGGTTCACCGTTGTCTAACAACATGATTTCCAGTACAGGGTTGCCGTACCACTCTGGTGCGGAACGTGCCCTTGTGGACCTTCGAAGTTCAGTAGTAACTTGATCTGTTTCTTCATGATCATTATCATTAACTTCCTCCCTTGTCGGTGCAGGCACCTCAGGAACAGTTTCCTGTGCTGTGCTACTTTTCGGTACAGGAGTGGTGACTGTCACCTCATCAAGTTCTACTTTCCTCCCACTCACTTCTTTCGAGAGAAACTCTTTCTCCAGAAAGCATCCATTCTTGGCAACAAAGACTTTGCCTTCGGATCTGTGGTAGAAGGTATACCCAATTGTTTCCTTTGGGTATCCTATGAAGACGCATTTCTCCGATTTGGGTTCGAGCTTTTCAGGTTGAAGTTTCTTGGCATAAGCATCGCAACCCCAAACTTTCAGAAACGACAGCTTCGGTTTCTTGCCAAACCAAAGTTCATATGGAGTCGTCTCAACGGATTTTGACGGAGCCCTATTTAAAGTGAATGCGGCGGTCTCTAAAGCATAACCCCAAAAAGATAGCGGTAAATCGGTGAGGGACATCATAGATCGCACCATGTCCAACAGAGTACGATTTCGACGTTTCGACACACCGTTACGTTGAGGTGTTCCGGGCGGTGTCAATTGTGAAACAATTCCACAGCTCCTAAGGTGTGTGCCAAATTCATGACTTAAATATTCACCCCCACGATCCGATCGCAAGAACTTTATTTTTCTGTCACGTTGATTCTCAACCTCATTCTGAAATTCCTTGAACTTTTCAAAGGTCTCAGACTTGTGTTTCATCAAATAGATATACCCGTATCTACTCAAGTCATCCGTGAGGGTGAGAACATAACGGTAGCCTCCGCGAGCCTCAACACTCATTGGACCGCACACATCGGTATGTATGATTTCCAGCAAGTTGGTTGCTCGCTCCATTGTTCCGGAGAACGGAGTCTTGGTCATCTTGCCCAAGAGGCATGGTTCGCACGTGTCAAATGATTCATAATCAAGAGACTCTAGAAGTCCATCCGAATGGAGCTTCTTCATACGTTTGACACCAATATGACCAAGGCGGCAATGCCACAAGTATGTGGGACTATCATTATCAACTTTACATCTTTTGGCATCTACACTATGAATATGTGTATCACTACGTTCGAGATTCATCAAAAATAAACCATTGACCAGCGGGGCATGACCATAAAACATATCTCTCAAATAAATAGAACAACCATTATTCTCCGATTTGAAAGAATATCCATCTCGCATAAGACGAGATCCAGAAACAATGTTCATGCTCAAAGCTGGTACTAAATAACAATTATTCAGGTTTAAAACTAATCCCGAGGGTAGATGTAGAGGCAGCGTGCCGACGGCGATCACATCGACCTTGGAACCATTCCCGACGCGCATCGTCACCTCATCCTTTGCCAATCTCCGTTTATTCCGCAGCTCCTGTTTTGAGTTACAAATGTGAGCAACTGCACCGGTATCGAATACCCAGGAGCTACTACGAGTGCTGGTAAGGTACACATCAATAACATGTATATCATATATACCTTTGACGTTGCCGGCCTTCTTGTCTGCTAAGTATTTGGGGCAGTTTTGCTTCCAGTGACCCGTTCCCTTGCAATAAAAGCACTCAGTCTCTGGCTTGGGTCCATACTTTGGCTTCTTCCCGGCAACAGGCTTGCCAGGCGCGGCAACTTGCTTGCCGTCCTTCTTGAAGTTCTTCTTACCCTTGCCTTTCTTGAACTTAGTGGTTTTATTGACCATCAACACTTGATGTTCTTTCTTGATGTCTACCTCCGCTGATTTCAGCATCGAATACACCTCGGGAATGGACTTCTCCATCCCCTGCATATTGAAGTTCAACACGAAGCTCTTCAAGCTTGGTGGGACCGACTGGAGGATTCTGTCAACGATCGCTTCATCTGGGAGATTCATTCCCAGCTGAGACAAGCGGTTGTGCAATCCTGAAATCTTGAGGATGTGCTCACTGACAGAACTGTTCTCCTCCATCTTACAGCTGTAGAATGCGTCAGAGACATCATATCTCTCGACTCGGGCATGAGCTTGGAAAACCATTTTCAGCTCTTCGAACATCTCATATGCTCCATGGTGCTCAAAACGCTTTTGGAGCCCCGATTCTAAACTGTAAAGCATGCCGCACTGAACCAGGGAGTAATCATCACTACGCGACTGCCAGGCGTTCATAACGTCTTGTGTCGCTGGGAAAACGGGTGCATCACCTAGCGGTGCTTCTAGGACATAAGTTCTCTTGGCAGCTATGAGGATAATCCTCAGGTTACGGACCCAATCCGTATAGTTGCTACCATCGTCTTTCAGCTTGGTTTTCTCTAGGAATGTGTTGAAGTTGAGGGAAACTGGAGCGTGGGCCATTTGATGTACAAGAGATATTGTAAAGAATTTAGACTAAGTTCATGATAATTAAGTTCATCTTAATCAAATTTTAATGAACTCCCACTCAGAATGACATCTCTCTAGTCATCTAAGTGATACACGATCCGAATCGAGTAGTCCGTGTCCGATCATCACGTGAGACGGACTAGTCAAAAACGGTGAACATCTTCATGTTGATCGTATCTTCTATACGACTCGTGTTTGACCTTTCGGTCTTCCGTGTTCCGAGGCCATGTCTGTACATGCTAGGCTCGTCAAGTCAACCCTAAGTGTATTGCGTGTGTAAATATGTCTTACACCCGTTGTATGCGAACGTTAGAACCTATCACACCCGATCATCACGTGGTGCTTCGGAGCAACGAGCTTTAGCAACGGTGCACAGTTAGGGGAAACACATTACTTGAAATTTTAGTGAGAGATCATCTTATTTACTACCGTCGTTCTAAGTAAACAAGATGCAAAAACATGATAAACATCACATGCAATCAATTAAAGTGACATGATATGGCCAATATCATCTTGCTCCTTGGATCTCCATCTTCGGGGCACCATGATCATCTTGTCACCGGCTCGACACCATGATCTTCATCATCATGATCTCCATCATCGTGTCTTGAAGAAGTCGTCACGCCAACTATTACTTCTACTACTATAGCTAACGTTTAGCAATGAAGTAAAGTAATTACATGGCGTTATTCAGTGACACGCAGGTCATACAATAATTAAGACAACTCCTATGGCTCCTGCCGGTTATCAAGTTCATCGACATGCAAGTCGTGATTCCCTATTACAAAAACATGATCAATCTCATACATCACATATATCATTCATCACATCTTCGTTCTTGGCCATACCACGTCACAAAACACATGCTGCAAAAACAAGTTAGACATCCTCTAATTGTTGTTGCAAGTTTTACGTGGCTTCTATAGGATTTCTAGCAAGAACGTTTCTTACCTACGCCAAAACCACAACGTGATTTGTCAACTTCTATTTACCCTTCATAAGGACCCTTTTCATCGAATCCGATCCGACTAAAGTAGGAGAGACAGACACCCGCCAGCCACCTTATGCATCTAGTGCATGTCTGTCGGTGGAACTAGTCTCACGTAAGCGTACGTGTAAGGTCGGTCCGGGCCGCTTCATCCCACAATACCGCCGAATCAAGATTGACTAGTAACGGTAAGAAAGTTGAACAAGATCATACGCCCACAACTGCTTTGTGTTCTATTCGTGCAAGATGCTACGCATAAAACCTAGGCTCAGATGCCACTGTTGGGTAACGTAGCATAATTCAAAATTTTTCTACGTCTTCACCAAGATCCAACTATGGAGACATCTAGCAACGAGCAAGTAAGAGTGCATCTACATACCTTTATGAAGATTGCGTGTGGAAGCTTTCAACGAAGCAAGGATGAAGTAGTCGCACTCTTCACGTTCTTCGTCACCGATGATCTAGCGCCGAACGGACGGCACCTCCGCGTTCAACACACGTACGGTGCAGCAACGTCACCTCCTTCTTGATCCAGCAAGGGGGGAGGAGAAGTCGTCAGAGATCCGGCAGCACGACGGCGTGATGACGGATGCAGTGGAGATCGCAGCAGGGCTTCGCCGGGCGCCCTGCGTGGGAGTTGGGAGGTGTGACGGGAGGGGGAGAGGCGCCAGGGCTTGGGTGCGGCTGCCCTCTCCCTCCCCACATATATATAGGGGGCCAGGGGGGCGCCAGCCCCCTGCAGATCCAATCTGCAAGGGGGGGCGGCGGCCAGGGAGGAGTCCCCCTCCCCCAAGGCAAGTGGTGGCCCCCCTTCCCTTAGGGTTTTAACCCTAGGCGCAGGGGAGGTGGGCCTCCCTTAGTGGTGCGCCAGCCCAGAGGACTGGTCACATCCCCTCGCGGCCTAGGGGCCCCACCGGGATGGGTGGCCCCACCCGGTGGACCCCCGGGGCCCCTCCGGTGGTCCCGGGACGCTCCCGGTGACCCCCGGAGATCACCCGTTGGCCGAAACTGGACTTCCCATATATCGATCTTTACCTCCGGACCATTCCGGAACTCCTCGTGACGTCCGGGATCTCATCCGGGACTCCGAACAACTTTCGGGTTTCCACGTGCATTTATCTCTATGACCCTAGCGTTACCGAACCTTAAGTGTGTAGACCCTACGGGTTCGGGAGACACGTAGACATGACCGAGACCACTCTCTGGTCAATAACCAACAGCGGGATCTGGATACCCATGTTGGTTCCCACGTGTTCCTCGATGAGCTTCATCGGATGAACCACCGTGTCAAGGATTCACTCAATCCCGTATGTTATTCCCTTTGTCCATCGGTACGGTACTTGCCCGAGATTCGTTCGTCGGTATTCTCAATACCTTGTTCAATCTCGTTATGGCAAGTCTCTTTACTCGATCCGTAATCCATCATCCCGTGACTAACTACTTAGTCACATTGAGCTCATTATGATGATGTATTACCGAGTGGGCCCAGAGGTACCTCTCCGTCATACGGAGTGACAACATCCCAGTCTCGGTTCGTACCAACTCAACAGACACTTTCGGAGATACCCGATGCGTACCTTTATAGCCACCCAGTTACGTTGTGACGGTTGGCACACCCAAAGTACTCCTACGGTATCCGGGAGTTGTACAACCTCATGGTCTAAGGAATAAATACTTGACACCGAAAAGCTTATGCATTACGAACTATACGATCTCGTGTTATGCTCAAGTTTGGGTCTTGTCCATCACATCATTCTCCTAATGATGTGATCCCATTATCACCGACATCCTATGTCCATGGTCAGGAAACCGTGACCATCTGTTGATCAACGAGCTGGCAACTAGAGGCCTACCAGGGACTCAATGTGGTCTGTGTATTCACACATGTATCGCTGTTTCCGTACAATACAATTCAAGCATGAATAACAGACAATTATCATGAACGAGATATAATAATAATGCTTTTATTATTGCCTCTAGGGCATATCTCCAACACTTTGCAATACCATGTTTCACCTTCTGCACCATGGCATCACTGAGTTGGGCCTCACGGACCTGATCTTCCAAGGTAGGAGCAATCTGAAGATTTGCAAGAAAACCCTGCAGAACAACTTGAAGGTTGAGCTTCCTGAATGCTTCACAAAGCTCAGGCTGGAACGGCTTGATAAGAAGGCTGTTGCAATATGCCTTTCTGCTCAAAGCATCTGCAATCACATTCGCCTTGCCAGGAGTGTATTCAATGCTGGGATCATACTCTTGGATCATTTCAACCCAACGAGTCTGGTGGAGGTTCAGATTCGGCTGTGTGAAGATGTACTTCAAGCTCTTGTGATCTGTGAAGATGTCGACTTTTCTGCCCAACAACAGATGTCTCCACGTAATCAAAGCATGTACCACAGCTGCTAGCTCGAGATCATGTGTGGGGTAGTTCTTCTCACTTGGCTTGAGCTGACGAGAAGTGTATGCCACAATTCTCTTATCTTGCATAAGCACACCACCAAGTCCTTGAAGAGAAGCATCACAGAATACTTCATAGGGCTTGGACTCATCTGGAGGAGTAAGAACTAGAGCAGAGACAAGCTTTTCTTTGAGAGTTTTGAATGCCACTTCACACTCTGGAGACCAAAAGTATTTTACATTCTTCTGAAGCAAGTTGGAAAGAGGCTTGGCAATCTTGGAGAAGTTCTCAACGAACCTTCTGCAATAGCTGGCAAGACCCAGAAAACTTCGGAGTTGCTTGACGTTCTGAGGAGCTTCCCAGTTGACAATTGCTTCAACTTTCTTGGGATTTACCGCAATACCGTCAGCTGAGATGATATGGCCCAGGTACAAAACCTTATCGAGCCAAAACTCGCACTTAGAGAACTTGGCATAGAACTTATGCTCTCGGAGTCGATCAAGAACCAGACATAAGTGCTTTTCGTGATCTTCTTCATTCTTGGAAAACACCAGAATATCATCCAGATACACAAGCACAAACTCGCCAGTATAGGGGTTGAAGATGTAATGCATCATCCTCGAGAAGGTAGGAGGAGCATTGGCGAGACCAAAGGACATGACAGTATACTCGTATGAACCAAAGCTCGTTCTGAAGACTGTCTTGGGAATGTCTTTCTCGCGAATGCGAATTTGGTGATAGCCCATTTGGAGGTCAAGCTTAGAGAACACTTTAGCTCCTTTGAGCTGCTCGAAGAGTTCGTTGATGTTGGGAAGCGGATACTTATTCTTTATTGTCTTCTTGTTCAATGGCCGGTAATTAACGCAGAGAAGCTCCGTGCCATCTTTCTTCTTGACAAATAAGACACCACAGCCCCAAGGAGACGTACTAGGCCTGATGAGACCCATACGCTCATGTTCATCATGCTACTTCTTCAATTCCTTCAGTTCATCGGGAGAGAGCTTGTACGGACGCCGGCATGCTGGCTCAGTACCCGGCTCGAGTTCAATGACAAATTCCACCTGACGGTGTGGAGGCATGCCTAGAAGTTCTTCAGGAAAGACGTCTTGATATTCGTTCACCACCGGAATTTGAGATATGGCATTAATTTCGCCCTTATCATTGAGAGAGAAAAGCCTGATAGTGTTATCCCTGGAGGCAAAGATAATCACATCTTCATCAGGATGAGTCATCTTGACTTCTTTCTGTGCACAATCAATGTGAGCATCATGCTGAGAAAGCCAATCCATTCCGAGGATGAGGTCGATGTCGGAATTACCAAGAACCACCGGTTTAGCCAGAAAGCGATAATCACCCATGCGAATAGAAACATCCGGAGCATAGACACCAGAATTCATACGTCTCCCCGGAGAAATAACTTGCAACCTCTGAGGCAAATTTTTGGTGACAATGTTGTGCTTGGATGCAAATGGATATGACATGAAAGAATGTGAAGCACCCGAATCAAACAACACTTTAGCTGGAAAAGAGTTAACTGAGAGGTTACCCAAAATGACATCAGAAGAATTCTCCGCTTGCGCTGCACTCATCAGATTTACCCTTGCTGCCTTTGGATCATGCCTGACAATAGCTGAACTCACAGGTGGAGGAGGTGGAAGACGCTTCGGGTTCGGACATCTGTTGGCATAGTGACCTTTCTGAGTGCATTTGTTGCAAGTCACTTCTGAGAGAGGACGGAAATGAGAACCACTTGACTTGGAGCCTTGAGACTGAAACTGCTTCTTCGACTGGTTGCTCGGGTTGGGTGGGTGGGAGAAACCACGTCCACCGGAGTTCTTGTTGCTGTTGGAGTTGTTGGAGTTGCTGTAAGGAGCTCGAATCACTGGAGGAGGAGGAAGCCAAAATTTCTGTTGCTTCGAGACCATCTGAGACGATGAGGAGGAGTGAACGGCATCTCGAATTCTCTTTTTAGAAGCCTCCATCTTAAGCTGAGCTGCCTCTTGTTTCAAAGCCATGTTATAGAATTTGTCGAATTCATCGGGCTCGAACAAGGTGAGAGCAAGTTGAAGTTCATCTTTCAGGCCTCCACGGAACTGGTAGATTTTGCTCTTAGCATCAGGAATGTCTTGCTTAGCATAGCGAGCGAGGTTTTGGAACTTGACATTATACTGATAGACTGTCATAGAGCCCTGCTTCAGGTTGCGGAATTGCTCACGCATACCCTCGATGACACTTGTAGGAATGTGGTGAGAGCGAAAGTCCATGCAGAAATCCTCCCAAGAGATCACACGACCTGGCCTGGAGTCTTTGTACTACTGCCACAAGTCAGCTGCTTGGTCTTTGAGTTGGAAGGCTGCAAACTTCACATAATCCTCTTCCTTCACGTTACTGCACTCAAAATGCTTCTTTATGTCGGTTAACCAATCTTCGACATCAAGAGGGTCGACACAGTAACTGAAAGCTTTTGGATTATTGGCCAAGAACTGGTTGAGAGTAGCATGGTGCTGCTGGTTGAAGAAGTTGCCTTGATTCCCTGGAACACCCTGATTAGCTTGATTAGCTTGCATCTGCTGCATCATCTGCATCAACATCTGGGTGTTCTGAGCTGTAGTATGCATAATCGCTCTCCAAGCCTCAGACGGAGGAGGAGGGGAAGGAGGACGTTCTGGGACCTCTTCACCCTCTGGGTTAGCGTTGGGAACCCTTTTCGGAGCCATCCTGAAAGAGATGACCACGAATCAGCAATTGATTGACAGAAGGTATAAGCTGAATCAATGGAATGAATTGCAACAAGTCTTCACAATAATCATTCAAACAATAGGAACGAATGAAATCATTCGAACAAGAGGAACGAATGAAATTCTCAGTTAAATGATAACATCAATCTTCACGAGAAGCCACATAGGGGACAAAAGGTAAAATATGAAAACAACAAGGTACAGACGGGAACAAACACAAGATAGGAGCTTCGTTCTAACATCTTTGTGCTGAAAGCAAATGAACGTGTTACGAAAGGGTTTTGCAATCCCCGGATCAGCATAGCCAAGGACCCTTTAAGATGCAACTCCCGATCGGAACATCGGTCATAATACCACTTCACTCAATGTAGAACCCCGAACTCGCTAACCTGCATTCGTTGGAAGAATGCCTACGATCTACTGGATAAACCCACCTATTAATTTCCGAAAGATTCCAGTTATGCAATCAGGTGTTGGGGATACACGGGAAGCACCGCGCAATCAACTCTAAACCTACATCCAGGTGTATCCATCCTTCAACACATAACCAGTCTTTTCCGGAAACTGTTTACCTCGGACCTTCGAAAAGCATCCACTATAACAAGCTATAGCAATACTCCCGAACTACCTCCCCAGTACTGGGTGATGTCGGTGTTATCTTGCCACTAACCGTATAGGAGAGATTTTCGATGTCGACCGTCTGAAGTATTTAGTACTGCCGCGATATGCTTGTGACGACAATACCCCGAAGCTCAACTCCCCAGGACACTGCCACAACCCCTAATGTCAGGAGGCATCGAGAACAATATTCTCGTCACAAGAGCATCGAAACAATCCCAGAATACTCGCGAGATTCCTAAAAAAAATTGGTGCAATTTTGAAGATAGAAGAGACAAGAGTAGTTGTCAGGAGTCCTCACCAGATAGAAAGGGGATGAGAAGCAAAGAAATCCTACTCTCCGATATAATATATAGGACTCAATTGTTTTTTCAGTGTGTGCCTAGACTCGACCGTCAACGATTCAGTCAATCAGTGGGGGCTCCTAGGTCGGAGAAGGCTCTGAATACCAACTTGTTATGCCCAGGATGGGACTATATCTCCTACGTGTCGAGGCACGACTTAGAGACATAACCCCATGCTGGAATGATCGCAAATTTGGTATCTTTGCACAACTCATGTAAAAGAGGGGAATGGAAAACATAAAATAGTTGGCTTACACTCGCCACGTCACACAAATACAATACATGTCTCAAACATCATACATTAAAACATCACAGCCCTCTAAGGGTAAAATCCAAATGACAAGATACCAAACATAAATTAAATCCACAGGTCGGATCGAATCCTAGTAGAAGTCTCCACTACTAATCATCAGGATAACGAACATAGTAACGACTACGCTCCTCGTCGTACTCCCAGTCAAGCTCGGTGCCATCACCTGGATAGCTCACAACTGGACCTGCATCTGGTGTGGTGAAGTAACTGTGAGCCACAGAGGACTCAGCAATCCCGTTCCCGGGTAACAAGACTATTTAAGCCTTGGGTGAAGGAAAAGGCTGAAGAAAAGAATAAGTGTCTGCAGCAGCAACTAGCACTAGCTTACGTGAAAGAGTGCGAGTAGAGAAGTGCCTCGGTCGAGAGATGATCACGAAGTGATCCTAGCTAAAGCTCAACAAACATAACCCCACCGTGTTCAACTCCCGAATCCCTATTCGGAAATTGACAGTCACGGTACACACGCTGGTAGTGTATTGAAACATTGTGTCAAGTTATCTACAACCGGATATTAACAAGCTCCCATCTGCCACATAACCACGGGCATGGCTTTAGAAAGTTCATAACCCTGCAGGGGTGTTCCAACTTGGCCCATTACAAGCCCACGATCCGTGGAGTCGCAACTCCAAAGTGGGAAGACCCGAGTATTCTCAGAATCCCGTGCTCAAGATACTCCGAACTAAGGTAAGGCTAATCCAGCAAATCCTCCCGGCGTGTCGACACCCTGATAGTAGCCGCGCGTATCTAAGTCTCAGGACACGACCGGATGGGCGAGGCTACGGGTTTTTACCAGACCTTGAGTTTCCTCGAGGTGGCCCCGCAGGCTCCCCGTTTCGGACCAACACTCATGTGGAGCACTGGCCCGGGGTTGTAGAATTAAGAAAGAGGGTTAATTACTCCCTATGCAAGTTTAATTTGTTATTAGGCAAATAGTACCAATGTTGGGACTTGCTGGAAAAGACTTAGCACTTAGCGGTTTATCGAGGGGGTCCCATACACCCCAACCGTGTTAGGAACGCATAATCAAGGAACATAACACCGGTTTAAACGGTTCCTAACAGCATGAGTGGAACAAATCACCAAGCAAAAGGCTTAGCCTTCCACCCTTGCCAATATATAGACGATTTCATTTTAAGCAATTATATAGTGTGATATAACCCAACAAAACTTCAACATGAAGCAAGCATCTTCGACTTCACCTGCAACTAGCAATGCTATAAGAGGGGCTGAGCGAAGCGTACTTAGCCAAGCAACGGTTTGCATAGGTAGGGTGGTTAAACATGTTCATGGTTACAAGTAGGAGGCTGACAGGAAAGACATGGGCATCGAGGCAAAACTATAGAGCGGAACTACTAGCAATAGGCAAAGATAGTAATGTTACCGGGGTTCGGTCATCTTGCCTGAAGTGTAGTCGTTCGGATCGTAAGAAGGGTCCTCGTGCTCAACCTCGTTGGTAACCTCATGCTCGTACTCGTACTCAGTCTCAGCTTCCGGCTCTAAACAATACAATCACACAAGGCACAAATCAACAAGATGCAATGCGCACACCAAGATGATGGATGCATGATGGATGCACTAAGGGAGCACACGGAAAATAGCACTCAAGCAAATCACTTCAAAACATGATAACAATAGGAGATTAAGAATCTACACGGAAAATCAATCAAGTTTCATATAAGACTCGCTGAAAACGGAGCTACGGGCTAAAAGTTATGCCCGAAACAAGAAGCGAGCGAAAGCTGAAAATTACAGCAACATAGCAACTTCGGAGCACTAGAAAAATAAGCTACAGCACTCAAACACCATGGCAAAGAGCATGAACATAAACTGAACATATCCTACAGCAAATAAGTCCAAAGGTGCACCCCCAAAGGAGCTACGGATCAATAGCAACAAGTTTGGACTTATTGAACTTGACAATAAAATTCTGACAGCAGAATTTTATTGAAACTTTGGAGCAAACGTTAAACATGCTATAGCCACTTAAATAAGCATGTGAGAACATGAATGGAAAGCCAACAATATCTACTACAAGGAACCATCAAGATCCACCCCAAAACTATCATGGTTTGTCCTAGAGCAGCAAGCAAACATGGCATCGGAACGTTACAGATTTCAGACTTAGTGAAAATCCACTAAGTGTGAAAACAGCAGTTTCATCATGGCATCTAAAAGAGCAAGTTTAAGTCACCTCGAAACTAAACATGGCAAGTGGTAAGCACCACATCAAAGTACACATGATGGTGATTCCGAAACATACAAGCATGCATCATGGAGATAAACACAACGATAGCAATGAGCTTAACAAGATGGCATTTCATAACAAGTGAAACAACATCACAGCCACATGGCACTTTGCAACGAAGATATACATGGCAAGAATAAATCTATCATGCAACCTAACACAATCAACATGTAGAGCATGGCAAGACGAACACGTGGACATGTCATTTGCATCATTGGGATAAACGAGCTAAAAGTTATCACTATGCAAAGATGGCATAAAAACAACACATAGCAGCAGTTATTTCGGGATGCACTCTTGCAACAGAAAAATAAGCATCTAGATGATCTCTAACATGCATGGCACAATGGAATGAACCGTTGTGCTAATCACCACGACCGTCTAGACACCTCATTTGCGCGAAACGGATCACCACACAAAAAGATATCGCAGTTCTAATAATGCATCAGACAAGCAAATAACCAGGGACTTAGAGAATTTCGGGGAAACCTTCAGATCTGAGAAATCGGGCCGGAGGAGTGGATCTGGCCCGGTGGAGGCGGCTGATGCGGGCTGGAGGGAGGAGGCCCGCGAAGCCTGGGCGGAAGGAGGCGGTGGCCTTCGGGCCCGCGGAAGGAGGGAGCCGACCCGCGGCTCGGGCGCCTGGCGGCTGGAGACGGCTGGGCCGGAGGAGTGGCGCGGCTTGGGCCCGTGGAAGGAGGGAAGCCCGCGGCCTGGCGATGCGGGAGGGCCCCCGGCCAATGGAAGCGACGGACTGGGCTGGCTGGGAGACGGTCGCCCCAGGGAGGCAGCTGGAGGGATCCCGATCGGGGTGGATCCCCGATCCAGCGAGGCGGCGGCGGGGTGACTAGGCCGGATCGCTCGATCTGCCGAACTGGGAGGAGGGAGCGGCCCAGCGGCGAAGCTGCGATGACCTGGGATCGGCGGAGCCGGTTCGAAGGGCCCAGGCGGGGCGGCGATGTGGTCCAACGGATGAGCGGCAATCGACCAAAGAGGCTCGCCTCGGTGCGGTGGGATCTGGCCCGCCCTCGACGCGGGAGGCTCGGCCTTGGAGGCGGGAACCAGCGGCGCTCGATGCGTTGACCCTGGCGATGGAAAACGGCGGCGGCTCGGCTGCTGCTTCGATCTGCGATGGAACTGCTCTGGTTTGCGAGCCTGGCACGGAAATTGAGGGAAGGTGAGGCTAGAGGTAGGTGGAGGGAGTGTAGGCTAACAAAAATGGCATGGGGATGTTATATATATGGTAGGTGCTAGGGTTTGAGGGATTTGGGGTGTTTTAGAGCCCTCCGATCGCGATCCGACGGATCCGATCGCGAGGGGAGTTAGGATGGGCCTAGGGGAGGTTAGTGGGCTGTTGTAGGGTGTCTTGGGCCTCAAAGCGGAGGCACTTTGAGCCCACACGAATAACTGCTGGGGTAGCAAACGGACTCGAAACTCGACGAGATTTGACAGGCGGGTTACACACACCAAAACAACAACACACAACAAGTCTCGCGCCACACCGGTAACCTTACATGGCCAAACACCAAAGTAGGCCTACGGGACGCCATGGACACGTGAGGGAGCTCCGGAACGTGAAACGGACAACGGAAAGGGACGCGTGGAACCAGAAGCAACCGACAACACAAATGCAATGCGATGCACATGACTATATGATATGAATGAATGCCACACACTCACACAACAAAACGACGAAAACCCGAAAGACAAAGAACCCGGAATGGAATAGATGAAGCCGGAGATATATTATATGCCCAAAAGGGAAAGTATTACATCCGGGGCATTACAGTATTGTTGCCATCGAGGATAAAAATATGGGGTTTATATCACTATGTTTGAGTTTATCCCTCTACATCATGTCATCTTGCTTAAGGCGTTAGTCTGTTCTTATGAACTTAATACTCTAGATGCATGCTGGATAGCGGTCGATGTGTGGAGTAATAGTAGTAGATGCATAATCGTTTCGGTCTACTTGTCTTGGACGTGATGCCTATATATAATGATCATGCCTAGATAGTCTCATAAGTATTCGCTTTTCTATCAATTGCTCGACAGTAATTTGTTTACCCGCCGTAGAATACCGCTATCATGAGAGAAGCCACTAGATAAAACTATGGCCCCCGGGTATATTCTCAACATATCAATCTACAATCTACTTTACTTTTCCGCTTTTACTTTCTGTTCTTATATCCAAAAATATCAAACTATCATCTCTATCAGACCTCACTTTCGTAAGTGACCGTAAAGGGATTGGCTACCCCTTATCGCGTTGGCTGCGAAGTTCTTATTTGTTTGTGCAGGTGCGAGGGACTCACGCATGTTCTCCTACTGTATTGATACCTTGGTTCTCAAGAATTGAGGGAAATACTTACGCTACTGTGCTGCATCACCCTTTCCTCTTCGAGGGAATACAACGCAAGCTCAAGAAGTAGCAAGAAGAATTTGTGGCGCTGTTGTCGTGGAGGCTTACGCAAAAGTCATATACCAAGTACCTATCACAAACCCTTATCCTTCGCATTACATTTTTTTGCCTCTCGTTTTCCTCTCCCCCACTTCACCAGTGTCGTTTTGTTTGCCCTTCTTTTGTTGTGTGTTTATCGTTCGCTTGCTTCTTGTTTTCTTGTGTATTGGATTGTTTGCTTGTCATCATGTCTAGCACACCTATCATTATCAATACTCCCGAGAGTGAGGTTCTCAATTTTAAACAAAGGGAGGAAGAAAACTTAAAAGATGCCTGGTATATAATTTGCAATGCTCAAAATAGATCTACTAGGAAGCTTTCCACTTCCATGCTTCTTCGCAATTTTTATATTGGCATTACTCCTTGGAATAGGCTTGTTCTTGATACCATTACCGAAGGAAATTTCTTGGGGAGTAATACTCTTGATTCTTATAATGCCTTGATAGAGTTATTAGGGCAACCTTCTACCCCGTAAGAGACTCAAGTTTTTGAGAAAATTAGCGAAGTAACAAAAATATTACAAAAGTCTCTTGAACCTCTTAAGAATGTTAGTGGAAATCTCCACCGCATGAATATGTTGATTACCATTTGCAATAAGCGGTTGGATACGTTAGATCTAAAGATTTCTAAATATGAAGGAAGCGTAAAGAACCTCCCGGATTCGAACTTGATACCGCCAAAAGGGTAAAAACCAAAGATGGCAATACCTAGATCTATCCATGTATCGTGCCTAGCTAGGGGCGTAAAATGATAGCGCTTGTTGGGAGGCAACCCAATTTTATATTTTTTCCCTTCTGTTTAGGAATAAATATTGCATATAGCTTCTGTTTAGATGTGGTTTTGTGTTTTAATTAGTGTTTGTGCCAAGTAGAACCTTTGTGAAGGCTTGTGTGAAGTTTATATGATCGTGCTATGAAAAAACAGAATCGTTAGCGCTCGCTAGAATGGTCACCAGATTTTACTGGAGCGTGCTATTTAGTTGATTCTTTTTGAAGATGATTAATTGACAAATTCGTCACGTTTACCAATTTATTTCATTATTTTTGGAGTTACATAAGTATGCGAAAGTTACAGATTACTACAGACTGTTCTGTTCTTGACAGATTCTGTTTTTCGTGTGTTGTTTGCTTATTTTGATGAATCTATGAGTAGTATTGGAGGATATGAATCATAGAGAAGTTGGAATACAGTAGGTTTAACACCAATATAAACAAAGAATGAGTTCATTACAATACCTTTGAGTAGTGGTTTGTTTTCTTATATTAACGGAGCTCTCGAGATTTTTGTCTAACTTTTGTGTTGTGAAGTTTTCAAGTTTTGAGTATTGCTTTGATGGACTACGGAACAAAGAGTGGCAAGAGCCTAAGCTTGGGGATGCCCAAGGCATCCCAAGGTAAAATTCAACGGCAACCAAAATCCTAAGCTTGGGGATGCCCCGAGAAGGCATCCCCTCTTTCGTCTTCATCTATCGGTAACTTTACTCGGAGCTATATTTTTATTCACCACATGATATGTGTTTTACTTGGAGCGTCGTGTATTATTTGAGTCTTTGCTTGTTAGTTTGCCGCAATTATACTTGCTGGACACACCTTTTTGAGAGAGTTAAATATGGCCTAGGAATTGTTAGAACACTCTATGCGCTTCACTTATATCTTTTGAGTTGAATAGTTTTTGCTCCAGTGCTTCACTTATATCCTTTAGAGCACGGTGGTGATTATATTATGTAGAAATTGTTGATCTCTCATGCTTCACTTATATCCTTTTGAGAGTCTATTAAAACAGCATGGTAATGTGCTTTGGCTATAAAACTAGCCTTCACATGATAGGCATCCAAGATGAATGTAGTAAAAACGTTCATACTAAGTGCATTGAATATGATGAGAAGTTGGATGCTTGATACTTGTTTTGAGATATGAGGATAGTGATATTAGATTCATGCTAGTGGAGTTATTATGAAATTGAGAAATACTTGGGTTAAAGTTAGTGATTCCCGTAGCATGCACGTATGGTGAACCGATATGTGACGAAGTTAGAGCATGAGGTATTTGTAGAGTGACATCCTTTGTGTGGACGTCGGGGGCGCGCAATGGTCAACTCCTACCAACCTCCCCCCTAGGAGCATGCGTTGATTGCTTTGTTTTGGTGACTCGTAAATTTTTGCAATAAGTATATGAGTTCTTATGACTAATGTTGAGTCCATGGATTATACGCACTCTCACCCTTCCACCATTGCTAGCCTCTCTTGTACCACGCAACTTTCGCCGGTACAATACACCCACTATATATCCTTCCTCAAAACAGCCACCATATATCTTCCTCAAAACAGCCACCATACCTACCTTTCATGGCATTTCCATAGCCATTCCGAGATATATTGCCATGCAACTTTCCACCGTCTTGTTCATATGACACCCATCATATTGTCATATTGCCATGCATGATCATGTAGGTGACATCGTATTTGTGGCAAAGCCACCATGCATAATTTTTCATACATGTCACTCTTGATTCATTGCACATCCCGATACACCGCCGGAGGCATTCATATAGAGTCATACTTTGTTCTAGTATCGAGTTGTAAATCAATAAAAGTGTGATGATCATCATTATTAGATCATTTATTGAGTTGATTTTTATTGTTTCTAGTATCGAGTTGTATTATTATTTCTTATGTCAATATAGACTTTTGTCTTGAATCTTTCAGATCTGAACATTCATGCCACAATTAAGAGAACTACATTGAAAATTATGTTGGTTAGCATTCCACATCAAAAAAATTGTATTTATCATTTACCTACTCGAGGACGAGCAGGAATTAAGCTTGGGGATGCTTGATACGTCTCCAACGTATCTATAATTTTTTATTGTTCCATGCTATTATTTATGATGTTTTGGATGTTTAATGGGCTTTGTTATACACTTTTGTATTATTTTTGGGACTAACATATTAACCCAAAGGCCCAGTCCAGATTGCTGGTTTTTTTCCTATTTCAGGGTTTTACGGAAAAGGAATATCAAACGGAGTCCAAACGGAATGAAACCTTCGGGAGAGATATTTTTGGAGCAAAATACGCACGGGAGACTTGAGAACCATGGAGTAGGACACACGTGGCGTCCACGAGGGTGGGGGCGCCCCCCTACAGGGCGCGCCCCCTGCCTCGTGGGCCCCACATCTGGCCCCTGGTGCCCTCCTTCTTCCTATATATATATCTACGTACCCCGAAACCATCAGACGAACAGAGAAAACCCTAGTTCCACCGCCGCAACCTTCTGTTCCCATGAGATCCCATCTTGGGGCCTGTTCCGGAGCTCTGCCGAAGGGGGGATCTTCCATGGAGTGCTTCTACAACATCATCATCGCCTCACCATGAGTTGTGAGTAGTTTACCACAGACCTTCGGGTCCACAGCTAGTATCTAGATGGCTTCTTCTCTCTCTTTGGATCTCAATACCAAGTTCTCCTCGGTCTTCAAGGAGATCTATTCGATGTAATCTCTTTTTGCGGTGTGTTTGTCGAGATCCGATGAATCGTGGGTTTATGATCAAGATTATCTATGAGAAATATTTGGTTCTTTTCTGAACTGTTTATGTATGGTTATAACATCCTTGCGAGTCTCGTCGAATTATTGGTTTGGTTTGGCCTGCTAGATCTATAGTTCTGGCAATAGGAGAAGTGCTCGACTTTGGGTTCAATCTTGCGGTGTCCTTTCCCAGTGACAGTAGGGGCATCAAGGCACGTATTGTATTGTTGCCATCGAGGATAAAAAGATGGGGTTTATATCACTATGTTTGAGTTTATCCCTCTACATCATGTCATCTTGCTTAAGGCGTTACTCTGTTCTTATGAACTTAATACTCTAGGTGCATGCTAGATAGCGGTCGATGTGTGGAGTAATAGTAGTAGATGCGGAATCGTTTCGGTCTACTTGTCTCGGACGTGATTCCTATATATAATGATCATGCCAAGATAGTCTCATAAGTATTTGCTTTTCTATCAATTTCTTGATAGTAATTTGTTTACCCGCCGTAGAATACCGCTATCATGGGAGAAGCCACTAGAGAAAACTATGGCCCCCGGGTCTATTCTCAACATATCAATCAACAATCTACTTTACTTTTCCGCTTTTACTTTCTGTTCTTATATCCAAAAATACCAAAAATATCAAACTATCACCTCTATCAGATCTCACTTTCGTAAGTGACCGTAAAGTGATTGACAACCCCTTATCATGTTGGCTGCGAAGTTCTTATTTGTTTGTGCAGGTGCGAGGGACTCACGCGTGGTCTCCTACTGGATTGATACCTTGGTTCTCAAAAACTGAGGGAAATACTTATGCTACTGTGTTGCATCACCCTTTCCTCTTCGAGGGAATACAACGCAAGCTCAAGAAGTAGCATGAACCCTCATACTCTTCTACGCATGGGCATCCACTGCCTCGTCTTACCCGGCTCCGCGTCGTCCCCCTCCTAGGCCTCGCCGTCGTGCACCGCCCTGGTGCTCTCGGCGCGGCGTGGTCAACGTGGTCAAGGAACGGCTTCCATCAGACGTGGACTGTACGTGGAGAGGCTGACAGCTGGGCCCACGGCTGCGGCAAGGAAGTGCCTCCTTATTATGCGCAAAATAATTATTCCACCACCTGACAGCGGGGACCCACCGGATGGGCCACCGTATTTCATGAAAAAACGTTTCCCCCTGACTGCTGGAACCCACCAGCTACATCTTCGCACGCAAGGAAGTGCGTCTGGGCAAAAAATAAAAATTATTCGCCCCCCCTGATTGCTCGAACCCACCGGCTACATCTTCGCACGCAAGGAAGTGCCTGACAGTCGGGACCCGCCTGGTCGAAGCGTACGTAGCATTGTCATTCTGGTCGCGAACGTGTACGTACGTACTGGTTGATGTAGAGGCGCGCATGTGTTGTAGCAGAGGCGCACACGTAGCATGTACACATACGTACAACGACCAGGGTGCAAGAAAGTAAATACGACCACGTAAGTACATACAGGCGGGGTCTCGAACGCCTACTCGCGCGTACGTACGGCCAGGGCTCGTGTACATGGCTGGGTTGGAACAGAACAACCAATGGAAACGAGGCCTGGCGTACCGCAGAACGGAGGAAACGGCCTTGTGTTCGACCGGCCACGGTCGAAACGGGATCCTGTTCATCGCGAGGGGTCTGGCGTACCGCAAAATGGAGGAAACAGACCTCCTATGGTCGAAACAGGGGTCCTATTGATCGGGAGGGGTGTGGCGTACCGCAAAATGGAGGAAACGGACTTGTGTTGGAGCGCTACGGTCAAAACGGGGGTCCTGTTCATCGGGAGGGGTGTGGCGTACCGAAAAACAGGACTCCACGAGATACTGTTCATCTCCACCATCGAACCCTCCAGCCTCCACGGGCTACTGCTCATCCACCGTCGACCTCCTCCTGCCTCCACCTGCGACTGTTCAACCTCCACCACGCGCTACTCCACCGGCTACTGTTCAACCAACCCTCTCCACGGGCTCCTGTTCAACCACCCCTCCATGGGCTACTATTCATCCAGCCCTCTGTCGTCTACTGTTCATCCTGCCCTCCACGGGGTGGTCCTGTTCATCCACCCCTCCACGGGCTCCTGTTCATCTAGCCCCAACCGGCTCAATCGACCGGTCTCCTGTTCATCCAAAGGCAACACCACGGGGTCCTGTTCGGGCACCCCCACCAAGAACTATTCATCCAAACCCCCCACCAACGCTCACTGTTCATGCAGAGGCAGCATCGATCGGCTTCAGTTAGGAGTAGTAGCGAAGGAATCGCTCGATCGGGTTAAGTTAATAGCCATCGGTCGATCTCTCGGGTTCAGTAACGCGTAGCCTGCAGTGCAATCGCTCGGGTTCAGTTAGAGCCCATTGCCTCGCTCGGGTTCAGTTAGAGCCCAACGCCTCGCACCCACGCGCATGCGTGTACGAGAGAAACGCGCATCGCTCGGCCCCGACCACCCACCGTAACCGGGAACACCCCGATATTTCCCTTGCCCTAGCTTCTACCACGGTTTTTTCCGTCATGGACGGCCCAAAGAATGTCATGTAGCTACGTCTCCGGCCCGCCCAGGACGAAAAGCCCATTTTCTATCGTGATTTTTTGTCATAGGAGTAGGACCCCACCACATCTATGATGATACCGTGTTTTGTCACAATTATTATAATAGAAGTGTCATAAGTATGACATAATTTTTTTTCGTTCGGCCCAAAATGTCACGGATGTGTTTTTTTTGTAGTGCTTTTCCGTTGCAATCGTGAGGAATCGTTCAGCTACACTTGGTTCGTCTTCGTGGCTTCGTCTTCTTCATGGACTCGTTCTCCTTCCTTGCGGGATCTCAGGCAAGATGACCGTCACCTTGGATCTCATTACTATCATTGCCATGCTAGTTGTCTCGATGCTATCGCTATATGTCGCGCTGCCTATCTATTGTTGTCAGCCTCTCATTGTTGCCATGAAACCTCTAACCTTTGACACCATCCTAGCAAACCGTTGAATGGCTATGTTACTACTTTCTCAGCAACTCTTATAGCGTTGTTAGTTGCAGGTGAAGATGAAGATTGCTCCATGTCGGAACTTGGATATGGGGAATATCACAATATCTCTTAATTGAATTAAGGCACCTATATATTTGGCAATGGATGGAAGGCTTGGCCTTTCGCTCGGTGTTTTGTTCCACTCATGCCGCCTTAAGAACCGATAAACCAGTTTTATGTTCCTTGAGTTTGTGTTCCTAACACGGTTGGGGGTTATGGGCCCCCTTGACAGTTCGCTTTGAATAAAACTCCTCTAACAAGGCCCGACATTGGTTTTACCATTTTCCATAACTAAAAACTTGCATAGGGACTTTCCGGACCCCAAGGACTTAATTTACAACCCGAGCCAGTGCTCCTCATGGGTGTTGGTCCAAACATGTCAACCGCTTATGGCCGCTAGGGGCAACTCTGGTATTTTGGCCTACCGGAAGTTTAGACAATCCAGACGTAGCCTGAGATGAGATATGCGTGGCTACTATCAGGGTGTCGGCATGCCGGGAGGTCTTGCTGGACTTGTTTTACCATTGTCGAAATGTCTTGTGCACCGGGATTACGAGTCTGATCGGGTTGACCCTAAGTTAAGAGGTTTTACCTCTGCTAATCCTAAGAGCTTGTGATGGGCTAGGTTGGGACACCCCTGCAGGGTTATGATCTTTCGAAAGTCGTGTCTGCGGTTATGTGGCATATTGGAATTTGTTAATGTTCGGTTGTAGAAAACTTGACAGAGGATCCAAAAAAACACAGCAACTGCGTGAGTAACAGTGACCATCTCTTTTCATCTTGAGAAGAGTACACGGTGGGGTTATGTTTGTCTCGTAGGTAGTTTAGGATCATTTAGCAATCATTACTAGTTTGCGATCATTTGCGTAGATGCTCATCTTATTCTTGTACTCGTAAGTTAGCCACCATATAATGCTTACCCGCTGCTGCAACCGCACCACTTAACCTCTCCATACCCTTTAAGCTTTGCTAGTCTTGATACCCATGGTTATGGGATTGCTGAGTCCTCATGGATCACAGATACTACACCAATAGTTGCAGGTGTAGGTTTCGGATGACTTGACGTGAGAGCGATGTTTACTTGTGTGGAGTTCTTTCTTCTTCTTCTTCATCAGTGTTGGGATAGGTTCCTGGTCGGCACCCTAGGATAGCAAGATGGATGTCGTTGTGCTTTTCATGTGTTTTCATCCGTAGTCGGATGTCTTGTGTGTAATGTGTTGTATTCTTGTGAATTGTATGACTTGTATGTATCCCCATCTATTTATGTAATGGTACGATGTAATGATATCCATCTTGCTAAGTGCCTGAAATGCGGTTGTGCCCCAATCATGAGTCATCATGTGATCGGTATAGAATCGCATCTTGGGCGTGACAAGTTGGTATCAGAGCCTGGACCGACCATAGGAGCCCTCTTGATTGATCATAGTTTGTCCATTGTCGAGTCTAGAAGAAAACAATTTTGGAGTCTAGTTATATCAGAGAGTAGGAATTATTTTTACTCCTCAGCCCCTTTGTCGCTCTGGTGAGGAATCTTGACGTAGGCGTTTTGAATTACTCCTCTTCCCCTTCAAATTTTCTTTTAGGATCACGCAGTTAGTTTTCGTTCGTAGCGATATCAGCTCTTTTCATCTTGTGCACTTCTCTTTGAGTTGATTTGACCTCCTTGTCTTTTGCTAGTTCAATCCTCAGTCCTTTCCAACCGGCGTCGTTTTCACTGTCCGAAGTGGTCTTTCTTTTTCCCACCCGCCCACCCTTTTGCTTCTCGGAGCTGGAGTCCGTAATCGAGTATCCATCCTATTCATGTGAAGTTTCTTCATTCTTTCATAATTTATTCCAATGAGTGAATTCTCCTCTCGTTCGGCATTCTTCATCTCTTTTCTTTTCCGGTGGTTCCAATTCAATTTGTTCTCGGTGTTGTTCATATTCTTTTCCCTCGGTTCAGATGTGTTCCCTTGTCTCATTCGCCTCCCACCATTTTAATTGTTCCAAAGTTCCGAAGACATCTCAGGAGAGTCGTCTGTGTTCTAATTAATTCGAGGTTGTCACCTCATTCAAGTCTTTCAATCGTTCTGGTGCATCATTTATCATTCAGATAATCCTTTCCAATGGTGTTTTCTCTTCGATGGGCTCATAACCCACATGTCTTTCCCAGGATCTTACCTGTCTCTTCTAATTTTTCCGGAGTGATTCCCAAATTCTTTTCAAGTGTGACGTAATAATGAATTCCATCAGTCATATGCCTTCTCCAAGATCGCTTTCAAATTCTTTTCAATGTTGGTTCAACTTATCCTCTTTTCATTCTTCCGGAGTATCTCAACAATTTTGGTGGTGTTTCTCATTGTCGTTTGATGTAACATCCCAAATTTTCAATTTGGAATGTTATACATAGACCATAATTGCATTTGCATGATTTTTGCATTTTGTTCGTGGAGTTCCTCGAAATTCTAAGCAACTCAAGGACCTACGGAGAGAGTTGGGAATTTTACCGTTTTCGTATTTGAGTTCGCTCGAATACCGGTACGAGGACAGTGTGATTCTAATTATTTTTCCCTTCTAAAAGTATTTCTAAATAAAATAAATGAGCGGAGATAACATGACTTCTCCAAAATAACAGAAATATTGGAGGAAAAATATTAAAATCACTTTTGGTATTTTTCTGGATTTATTTGCATAGGAAAAATACGCATTTTTCAAAATTGCATTTAGGTCCGGGAAAGATGTTCACTTTGTCCTAAATATTATTAGAGGACGGTAAAAATGTATTACGGGAATTTTGGAGTCCGTTTGGTATTTTTTTCGTTAGTTTTACTGCGCCGGGACTCTATTTAAAAAAAAAAGAGAAACCGACTAGGACTAGTAAAGGACCAGGACTCTGGGCTTTAAATAGCGCCAGATCCGGCCCGATTCGCTCAACCCGCCAGCGCCGAACCCTAGCCGCCTCGCCAGCCCCGCCGCCCGAGCCGGCGCGCCGCCGCCTCGCCAGCCCGCCGCCGCCACGCCGCCGCCCCGTCGGTCCGCCGCCGCGCCGCCGCCCGCCGCCACCCGCCGCACCGCCCTTCCGCCAGCGCCGCGCCGCCGCCCCGCCGCCCCGCCGGAGCACCGCCGCCCCGCCGCCCGCCGGAGATCCCGTCGGAGTTGTGGGAGAGAGAGGTAGTTTTTTTTGTTTTAACCGAGCGGTTTTTTTAGATAACCTAGATCTGTTTTTTTAATAGATCGGTTCGGTTTTTTTATTTTCCGACGGTTTAGTTAAATAGAGGACGTTCGTCTGTACGTACATTTTAATGAACGGATTTCATTAGTTAACCGCAGACAGTGAATATTCGTTCGTTAGCCTTTTCGTCGTTTTTCTTTTTCGGGGTATTTAACCGCGATTTTTCCGATCGCGATTTCTGCCCTGATCTTGTTTTTCGTTTTTCTTTTCGCTCGAGAGTCGGAATCAGGTGATTCAAAATCCCAGATCTTCGTCTCGAAGCCCTCTTTACGTTAGAACAACTTGAGAAAAGTTTTGGCTACTGTAAAATTTGAATTTAGGCCAACTACTAATTCGGAGCTCGTTTCTTTTGCACTTTGTGTTTCGTTGCTTCTTTCGAGTTGATTCTTTTTGCATACCGAAGTTCTTAAGTTGAACTTTCTGGTTAGATCTCATATTTGAGTTTTACCTGTGCATTAGTTAAGTACTTATTGTATGCTTGTTTGTTTGATTGCGATAGAGTACCCGTAGTGCGCCGCTTGCTACTTTGAGTCTCTAGGTTTTGCGGATCATCAGCAAGGCAAGTAACACTTTGATCATGCTTTCCAATTACCCAGTTTTCATTGCATTAGACAAACCCTCACACATTGCATGAGTAGGATCAATTAACTTGTGGGATTGGGAAGTAGATTGAGGTAGTACCTATTACCTGCATTACATTCAAACCCTTGGGAGTTACTTCTACGTTTGCTGCTAGGACATGCTATGCTCGTAGACGTGGATTGGGTGAGTGAAATCCATGACAGATGTGAGATTGTTTAATTAATGGTTCAACTTAAGGTGGCAACATTAATACACATCTGGGTGGATTGAGGCATTTGAGTATTCCAAGATTGCCTGTTTTTCTTTTGGACCGCCACCCAGGCTCAAAGGGATCATGAGATTTTTCATGCTAGAAACTTCCGTGTGCAGCCACATGCCAATATGGGCTCTGGCATAGTTGAGTAAGTTGTGGGAAACCTTTCCATGATGGGCTAGCAGATGTAGTTGGGTTTTGTAGGTGTACCGGCCTATCTATCTGGTTAAGGGGACCTCTTCGGAAAGACTGTGTCTCGGTCATCCGTTTCTCAAACACCATGTAGTGCGAGAAACCAAACGGAGGCGATCGAGTCTTGTGGGGAAAGTGCACAAACCTCTGCAGAGTGTACAAACTAATCATGATTAGCCGTGTCCCCGGTTATGGACGTCTTGAGTATCTGGTACTTGGATTATCATGTGCATCTCAACATGTTACTTTAATTTAATTTTGTTGGGTTTAATGATTACTTTTAATTGGGGTTGAGAGGATGTCTATCTTTTCAACGATGTCTCAACTACCATGATAGTTAATTAAAATACATTGGCTTTACGCAAAAACTTAACCATAGAGCTTTCCACCAGCCATATTGCATATAGTATAGCTTTACTTTCATTGTATCACTGGTGTTACCTTGCCAGCATATTCCATGTGCTGGCCCGTTTTTCGGGCTGCAACGTTTCATGTTGCAGACTTTTCAGACGACGAGTAAGATGCCCTTTTAGGTCGTGGTTCTACACTCAGTGATGCCGCTGGAGTTGATGGACTCACTTACCTTCCAAGCCTTCCGCTGTTATCGTGTTAGATGGCCTTCAGCCATGATTTATGTAATAAATTCATCGTTGGACTATCGATGTAATAAGTGTGTGATTGCCACTCTGTTATAAATCCTTCAAGTACCATGTGTGTTAGCATTACTGATCCAGGGATGACACTGATGCATGGAGATCAGACTGTTTGAGGTCTGGTCGCTACAAGATGGTATCAGAGCCAGGTTGACTTTAGGACACGACCACTAAGACAAGCCCTAGAACACTATCCACTCTTCTCTCTTCTGACTCCTCATCTTTTCTATTCTTTAGGATGGTGGAAGCAAAGCACAAGTTCATGCAACCGGATGATGATACACCATTTGGACGACACCTGAAGGAAGTTACCAGATATCTAAACATTGGAGTACCGAGTTTCACTGGAACCTACAATGCCACTCTACCTGAGGAGGAGCGTTGATTGATTCAAGCTCAAGTTCCAGGAAGGACGTTCGCACCCGTCACCTCACTCATAGCATTTTCCTTTAATGCACCAACATGGAGCCTAGGAAGGAGTATGGCAGGCCAAATTGCTATGGGAAGGATTGGAGAAGTCTACAAGCAGGAGCTAAAGGACACCATCTACCAGATTTGTGGATGCCGAGATGAGAATTGGGATATGATCAACACTAAGAAGGGTATGTCCATTGCAGCATTCATCCAGGAGTTGAACCACCACATTCGTCGCCAGGAGCACCAGATGTGTGCTGGGATGATAGATTTGAAGAAGGCCTTAAATAGGAATTTGGAGCTAGAGGAAGAACTCAAGTCTACAAGCGACGGATATGATAAGGAGATGAAGATACTTGTGGAGAAGAATGATGATTTGACCCGGAAGTTAGGGATACTCATGGGAGAAGAAGACGAGGAAGAAGAACCCAAGGAGATTCCACCGGAAGACTATATCATCATAAATGACATGGATTCGGAAGCTGAAGATAGCAAGGATGAAGACTATGAAGATGAAGCTGGGGCAGATATTATGGAATCCTCTGCTGACCAATATTTTTAGATGACCACCCTATGACTAGTAGTATACCACCAAGTATTAGATTTAGAGCACGTTTGTAAAGATCGTTAGATTTGTAAGGACTTGTTTGAAAATTGATTGGTGTGATATGATTGTGTGTTTGTCTCATGTGCATATGGGTAGTGATTTCCCTTAGACCTCTTTTCTATTCTAATCTCTTCCCTCTACACCCATCAGATGCCTCCAAGACGTGAATTCGAGTTTCCCCCTGAGCTCACTCAGTTGATCCAGCAGCAGAACACCCTGATGCAACTTCTTGTCCAGAACACCCAGAACAACCAGAACAACAACAACACAACCCTCCACCACCACCTGTGGACAACCTGACACGTTTCTTAAGGTTGCAACCACCCGTGTTTGCTAGCAGCATCGAACCAATTGTGGCTGATGACTGGCTACACAAGATCGGAAGGGATTTGACCACCGCCAATTGCTCGAATGCTGAGAAGGTGCGATTTGCCGCACACCAGTTGTCTGGACCAGCCGCAGCATGGTGGGAGAACTACACAGCCACTTACCCCGTAGCCAATGTGACTTGGGATCAGTTTCAGCAAGCTTTTCGTACTGCCCATGTGTCGACTGGAGCAATGAGTATGAAGAAGCAGGAGTTTCGCAATTTGCGCCAAGGAAACCGTACTGTGGCCCAGTACGTGGATGAGTTTAGTACCCTATCTCGTTATGCCCCAGATGATGTGGCCACAGATGCCAAGAAGCAGGAGAGATTTATGGAAGGGCTGAATGATGAGATGAGTGTACAGTTGATGGTGGCAACTTTCAATAACTATCAGGAGTTGGTTGACCGAGCCCTGATGATTGAAAGGAAGCATCAGCAGATTGAGAGTCGCAAGAGGAGGTATGGGCAAGGAAAGTATAACTCTGGAGCTCAGCAGAAGCCTCGCTTTACCCCTAAGGCAGTAGGACAGTTTCAGCATACCCATGGAGGAAGTAGTTCACACAACCACAATGGCACCAAGAATGGCAATGGTAATGGGAATGGGAATGGAGCCAATGGAAACCAGAACCGCCCTACACAGTCCACACCCACCAAGAGGGATTTTAGCCATGTTACTTGTTACAAGTGTGGGAAGACTGGACATTATGCCAATGAATGCCCAGAAGTTAAGAATGGGAACGGCAATGGAAGCACCGGGAAGCATCCCAACCCGTTCAACAAAGGACAAGTGAACCACGTGACCGTGGAGGAGGTAGAAGAGCAACCAGATGTTGTTGTCGGTAAGTTTTTGGTTAAGACATTTACCGCAATAGTTCTTTTCGATACTGGTGCATCGCATTCATATATTTCAAGGGGATTCGTAAATGGACATAGGATGTTCACCCGAGTTCTTAAGACCCCCATGTTAGTAAGTTCACCTGGAGCAGATTATATGGCACACCAAGGATGTTTTCAGACGCCATTGATCATAGGACATCATACTTTCCCCTCTGACCTAATAGTTCTGGAGTCACAAGGATTGGATGTGATATTAGGTATGGATTGGCTATCGAAGTATGGAGGTAATATTGACTATGCCAGTAAGTCTATTTCGCTCACCACCCCGGAGGGAAAAAGGATTAAGTATGTATCTAGGCATTCGCCTTCAAGGACTCAAGTAAATTCTCTCACGGGAGTTGTTCAGGAGGAAGTGCCAGTAGTGAGGGATTATCCGGATGTGTTTCCAGAAGAGTTGCCAGGAATGCCACCGGATAGAGATATAGAGTTTTTGATTGAACTTTTGCCAGGCACCGGGCCAATTTCTAAGAGACCATATAGGATGCCCGCAAAGGATTTGGAGGAAATTAAGAAGCAGATTAAGGAGTTACCGGATAAAGGATTCATACGCCCAAGTTCTTTGCCTTGGGGTTCGCTAGTACTTTTAGTGGAGAAGAAGGATGGATCGTTAAGAATGGTTGTTGATTACCGTGGATTGAATGAAGTAACGATCAAGAACAAGTACCATTGCCAATGATCAACGATCTGTTCGATAGATTGGAAGGAGCTAAGGTGTTTTCTAAGATCGATCTACGATCAGGGTACCAATAATTGAAGATTCGAGAGCAAGATATCCCTAAGACGGCCTTTACCACTAGGTATGGGTTGTATGAGTATACCGTTATGTCGTTTGGTCTGACAAACGCACCGGCCTACTTTATGAACCTGACGAACAAAGTGTTTATGGAGTATTTGGATAAGTTCATCGTAGTGTTCATAGATGATATTTTGATCTTCTCGAAAGATGAAGAGGAGCATGAAGAGCATTTGCGTTTGGTATTGGAGAAGCTCAGAGAACATCAGTTATATGCCAAGTTTAGCAAATGCGAGTTTTGGTTGAAGGAAGTCGGATTCCTCGGACATGTTATATCCGGAGAAGGAATAGCAGTAGATCCCGCCAAGGTGGAGACTGTGACCAATTGGGAAGCACCGACGACCGTTGGAGAGATCCGGAGTTTTCTTGGACTCGCAGGATACTACCGGAGATTTATCGAGAATTTCTCGAAGATTGCAAAGCCAATGACGGAGTTGTTGAAGAAGGAAACCAAGTTCAGTTGGACCGAAGAATGTGAGACTAGTTTCCGGAAGTTGAAGAAAAGGTTGGTATCATCCCCTGTGTTGATTCTGCCAGATCAACATAAGGATTATGAGGTGTACTGCGACGCTTCACGTCGAGGACATGGAGCAGTTCTTATGCAGGAAGGAAGAGTTGTTTCGTATGCTTCACGACAACTAAAACCTCATGAGATGAACTACGCCACCCACAATTTGGAGTTAGCAGCCGTAGTGCATGCGTTGAAGACGTGGAGACATTTTCTCATTGGAAACCATTGTGAAGTATATACGGATCATAAGAGTTTGAAGTACATATTCACTCAGAAGGAGCTGAATCTTAGGCAAAGGAGATGGCTGGAACTCATTAAGGATTATGACATGAGATTGCATTATCATCTTGGAAAGGCTAACGTAGTAGCTGATGCGCTAAGCCGTAAGAGCCATGTCAATACCCTAATGATGGAGGAGTTTCCAAAGGAATTAGCCGAGGACCTACGAGAACTACGTTTGGAGATAGTTCCGAGAGGCTATGTAGCAACACTAGAAATCCAGTCTACCTTGATGGACAAAATCAGAGAAGCTCAGAAGGCTGACAAGGAGATTGTCGCTATAAAGGAGAGGATGAGCGAAGGAAAATCTAAAGGTTCTCGTGAGGATGAACACGACACCTTATGGTTTGAGGATCGAATCTATGTGCCCAATGACCCGGAGATTAGGAAGTTGATTTTACAGGAGGCCCATGATTCACCATACTCGATTCACCCAGGAAATACTAAGATGTATTTGGATTTGAAGGATATTTTGTGGTGGACCGGTATGAAGAAGGATATTGCGGAGTATGTAGCAGTTTGTGATGTATTCCAGAGAGTAAAGGCAGAACATCAGAAGCCGGCAGGATTGTTACAACCAATGCCAATACCCGAATGGAAGTGGGAGAAGCTTGGCATGGATTTTATCACTGGATTGCCCAGGACCAAAGCAGGATATGATTCAATCTGGGTAGTAGTAGACCGATTGACGAAGGTAGCCCACTTTATCCCGGTGAAAACCACATATACCAGTGCAAAGTTGGCAAAGATATACATTACTAGAATTGTATGTCTGCATGGAGTTCCGAGGAGTATTGTATCTGATAGAGGAACTCAGTTTACCTCAAAGTTCTGGAATCAGTTACATGAAACTTGAGGTACCAGACTAGAGTTTAGCACAGCATTTCATCCGCAGACAGATGGACAGACTGAAAGAGTCAATCAGATTTTGGAGGATATGCTGAGAGCCTGTGCATTATATTATGGATCTAGTTGGGATGACAACTTGCCTTACGCAAAGTTCTCATACAACAACAGTTACCAGGCCAGTTTGAAGATGGCACCGTTCGAGGCATTTTATGGAAGGAGATGCCGAACACCGTTGTCGTGGGATGAAGTTGGAGACCGACAGTTGTTTGGACCAGACTTAATCAAAGAGTCTGAGGAGAAAGTGAAGTTAATCCGAGATAGACTGAAGGTAGCTCAGTCCAGGCAGAAGAGTTATGCAGACTCGAAGCGCAAGGAGATAACCTATGAGATCGGAGACAGAGCGTACTTGAGAGTATCGCCTCTGCGATGAGTTAAATGTTTCGGAGTTAAAGGGAAGTTAGCCCCGAGATTTGTGGGACCTTACCGTGTTTTGGAACGCATGGGAGAGGTTGCCTATAAGTTGGAATTGCCCGAAGGATTGTCAGGAGTGCACGACGTGTTTCACGTTTCGCAACTGAAGAAGTGCCACGCGGAGATGGACGATATACCGCTTAGAGACACAGTGCCCCTGGAAGCAATTCAGTTGGACAGTGATCTGACCTACGAGGAGAAGCCTGTTAAGATTCTCGAATTTTCGAGCAGAGTTACCCGCAGCAAGGTGATCAAGTTTTGCAAAGTTCAGTGGAGTCACCACACCGAGGAAGAAGCCACCTGGGAGCGAGAAGATGATCTACGCAAGGACCACCCACACCTGTTCTCTAGCCAAGTCAAATCTCGAGGGCGAGATTCATTCTAAGGGGGGTAGGTTTGTAACATCCCAAATTTTCAATTTGGAATGTTATACATAGACCATAATTGCATTTGCATGATTTTTGCATTTTGTTCGTGGAGTTCCTCGAAATTCTAAGCAACTCAAGGACCTACGGAGAGAGTTGGGAATTTTACCGTTTTCGTATTTGAGTTCACTCAAATACCGGTACGAGGACAGTGTGATTCTAATTATTTTTCCCTCCTAAAAGTATTTCTAAATAAAATAAATAAGCGGAGATAACATGACTTCTCCAAAATAACAGAAATATTGGAGGAAAAATATTAAAAATCACTTTTGGTATTTTTCTGGATTTATTTTCGGATTTATTTGCATAGGAAAAATACGTGTTTTTCAAAATTGCATTTAGGTCCGGGAAAGATGTTCACTTTGTCCTAAATATTATTAGAGGATGGTGAAATTTTATTTCGGGAATTTTGGAGTCCGTTTGGTATTTCTTTCGTTAGTTTTACTCCGCTGGGACTCTATTTAAAAAAAAAAGAGAAACCGACTAGGACTAGTAAAGGACCAGGACTCTGGGCTTTAAATAGCGCCAGATCCGGCCCGATTCGCTCAGCCCGCCAGCGCCGAACCCTAGCCGCCTCACCAGCCCCGACGCTCGAGCTGCCGCGCCGCCGCCTCGCCAGCCCGCCGCCGCCGCCCCGCCGGTCCGCCGCCGCGCCGCCGCCCACCGCCACCCGCCGCACCGCCCCGCCGTCAGCGCCGCGCCGCCGCCTACCGCCGCCCCGCCGGAGCACCGCCGCCCCGCCGCCCACCGGAGATCCCGGCGGAGTTGTGGGAGAGAGAGGTAGTTTTTTTTGTTTTAACCGAGCGTTTTTTTAGAAAACCTAGATTGGTTTTTTTAATAGATCGGTTCGTTTTTTTATTTTCTGACAGTTTAGTTAAATAGCGGACGTTCGTCTGTACATTCGTTTTAACGAACGGATTTTGTTAGTTAACCGCAGACAGCGAACGTTCGTTCGTTAGCCTGTTCGTCGTTTTTCTTTTTCGGGGTATTTAACCGCGATTTTTCCGATCGCGATTTTTGCCCTGATCTTGTTTTTCGTTTTTCTCTTCGCTCGAGAGTCGGAATCAGGTGATTCAAAATCCCAGATCTTCGTCTCGAAGCCCTCTTTACATTAGAACAACTTGAGCAAAGTTTTGGCTACTGTAAAAATTTGACTTTAGGCCAACTAGTAATTCGGAGCTCATTTCTTTTGCAGTTTGAGTTTCGTTGCTTCTTTCGAGTTGATTCTTTTTTTATACCCGGAGTTCTTAAGTTGAACTTTCTGGTTAGATCTCTTATTTGAGTTTTACCCGTGCATTAGTTAAGTACTTATTGTATGCTTGTTTGTTTGATTGCGATAGAGTACCCGTAGTGCGCCGCTTGCTACTTTGAGTCTCTAGGTTTTGCGGATCATCAGCAAGGCAAGTAACACTTTGATCATGCTTTCCAATTACCCAGTTTTCATTGCATTAGACAAACCCTCACACATTACATGAGTAGGATCAATTAACTTGTGGGATTGGGAAGTAGATTGAGGCAGTACCTATTACATGCATTACATTCAAACCCTTGGGAGTTACTTCTACGTTTGCTGCTAGGATATGCTATGCTCGTAGACGTGGATTGGGTGAGTGAAATCCATGATAGATGTGAGATTGTTTAATTAATGGTTCAACTTAAGGTGGCAACATTAATACACATCTGGGTGGATTGAGGCATCTGGGTATTCCAGGATTGCCTGTTTTTCTTTTGGACCGCCACCCAGGCTCAAAGGGATCATGAGATTTTTCATGCTAGAAACTTCTGTGTGCAGCCACATGCCAATATGGGCTCTGGCATAGTTGAGTAGGTTGTGGGAAACCTTTCCATGATGGGCTAGCAGATGTAGTTGGGTTTTGTAGGTGTACCGGCCTATCTATCTGGTTAAGGGGACCTCTTTGGAAAGACTGTGTCTCGGTCATCCGTTTCTCAAACACCATGTAGTGCGAGAAACCAAACGGAGGCGATCGAGTCTTGTGGGGAAAGTGCACAAACCTCTGCAGAGTGTACAAACTGATCATGATTAGCCGTGTCCCCGGTTATGGACGTCTTGAGTATCTGGTACTTGGATTATCATGTGCATCTCAACATGTTACTTTAATTTAATTTTGTTGGGTTTAATGATTACTTTTAATTGGGGTTGAGAGGATGTCTATCTTCTCAACGATGTCTCAACTACCATGATAGTTAATTAAAATACATTCCTTTGAAGTAGGGAAAAATTGGCTTTACGCAAAAACTTAACCATAGAGCTTTCCACCAGCCATATTGCATATAGTATAGCTTTACTTTCATTGTATCTCTTGTGTTACCTTGCCAGCATATTCCATGTGCTGACCCGTTTTTCGGGCTGCAACGTTTCATGTTGCAGACTTTTCAGACGACGAGTAAGATGCCCTTTTAGGTCGTGGTTCTATACTCAGTGATGCCGCTGGAGTTGATGGACTCACTTACCTTCCAAGCCTTCCGCTGTTATCGTGTTAGATGGCCTTCAGCCATGATTTATGTAATAAATTCATCGTTGGACTATCGATGTAATAAGTGTGTGATTGCCACTCTGTTATAAATCCTTCAAGTACCATGCGTGTCAGCATTACTGATCCAGGGATGACACTGATGCATGGAGATCAGACTGTTTGAGGTCTGGTCGCTACATTTGAAGACCGAAGAAGAGTTTCTCTCCAATCCTTGACCGTTCTCTCAAAGATTTGTGCTTCTAGCTTAATGTCATCCTTTCAAATTGTTCGGATCGTGACAAATTCTTTTTCTTACCCATCCAGAGCTTTTCACAAATTCTTTCCATTCTGATCCTCCGAAGGCCATCATTTCAGAAGATTTCTTCATTCTCAGTTTTCAACTTCGTCCTCCAACTAAGAACGACGATTTCTTCGTTCTCAGTTTTCAGAAGATTTCTCGTCGTCTCCATGTCATTTGCTTGCGTGTTACATCTTTCCATGTCATCATGTGCATTGCATCCTCATGTTTCCGAAACATGCATCCGGTCTTTTTCTCCGTTGTCCGTTTCGGGATCCGACACTCTCACATGCACCCATTGCACCTCTCTAATCTTGTTTCGTGAGCGGGAGAAAAATATTCTCGGAATGGGGTGAAACTTGGCATGTGGTCTTATTATAATGTAGGTAGACCGCCTGTCAAGTTTCGTTCCATTTGGAGGTCGTTTGATGCCCCAATGGTTAACCGTGTTAACCGCCAGAAGCCCTTTCTATTTTAGCCCAGCACCACTCCACAACAGCCCACTATGCCTTCTAAACCCCCTCCATGTTCTTCGCCATTGGATCATGATCGCGTCGCAGAAAACTGCACCTCATTTGGACTCTCCTAGCTCCCTCTCCCTATAAATAGACCTTCCCCTCCAAAATTCACGGACAAAAACCCTAGCCATCTTCCTCCTCACGCTGCTGGACACGTCCGCCCATGACCGGACATGTCCAGCCGCCGACCGCAGGCAATCGGGGGCCGCCACGTGTCCCGCCTCCGCCTCCTCTCTCCTCCCGCGCCGCCGGCCTGCCGGGGCCCAGGCGGGGCCCTCCCGGCCCGACCGCGCCGCCGCACCAGGCCCGCGCCCCGCGCCTCCCGCAGCCACCGCCCAGCTGTGCCACCGCCGCCGGCCCGCCAGCTCGCAAGCACCACCACCGGCCGCCTCCATCTCCGCCGCCAGTGCCACCTCACAGCCGCCCCTTGCGGCCATCCCCGTCGCCCAGCCGAGTCCCCGCGCGCCTGCCTTCGCCGCCCTGCCGACCTTGCCCGCGACGACTGGCCCCCTCTCTGGACTCACGCTGGAGCGCCACTCCATGTCGAGCCCAAGCCCGCCCCACCGTCGTTCGTCTCTGCCCCGCACCGGATCCGCCGAGGTCCGGCCGGAGGGCCACCCCCGTGTCCGGATCCGCCTCCTCCCGGTGCTGCTCACCTCGTCGGAGCTCCGTCAAGCCGCCGACCGTCGCCCCGCCTCAGATCCAGACGGGTGGGATGAGATCCACCCGTCCCGCGAACCAAACATCTCCCCACGCGCCGGATCTGCTCGTCCCGGTTTCCCTTCGTCCACTTTCCCCGGAGGTATTTTTTCACCAAGTCCCTAGAAAACGGCATCATATGGGCTATTTGTGAAGGTCATGTCTTTGTGCATGTTCATCTGATTGTTGCATATGATATGTCAAAATTCTCATCTAGTGATGCTCTACATGATGGTTGCGTTTGCATACATGTTAGAGTGCATTATGCCATGATTATCTCTGTTACAAAAGTGTATGTTGCTGTTAAATGCTGAAAACTGTTATAACTTGCTGATTTGTCTTTTTCGTATCCTTTTGTGTGATTTTTGTTTGAGCATCATGTCAACATGTGTTAGGAGCACAATCATGCCATCTTTGATGTGGTGCAATCCACTTTTCATGATATGCCTTGTGGTGAGTGCAACAAGCTTGCAATGTGAGCTACTTGCTATTTGCTGTTTCCTGAGACTTGTTAAAAACTGCAAAGTCTGAAACTGTTATATTGTGATGCCATGTTTGCTTGATGCTACAGTCATATTCATGCATGTTTTGGTATGACCAATGATCATGTCTTGAAGTCCACGTTATGCTCTATCCATCCATCCCCTTGTTTGCAATTATAGGTTGTTGTAGCTTGTCTCTTTCTTGCTCTCAAGTTTCTTGATAATATATCAGTCAGCCTGTCAACAGCATGTTCATTTTGCCAAAGCTTGTTGTAATTAATCTATGCATTCTATGGAGTTGTGCCAATGGTGTTATTTGGAGTATGTCATGCCTATTACATGCTCATGACCTTTGCTTGCTTATTATACTTGATATGCTTGTTGTTATATGCCTCCAAAGTCTGCCTAATGATGTTGTTGTTACCTTCCCAAATTTTCACTAAGTCTGAGAATCTACTATTATCATGTTTACTTTTTGTTTTGATCAATGTCATGAACATGTCGATGCTATGTATATTCCATCTTGTGTTCCTTGAGCTTCATGTTGTGTTCTAGCATGCCATGCTTTTGCTTGCCATGTTCTTGTGATGTAGCTTATTTATTTCTTGCCTCGAACATGCCAACAATTAGATATGCTCATGTATATGCTATGTTTTCACTAAGTCATAATCTGTGATATAAAGTTTGCTTGTTGCCTTGATCATGTTAGTTTACTCTTGATTCCTATGGACCTGATACTTGATGTAATTGGAAGCATGATATCATTACTTTGAGTTTATGCCATGCTTGTGCCTATATTGTACTTGTAGCATGTTGTTTTGATGCTTGTAAGTTGTCTAGTTGCTGTTGTGGACAGCTTGTCCTTTAAACTTGTTTCGTGTGTATGTGTCGAACCGTGCTGCGTTTTGAGTGTGCTCTATATGAAACTTGCTTGGTTTTGCATGTAGATGCATCATGTCATGTTGTATACATGTTTTGAGAGTGTTGTGCTTGATGTTTGAATGCATTTTTGCATCAATACCATGCTTGACTTCTTTTGCTCATATCTTCTAGGCCGTAGCTTCGAATTAAATGAACTATATATGTAAGTTGACTAGAATTTCGGGTAGATCATCTTGGTGCATGTTAACTTGCTGTTTAACCACTTGAACTTAAGGTTTGTTCAGATCTGGACCAATTTCGAAATTTGCATACGAGGGCTTACCGGAATTGTTATATGTTGTTCCCGGCCTCATTTAAACTTGCCTTGTGTGTTGTTCTTGTTTACATCATCTCTTGCCCTGTGTTGCATCATGTAAGCTTGTCATGCATCATACATGGTTGAGCATCTTGTCTTGTTTATGTTTGGTGTGTTTACCATGTTGTTTGCTTCTTCTCGTTAGTTCCTGTTTCATTGCGATCATGAGGATTTGTTCGGCTACACTTGGTTCGTCTTCGTGGCTTCGTATTCTTCATGGACTCGTTCTCCTTCCTTGCGGGATCTCAGGCAAGATGACCATCACCTTGGATCTCATTACTATCATTGCCATGCTAGTTGTCTCGATGCTATCGCTATATGTCGCGCTGCCTATCTATTGTTGTCAGCCTCTCATTGTTGCCATGAAACCTCTAACCTTTGACACCATCCTAGCAAACCATTGAATGGCTATGTTACCGCTTGCTCAGTCCCTCTTATAGCGTTGTTAGTTGCAGGTGAAGATGAAGATTGCTCCATGTCGGAACTTGGATATGTTGGGAATATCACAATATCTCTTAATTGAATTAATGCACCTATATACTTGGCAATGGGTGGAAGGCTTGGAATTTTTCTTGGTGTTTTGTTCTGCTCATGCCGCCTTAAGAACCGATAAAGCGGTGTTATGTTCGTTCAGTTTGTGTTCCTAACACGGTTGGGGGTTATAGGACCGCCTTGACAGTTCACTTTGAATAAAAATCCTCCAGCAAGGCCCAACAATGGTTTTACCATTTGCCATAACTAAAAACTTGCATAGGGACTTTCCGGACCCTGAGGACATAATTTACAACCCGGGCCAGTGCTCCTCATGAGTGTTGGTCCAAACTTGTCAACCGCCGGTGGCCGCCAGGGGCAACTCTGGTATATTGGCCTGCAGGAAGTTTGGACAATCCGGACGTGGACTGAGACAAGATACGCGCGGCTACTATCAGGGTGTCAGCATGCCGGGAGGTCTTGCTGGACTTGTTTTACCATTGTCGAAATGTCTTGTGCACCCGGATTCTGAGTCTGGTCGGGTTGTTCCTAAGACAAGAGGTTTTACCTCTGCTGATCGTGAGGGCTTGTGATGGGCTAAGTTGGGACACCCCTGCAGGGTTACGATCTTTCAAAAGCCGTGCCCGCAATTATGTGGCTGATTGGAATTTGTTAATGTCCGGTTGTAGAAAACTTGACAAAGGATCCGAAATAAAACACACCAACTGCGTGAGTAACCGTGACCGTCTCTTTTCATCATGAGAAGAGAACACGGTTGGGTTATGTTTGACTCGTACATAGTTCAGGATCATTTAGCGATCATTACTAGCTTGCGACCGTTTGTGTAGATGCTCATCTTTTTCTTGTACTCATAAGTTAGCCACCATATAATGCTTACCCGCTGCTGCAACCTCACCACTTAACCTCTCCATACCCTTTAAGCTTTGCTAGTCTTGATACCTATGGTTATGGGATTGCTGAGTCCTCGTGGCTCACAGATACTACAACAACAGTTGCAGGTGCAGGTTTCCGATGGCTTGACGTGAGAGCGATGTTTACTTGTGTGGAGTTCTTTCTTCTTCTTCATCAGTCTTGGGGTAGGTTCCAGGTTGGCAGCCTGGGATAGCAGGATGGACGTCGTTGTGCTTTTCATGTGTTTTCATCCGTAGTCGGATGTCTTGTGTATAATGTGTTGTATTCTTGTGAATTGTATGACTTGTATGTATCCCCATATATTTATGTAATGGTACGATGTAATGATATCCATCTTGCTAAGTGCCCAAAATGCGGTTGTGCCCCAATCACGAGTCATCATGTGATCGGGATAGAATCACATCTTGGGCGTGACATAAAACATATAGTAATCAATTACAAGAGCTAATCAACACTACTAGTCACCCACAAGCAACAATCTATAGTTCCGATAACAAGATTGATCACAAGAGATGAACTAGGGTTTGAGATGAGGTGGTGCTGGTGAAGATGTTGATAAAGATAGCCTACCCCAACATGGGAGAGTTGTTGGTGATGATGAAAACGATGATTTCCCCCTCCGGGAGAGAAGTTCCCCTGCAGAATCGCTCTGCCTGAGGGCAAAAGTGCTCCTGCCCAAGTTCTACCTCGAGACGATGGCGCTTCGTCCCGAAAGTCTTCTCTTTAATTTTGCTAGATCAAAATGACTTATATACCAGAAGAGGGGCACCGGAGGTGGGCCGGGGTGAGCACAACCCACCAGGGCATGCCTCGGGGCCCTGGCGCGCCCAGGTGGGTTGTGCCCACCTGGTGGGCCCCCTCTGGTGGTTATCGGCTCCAGTAATTCTTAAATAATCTATAAAAAATCTCTGTGAAGTTTCAACTGGTTTGGAGTTGTGCAGAATAGGTTGCCTGACGTAGCTTTTTTAGTTCTAGATTTCCAGCTGCCGGAATTCTCCCTCTTGGTGTATACCTTGCAAGTTATGAGAGAAAATGCATTAGAATTACTCCAAAAAGCATTATTATGCATAATAACAACATAAATAACAGCAAGAAAACATGATGCAAAATGGACGTATCAACTCCCCCAAGCTTAGACATTGCTTGTCCTCAAGTGAAAACCGAAAACGAAGAACTTGTCCACATGCTTTGAGAGAGAGGTGTCGATAAAACAAAATACGGACATAGAAGCGTCATGTTGATTATTATAACAGCAACAAAATTTAACGTAAGACTTTTATCATAGAACTTGTATCATAGACTTCTCATGAATAAGTAACAGTTCATCACACAACTGAAGTATAAATCAAAAACTCTATTAGAAACCACCAAACTATGTTTTCAGTCAACTTTTGCAACTACAATTTATCATCTTTTCAGGAAGGGGCGCGTATCGGAGCCTTTAGGCAAGTCCACATACTCGACCATCATATAGTCTTCTATGATTGCTAACAGTCACCGCATACACATGAGCGATACGTTTCAACCGGACACATAGATATATAGGGGCTTATAGTTTCGCCTCCCAACATACTCACCTTAAGGGTGATGTCAACAATAATAACTCATGTCACCCATATTGAAATGGACATATGTGCCTAGATCTTTCCTCACCGCATGATGCTTGCCAAAGGATAAAAATAAAAGGGGGGAAAACTTTGACTCTTTGCATAAAAGTAAAAGATAGGCCCTTCGCAGAGGGAAGCATAGGTTGCCATGCACTTATTTGTTTATATGCTCAATCCCTTAGTGCAAATGAACGTCATGTTACATTTCCCCTTGTGATAGCAACCTTTATTATGTAGTCTGTCGCTTTTATTCTTCACCATCACAAGTTCGTGCAGCGCTCAATTTTATTTTACACGAAATGATCTCACATTTTTAGAAGCAATTTGTATTGCCTTATTGCACCGATGACAACGTACTTGAAGGATCTTGCTCAATCCATAGGTAGATATGGTGGACTCTCGAAAAAAGTTTGGGTTTAGGGTTTTCGGATGCACAAGTAGTATCTCTACTTAGTGCGGAATTTTGGCTAGAAAAGATATTGGGAAAGCACCACATGTTAAAGGATCTATGACAATATGACTTCTATGTGCATATAAACAAACATAAATCATTAAGTTGTCTTCCTTGTCCAATGTCAACAATTTTGACATATAATATTTTGATGGGGGCTCACAATCACAAAAGATTTCTAGGATAGTATATTTATATGTGAATCCTTCTCTTCCCTTATTAATTCTTTCATGAGTTGCATCATTGACCAATACTATGTTTGTTAATCTCTATTAAAATTTTCTACTTATATTTTCCTTATGTGGTGCCATCACGTACCATAAGATTAACATATGTTCATCTTAATTTATTTCCTTTCTGTTTATTCAATCAATTATAAATTTTCTTTTATTGCAACAAGAAAGTAAAGAAAGAAAGATGGCAAGGTACACAACAGACAACAGGTTTGGTACACAAAAGGAAGACATGGCGCTCCCACCCACCCACTGGCGAAGCTCCCCGGCGATCTCCCTCCCCCTCCGGTAACATCTAGGTTTTCTCCGTGCATTGGATTTGGCTCTCGCTCCTCTCTATTGTGGCCCCATTCTTCATGGGTTCTGATGGTGGGGCAACCCTGGATCTGGATTTTTCTCGTGGTCTGGCTTTTGCTGATAAGGTTTTCAGATCTTCTGGCCTCTCTATCCACCCTATGGAGTATTCTCGCCCATTCATCCTGGTTGTTTCTTTCAGTCGGCATGATTTCCGGCTTGATGAAGATTCAGTGGCTGCGGCGCTTGAAGCAGCCCTAGGGAGTTCTGCCATTGATCTTTCGGTGTCTTATATCAAGGATAACGTTTACTCGTTTGTGGTTTCATGCAAGGAGGTTGGTTTTCATATTGTGGAATCTTGCTCTTTTTCTTGCCCTCAGTTCAAATGCTATTTCCATCTCTGGGGCAATGGTGGACCGAATTGGTGGCGTGAGTTTCTCATCTGGAAGAAGGAGTGTGATGCGGAATGGATTCTTGTTAGCCCCTCTAAGAGGCGTGCGGCTCTTGGCATGTTGGCCATGCATAAGCCTCCAGTGAAGTCTGCTATCAGATCTGGTAATTCTTCTCACAAAAAGCTTTCTTTTGCCACGTTCCAGAATTATGATGCATCTAGGGGATATCGTTATCCGGTGACCCAAAATTGTATTGAAGTAGCCTCTATGGCTGGTTATGATCTCCCCCCCCCCCTAAGGAGCGTGTGGTCATTCGCCCGCCGCCGGCGGTGGAGTTGCAGTGGACGTTGGCCTCGCCGCCGATCACTTTTGCCACAGTTGTTCCGATTCGGGCATTTCTTTGGAACCCTTCTCTCCATCTCCAGCGCAATCCTCGGGTGGGTCGGCGGATGTTTCAAATGGTGCCATGTTGGGCTCTTCTGCCATGTTGGGCTCTCTGGACGCGGTTGTCACTGGTCCGTCGCCCACTCTCCTCCCTAGGCCCAGTTTTTCAACATTGAATGTCAGCCCTTTTTCCCTTGAACCCACTTCTCCTGGTGTGGATCTCTCGCCATCTGGTCCTGCTAGTCCCTCATCGCTGGCTATTCCCTCCACGCAAGAGGCCCTGGATGCTTTTTACACCATGGTCAATGACATGGTGGACCGAGTGCTTACGTGCTCCCGTTGTTTCTTGGGGGGCCACTTGTCAGGCAGCTCCCCTTCCCTTGTAGGATGCTTGGCTTGTGGAGACCCCGGTCACTTCAGAAAAGACTGCACGTATATTGCAATGGAGAAAGGTTTATGTTGGAAACGGAAGCGTCCTGGTATCTCGGATAAGCCGGTCTCGCCTTCCTGCTTTGGGAAGCAGGCGCCACCCTTGCAGACCTGTCCTATCACATCGCCATTAACCGGATCGCAGTCTTGTGCTTCGCACACACCAGCCTCTCCGCCACCCCAACACCACCGCTCCCTTCATCGCCGCCGCCCATGGCTAACTTTGCCCTGGACCCTGCGCATTATGTGCTAGTGGGGCACCACATCATCGACGGAGGAGTTCATCGTCTTCCTCGGACTTTCGTCACGCCTCCTTCTCCCATTGTTCGTCTGCATGAGAACTTCATGATCGCGGAGGTTATGCCGGCTCCTCCGTTAGCTCAGATGGGTCAGGTACGTGAGCAAGTTGTAGAGCTCGTCAACAACTTGGGCTTTCATGTTCGTTCCGCTCAACCTTGGTTTTCTGGAGTGGGTCTTCTTGAGGTCAGAGATGCGGGTGAGCGCTTCGCCTTGATCCAACTGCCTCCACAAGATCTTGGTCGGGATAGATTTGTTCGTTTTATGAAGCATGATCAAGGAGAGGGTTTTCGTGGAGTTCAAGGTTTCCGTCAAGGATGCTTAATGTTTCTGGGTGTTCCTCTTGATCTTCGCAACACGGAGAATCTGCGGGCGGCTGTCAATACCTTTGGGAAATTCCACCACTGGATTAGTAACGACCCATACCTGGTCAGATCTATTGTTTTTGCCTCCTTCCCAGATGACAACTTGGTTCCAAGAGATGTGGTTTTTTTCTGATTTCGCGGACTGGGGAGGAGCTAAAGTTTCTTGGACTGCACCTTGTTTCATCCTTGGAGCAAATTTTGCTGAGCAAATGCCGCAAGATGAAGACCCTATGCTTCTCAATGGCAATCCTCACCCCTTGCCTGGGCAGTTATTCCCGGAGAATAATATTTTTGCCTTCCCTCCATATCCAGCTCTTGGGAGGAATGATGTACCACCGCCTCCTCCCCCAATGGAGGATCTGAATCCAGTTGATGGCTGGGGTTGGAATGCCCCTATTCAGGATTCCCAGGCCGCCCCAGCCATCCATGAGGTGGTTGTTGATCAAGAATCTATGGTCATTAATCAACAAGACTTCTCAGGCTCTGTTAATCAGTCGGACAACGATCTTCTAGCTGCACCTCTTGCTCATGTTCAGTTCAATGATGTGGTTCATGTGGATAGTCCTCCTATTATGGTGGTAGAGGATGATGAGCTGCCTGTAAACGCCCAGCAGGTTGTTGCTCCTGTGGTGCAGGAGTTGGGTCAAGGAGATGCTAAATTTGGGGTCCAACACGCCGCTTTCGGGGAGGTAAATTTTGACCAACCTATTGATCCTGATGCTTTGGCCATTGTCCCATATCAGCCACCTATGTTGCCACTGCTTGATCCCTTGATTGGTAATGTCAGAGTGGCTTATGGCCCTCCCTTACCCCGTGAAATGGCATGCAGAAGGACTTTTGATGCTCTGCTGGGTCGCTGCTCTACTCGTCAGGTTCCAAAGCCAGTTTTTCAGTCTTCTTTTGGGCCCCTGGTTCTTTCTAACAGGTCCTGGTCCTTGGCTTTCGATAAGATTCACTAGGTTTCTGACATTGTTGGCCCTGTTCCTGCCAGTACGGTTGCCCCCTTAGCCTCTACTACACTTATCTGGGGGGTAGCTCGTCAAGTGTTTCCTGACAGCCAGCAAGAGACGAAGAATGTTGACTTGCAGGTTTCTACCCCTGCTATGCACATTTCCTCCTCTGTCTCCAGTCCCAGGAAGAAGAAGGTCTCCAAGCGTGTTGCTCCTCCTATGGTGGACTCTCAACTGCGTCGCTGTACTCGATGCTCTGCCAGGCGGGATGGATTCAAGCCTGTCCTTCAAGCCTTGCCTATGACTGAACCCAAGAAGAAGAAGCCTCGTTCCAAGCCCCTGATGGATGATGATCACGACCATAGTGTGCCCCTGGTGCCGCCGCCAACTCCACTAGCTCACATTCAGCAAATTGGGGCGGATCTGGGCATTTCTGAAGACAAGCTAACTGCGGATGCGCTTATGGTGGGCCCCACCTCTGCCTAAGACAAACACTCTGATGTTTAGTTCAAGCTCTGTGTGCTGGGTGTGGTCGGCCTGTAAACAGACTAATTTTCGTATGCTTTTCTTGTTACCTTGGTCTTTGGGACTTGTAAGCGATTGGGGTCTTGGCAAACTTCTTTTGGCGATCTATGCTACTCGTTTGATCTGCTTTATGTGCGGCCTACTACGTGGGCATGCTGTTACCTCTTGTACTATTTTTTTCTATGGACTCGCGTTCCACTAGAAGTTGGCGTGTTATGTGCTGGAATGTCTGAGGCTTAAATTCAGATGATCGTCAACGTGTTGTTCAGAACAAGATTGATGAAAGTATGGCTACTGTTGTCTGTCTTCAAGAGACGAAAATGGAGTGCATTGACTCGAGAACTGTCAGAAAGTTCTGCCCGCGTCGTTTTGATTTGTTTGTTTGCAGTCCTTCCGTTAGTGCCTCGGGGGGGCTTGTTGTGCTATGAAACTCCTCAGTACTCTCAGGTACATTAATTGAGGTTAAACAGTTTGGTATCTCAGTTCAGTTTACATCCAGACACAACAATGATCAATGGACTTTAGTAAATGTTTATGGACCCTGCCGTGGCCCAGCTCGTGATGAGTTTGTTAATTGGCTCTATCACCTGTCCATCCCTCTAGCTCATTCTTGGAGACTTTAACTTCATTAGATCAACTGAAAATAGAAATCTTCCTGGTGGTGACGCCAGCGACATATTCATTTTTAATGAAATTATCGGGCACCTCGGATTACTGGAGCTACCGATTAAGGGGAGGTCTTTCACTTGGTCGAACATGCAGGATACTCCACTTCTTGAGCAGCTCGATTGGTTTTTCACTTCTGCTAATTGGATCACATACTATCCCTCCACTCAGGTGTTACCCCTTGCTAGATCTGCCTCGGATCATGTGCCTTGTGTGGTGACTGTTAACACTTCTATCCCCAAGTGCAACATTTTTCGGTTTGAGAACTATTGGGTGGAGTTGCAGTGCTTTTTGGACTGTGTGTCTACTTCTTGGGCTTCTGTTTCGAGCAAAGCCAGTATTACAGGGCAAATTGCTGCTAAGTTTAAAGCTTTAAGGAGGGATCTTAAAAGTTGGCACACAAACATCTCCAAAATGAAATCTCTGATTGCTAAATGTAACAGGGTGATCCTAATCTTGGATTGTTTGGAGGAGCTGAGGCCTCTTTACAGGCTTGAGTTCAACTTCCGTAATGTAGTTAAGCTGCATCTAGAGCATCTTCTGCACCTTCAGTTTTTGTATTGGAAGAAGAGATGCATTGTTCGTTCCATCAAAGTGGGTGAGGAGAACACTAATTTTTTTCATGCCCTGGCGACTGAGAGATACAGGCATAATTCTATAGCTTCTCTGCGCTTGGATGATGGCTCCATTATTTCTGATCACGACGAAATGGCTTCCGTTATCTGGCAAACTTTTAAATGCAGAATGGGAACTAGTCAAGGTATTCAAATGTCTTTTGATCTCTCTTCTATTTTGAGCAAGGTGGAGGGTCTTGAATCCTTGACAAAAATGTTCACCAAGGAAGAGATGGATAACACTGTCAAGAGCATGCCTATTGACAAGTCCCCTGGGCCACATGGATTTGATGGGCTTTTTTTCAAGAAGTGTTGGCCCATTATCAGTCATATTTCTATGCTCTAGCTTCTGCTTTTCATGAGGGGACAGCTAACCTGGAGAACATCAACTATTCCTATATCACCCTGGTCCCTAAGAAAAGATCCCCTGAAACTGTTAATGATTATAGGCCTATATCTCTCACTGGTATGGGGGTGAAATTTCTCTCAAAGATGGCTGCCAATAGATTACAGTTGGATATTATGAGGTGTCTGCATAAAAACCAATATGGGTTCATTAAATCCAGGACTATTCAGGACTGTGTTGCTTGCACTTTGGAGTACCTACACCAGTGCCATCAGTCTAAAAGGCCTATTATCATTCTTAAGCTGGATTTTGAGAAGGCCTTTGATTCCATTGAGCATGAGGCTATTTTTCAAATTTTGAGGCACAAGGGATTTAATGAGAAATGGATTTCTTGGGTTAAGCAATTTTTGGCATCTGGAACATCTTCTGTCCTCCTAAATGGGGTTCTAGGAAAGCAGTTTGGATGTAAGAAGGGGGTTAGGCAGGGTGACCCTCTTTCACCTCTCCCTTTTTCCATAGCTGCAGATCTGCTTCAGTCAGTTGTCGATGATATGCTTCATAAAGGTCTTCTTGAGCTCCCTATACCCTGCCATGATAGGGATTATCCAATCATTCAGTATGCTGATGACACCCTTATTATTTTGCTTGCTGAAGAATCACAATTGATGTCCTTAAAGAAAATGTTGATTCTCTTTACAAACTCCACTGGGTTGCATGTCAACTATCATAAGTCATCCATGCTGCCTATTAATGTGGACCCAGTGGAGATTGCTAGGATGGCCTCAGTCTTTGGTTGTGTGGTGGGCACTCTTCCTTTTACCTATCTTGGGCTACCTGTGGGAATTACTAAACCTAAGATCATGGACTTAATGCCTCTGGTTGACAGCATGGAGAGGAAACTTTCTATCAGCTCCTCTTTTCTTGCTCAAGGAGGAAGACTGCAGTATCTTCTCTCTGCACTCTCTTATGTGCCAATCTTCTTCTTGTGTAGTCTGGACTTACCATCTGGTATTCTCAATCAATTGGAGAGGATCCAAAGGCAATGTCTCTGGAGGAAATATGGGCAAGATTCTGGTCAGTCCCTGGCTGCTTGGGGCTTGGTCTGCAGGCCTAAAAATAAAGGGGGGCTGGGTATTTTAAATCTGAAGCTGCAGAATGAAGCCCTGCTTCTCAAACATGTCAGAAAATTCTACAATAAGGTTGATGTGCCTTGGGTCCACCTCATTTGGAACACTTACTACCATGGTAGAGTTCCTCATGCTACAGTCATTTGTGGCTCTTTCTGGTGGAGAGATTTATGTAAGTTAATGGATAAATTCAGAATGGTCAGTGCTGTGCAGGTTAATAAGGGGGACACAATTTTATTTTGGTCTGATGCTTGGCCCTTGGGGGGCTCCTCTACCCCTCTTAAGCAAAGGTTTGCAAGGTTATTCTCTTTTGCCATTGATCCTGCCATCTATGCTGCTGAGATCTTTGAGTTGACTGAGCTCTCCTCACTGTTTCTTTTACCACTCTTTGAGAGAGCTTATGATGAGCTTCTGTCTCTGCAAAACCTCCTTCAACACTCCAAGCAAAACCCTCAGCTCAATGATATTTGGGTATGGAAGGAAGATGGCAAAGGCTACACTGCTAAGAAATACTACTCCTTCTTGCACAAGCATATTGCTGTCAACCCAATTTTATCATGGGTTTGGGCTAGTTGCTGCACTATGAAAATCAAGTTCTTTGCTTGGATGTTGATCATGGATAGGCTGAACACTCAGGATATGCTTGAGAGAAGACATTGGAATGTATCTGATTCAAACATCTGTGTTCTCTGTCCAACATGCACTAAAGAGACCAGAGACCATCTCTTCTTTTATTGTAATTTCAGTTGCAGGGTCTGGAATTATCTTCAAATTAATTGGATGGCTGGAGATGACATGATTGCCACTGCTTACCAAACCAGAAGAGATTTTGGCAAGCCTTTCTTCTCAGAAGTGGTCTTCATGGCATGCTAGAACATTTGGAATATCAGAAATGATAAAGTCTTTAGAAATATTACTCCTTCTTTTCGTAGGTGGAGAGCTAAATTTATTTTGGACATTTCCCTTTTGACTCATAGAATTAAGCCTAAGTTCAAAGAGGACCTGCTTAGATGGATTTCCTTTTTGCCTCCTTGAGGTTAGTTAGCTTGTTTTTTCTCTTATTTCTTTTTCTTAGGGTCTCTTTGACCTTGTAAATTTTGTAAATCTGTACAGTTTTTGGTTGCAATAAAATTGCTGTGGGGCCCTAGCCTTACAGTTTCAGGTCAAAAAAAAGAAAGTAAAGAAAGTAAAAACTCAAACTAAACTTTATTATATTTCTCACACACGATTACATAGATAGATCACTAAGCAAACTCAAAAGTAAGGATCATACTAAACTTTCATTTATTCTAAAGCAAAAGATCGAACTAAGATAAGTAAATGCAAAAGGATAGTAGGGATGATACGATATAGGGGCACCTCCCCGAATCTTGGCGAAAGCCAAGGGGAGTGCCCATACCCGATACTCAGTTTTCTTTTGGTGATGAAGACGATGGTGGTGGTGATGAAGTAGAGGTCTCATCCTTCAAGATCAAGAGGTTCTCTAGTCTACGGATGACGCTCTGAAGGAAAGCAATGTGCTCTTGATGAAGAATATTTTCACGAGTGAGATATTTATTTGGCACACGAACCGTTTCAATGATCCGAAAGGCCTCAATTTCACTGGGGGTAAGAAGAGGATAGTACGATTTAAGGATATCTTCTTCTTCTTCCTCTTCTCGCAGTGCTTGCTTGATTGCTGGTGCTTGATCACTGACGACCTCCTTGCCTTTGTCACCTCTTACAGCTTCTACGGGATCTTCCCTCTTCAGCTCGATCATCATCAGCCAAGCATCTTCTTCCATCGGGTTGGAGGAGGAGGAAGACATGATGCCTGGCTTGGTAGATCTGACCGAAAACAGAGAGAAAAGAAAACACAAGATTTCTCCGCGATACGGTGGTCCACAGGTTTGGGGTGCATATAAATAATTTTTATCTTGGAAACAAGCAAGCTACAGAAAAACGGAGTCCAGAAGGTACCCGAGGTGGGCACAACCCACCTGGGCGCGCCAGGCATGCCTGGCGCCCCCTGGTGTCTTGTGACCACGAGGGTGCGCTTCCCGGTAGTTTCTTCTTTTCCTATTTTGTAAATATTCCAAAACAGATAAAAATTGTTTTTGTGGATTTTTCGGAGTCCGTTTACTTACCGTATCACGTACCTCCTTATTTTGACGATTTTGGAGTGTTTAGGACGGAGTCTTTTATGTGTTCCTCTGGTGTCAAAGTTTGACGATAGCAGGCTTCCCATTTAGAGAGGAGTTTGCCTGCAAAGAATTTGAAACAAGAATTGTACAAAAGAACATATTCTCCGACTTTGAACTCACACTTTTGGATTCTTTTAGCATGCCACCTTTTTACTTTTTCTTTAAATAACTTGGCATTTTCATAAGCTTGGGTTCTCCATTCATCTACTGAGTTAATATCAAATAACCTCTTTTCACCAGCAAGTTTAAAATCATAGTTAAGTTCCTTGATTTCCCAAAAAGCTTTATGTTCTAACTCAAGAGGCAAATGACAAGCTTTACCATAAACCATTTTATAAGGAGACATACCGATAGGATTTTTATAAGCTGTTCTATAAGCCCAAAGTGCATCATCTAATTTCTTAGACCAATTCTTCCTGGACCTATTGACAGTCTTTTGCAAAATTAATTTTATTTCTCTATTACTAAGATCAACTTGACCTCTGGACTGGGGATGATAAGGTGATGCAATTCTATGGTTAACGTTATATTTAGCAAGCATTTTACGGAAAGCACCATGAATAAAGTGTGAACCACCATAAGTCATTAAATATCTGGGAACTCCAAACCTTGGGGAAATAACTTCCTTATGCATTTTAATAGAGGTGTTGTGATCAACACTACTGGCAGGAATATCTTTTACCCATTTAGTAACATAATAAACAGCAACCAAAATATGTGTATACCCATTAGAAGAAGGAAAAGGTCCCATGTAATCAAATCCCCAAACATCAAATGGTTCAACAGCAAGTGAATAATTCATAGGCATTTCTTAACGCTTACCAATATTACCTATCCTTTGACATTCATCACACGATGAGACAAACTTGAGCATCTTTGAAGATAGTAGGCCAATAAAATCCAGACTGCAATACCTTGTGAGAAGTTCTATCTCCAGCATGATGTCCCCCATATGCTTCGGAGTGACACTTCCGAAGGATTTGTCCCTGTTCATGCTTTGATATCCTTGGGACATTGCATTTTATCAATTGCATCAACCTTAGCTTTGTCCGCTTCAATACCCTTTTCAGAAATCTTATGACCCAAAACATTACCTTCATTAACCATAAAGTGGCATTTCTCCCAATTCAAGACAAGACTTGTTTGTTCACATCTCTGCAAAACTCGATCAAGATTGCTTAAACAATCATCAAATGACTTCCCATAAACAGAGAAATCATCCATGAAAACCTCTACAATCTTTTCACAAAAGTCAGAGAATATAGCAGTCATACATCTTTGAAAGGTAGCAGGTGCCTTGCATAAACCAAAAGGCATACGTCTATAAGAATAAGTTCCAAATGGACAAGTAAAAGTTGTATTTTCTTGATCAGGTTAAGAAACAAGTATTTTTGAAAAGCCAGAGTATCCATCAAGGAAGCAAAAGTTTGTGTGCTTTGATAATATTTCTAGCATTTTATCAATGAAAGGTAAAGGATAATGGTCTTTTCTAGTGGCTTTATTTAATTTTCTAAATTCAATAACCATTCTATAGCTTGTAACAATTCTTTGTGGAATAAGTTCATTCTTATCATTAGGAACAACAGTAATACCTCCCTTCTTTGGAACACAATGAACGGGACTTACCCATCTACTATCAGCTATAGGGTAGATTATACCTGCTTCCAGAAGTTTTAATATTTCCGTTCTTACCAATTCTTTCATCTTCGGATTTAACCGATCTTCGGGTTCCATATTAATCTTATGCTGACATAGAGTGGGACTAATGCCCTTTAAATCATCAAGAGTATATCCAGCAGCAGCTCGGTGCTTCCTTAGAACTTTCAATAATCTTTCTTCTTCATGTTTTGAAAGGTTAGCACTAATAATAACATGATATATCTTCTTTTCATCAAGATAAGCATATTTCAAAGTGTCAGGCAATTGTTTTAATTCAAACACAGGATCACCTTTAGGTGGAGGAGGACCTCCTAAAGTTTCAATAGGTAGATTGTGTTTAAGAAGACGACGTTGCTCAAAGAAAATATCATCTATGTCATTTCTTTCATGCATATGTAAATCAATCTCATGGTCCAGCAAATATTGTTCTAGAGGATCAGTAGGAGGCACAACAATAGAAGCAAGACCAATAATTTCCTCCTTCCTAGGTAATTATTTTTCATGAAGCTTTCTATTAAACTTGGAGAAATTAAATTCTTGAGATTCATTACCAAAACTAACATCGACAGTTTGTTTCTGGCAATCTATTTGAGCATTAACGGTGTTCAAGAAGGGTCTACCAAAGATAATGGGACATAAGTCATCTTGTGGGGAACCAAGAACAAGAAAATCAGTAGGGTATTTTATTTTCCCACACAAGACTTCAACATCTCTAACAATCCCAATTGGTGATATAGTGTCTCCATTAGCAAGTTTAATAGTGACATCAATGTCTTGTATTTCTGTAGGTTCTATGTCATTCATAATTTCTTGGTATAAAGAGTAGGGAATAGCACTTACACTAGCACCTATGTCACATAAACCATGATAGCAATGATCTCCTATTTTGACTGAGACAACGGGCATGCCAACAACAAGTCTATGTTTATCCTTTTTATCATGTTTGGCGATTCTAGCAGCTTCTTCATTAAAGCAAATAACATGCCCATCTACATTTTCTTCCAAGAGATCCTTGACCATAGAAATATTAGGCTCTACTTTAATTTGTTCATCAGGTTTAGGTGCTCTAATATAGCTTTTGTTAACCACAGTTGAAACTTTAGCATGTTCCTTTATCCTTACAAGGAAATGTGGTTTTTCAATGTAATCAGTAGGAACAACTGGATCAACATTATGAAGTACAGTTTCTTCTTTAACTGGTACCGGTTCTTTAATTTATTCTTTAATAGGTGTGTGATATTTGAACCACTTCTCTTTGGGGAGATCAGCATGAGCAACAAAAGATTCGCAAAAGGAGGCTACTATCTCAAAGTCAAGTCCATATTTAGTGCTAAACTATGAAAAGGCATCGGTATTTACAAAAGATTGAACACACTCATATTTAAGCTTAATACCTGACTCTTTACCTTCGCCGAGTTCCCAATCTTCATAGTTGCGTTTAACTCTTTTTAAAAGATCCCACCAGAATTCAATAGATTTCTTCATAAAGGAACTAGCACAAGAAGTATCAAGCATGGATCGATCATTACGGAAAGCCGAGCATAAAAATTCTGAATAATAATTTCTCTTGAGAGCACATGATTGGGGCATGAATATAACAGTGACATAATCCTCCCCCAAGCTTGAGTGATACTTTCTCCTTCACAAGGCCAAAAATTATATATATAATTCTGATCACGATGAACTAGATGCATAGGATAAACTTTATTTGTGAAACTCCATTTCCAACCGGTTCCAGTTCCAAGATCCAATATCATCGCATAGCCTATACCATGCTAATGATTTTTCCTTCAAATATAACGGAAAAACATTTTTCATAACTTGATCCCTGGGTAGTCATGCAAGCTTAAACAATCAACAAATTTGTTCCACATATATCAAGTGCAGATCAGGATGTTCGGTTCCATCTCCTGCATAAGGATTACCTAGCAGTTGTTCTATCATACCCGAAGGGATTTAATATTCTATATTTTCAGTAGGTGCAGCGGGTTGTGGGTAGCTAATTGTGGTTCCGGTGGAGGTGAAGATACCCCGAACAAACCACTCAAAGGATTGTTCTCCATAGTAACAAGTGGCAATAAATTTCAGCACACTATATGAATGTGTCCTTACCAATTTCCATTTACCAGAAGCGCTTCACTCCCTGGAAACCGCACCAGAAAATTTCCTTGATGACCCACAAGTATAGGGGATCAGTTGTAGCTATTTTATATAAGTAAGAGTGTCGAACCCAACGAGGAGTAGAAGGAACTGACAAGTGTTTCTCAATAAGGTAGTGTTTGCAAGTGCTGAAATTGGAAGTAGCGGAGTAGTTTGATAGCAAGATAATTTTGTAACGAGCAAGTAACGATAATATTAGCAAGTATGCAACAAGATAGCCCAGTCCTTTTGAGGCAAAGGACATGCCAAAACGGTCTCTTATAATAAGAAAAGTGTTCTTGAGGGTACACTCGATTTCATCTAGTCACTTTCATCATGTTGGTTTAATTCGTGTTCGCTACTTTGATAATTTGATATGTGGGTGGATAGGTGCTTAGGTGCTGTTCTTACTTGAACAAACCTCCTACTTATGGTTAACCCTCCCGCAAGCATCCGCAACTACGAGAAAAGTATTAAGAATAAATTCTAACCATAGCATTAAACTTTTGGATCCAATCGGTCCCTTACAAAATAGTGCATAAACTGGGTATTAAGCTTCTGTCACTCTCGCAACCCACCATCTAATTACTACTCCATAATGCATTCCCTTAGGCCCAAATATCGTGAAGTGTCATGTAGTCGACGTTCACATGACACCACTAAGGGTATCACAACATACATACTATCAAAATATCGAACACATATCAAATTCACATGATTGCTTGCAACATGATTTCTCTCGTGACCTCAAGAACAAAGGTAACTACTCACAAGCAATGAAGATGCTCAAGATTAGAGAGTTAATATATAGCATAATGGATCTGAATATATAATCTTCCACCAAATAAACCATATAGTAATCAACTACAAGATGTAATCAACACTACTAGTCACCCACAAGCAACAATCTATAGTTCCGGTAATAAGATTGATCACAAGAGATGAACTAGGGTTTGAGATGAGATGGTGCTAGTGAAGATATTGATGAAGATACCCCTCCCCAAGATCGGAGACTTGTTGGTGATGATGATAACGATGATTTCCCCCTTCGGGAGGGAAGTTCCCCCGGCGGAATCGCTCTGCCGGAGGGCAAAAGTGCTACTGCCCAAGTTCCGCCTCGAGACGGCGGCGCTCCATCCCGGAAGTCTTCTCTTTAATTTTTCTAGGTCAAAATGACTTCTATACCAAAATAGGGGCACCGGAGGTGGGCCGGGGTGAGCACAACCCAACAGGACGCGCCTGGGGGCCCTGGCGCGCCCAGGTGGGTTGTGCCCATCTGGTGGGCCCCCTCTGGTGGTTATAAGCTCAAGTAATTCTTAAATAATCCATAAAAAAATCTCCGTGAAGTTTTAGTTTGTTTGGAGTTGTGCAGAATAGGTGGCCTGACGTAGCTTTTCCAGGTCCAGATTTTCAGCTGCCGGAATTCTCCCTCTTGGTGCATACCTTGCAAATTATGAGAGAAAAGGCATTATAATTACTCCAAAAAGCATTATTATGCATAATAACAACATAAACAATAGCAAGAAAACATGATGCAAAATGGACGTATCAGAGCCCGCGGCACACGCGGGAGCGGCTGGCTTCGAGAGCCGCCTCGTTGACATCCTTGGCGAGCTCCACATCGCTGACGAGCCCGCGCCCATCGCGGGAGCTGCCTCGTCGATCTCCTCGGCAAGCTCCACATCGTCAACGAGTCCGCCTCTGACCTGGAGTCTGTTGGCTCCACCAGCCCGCCCGTTGACATGCTCATCGACTTCGATGCGGCGTCTACTAACACATTCCCCTACCAGATGGTGGTCATAGACGATCCGCTCCCTCCTGTGATCAGCGGTGCTAGCGCCAGCACCATCACGGAGGTGATGGTCACTAGCCACGGTGGAGCCTCTAATGGCACCGACCAAGAACCGCTGCAGGCGGCAGTGCGGGATTTGTCCGCCCCAACAGCTGCGGGGGCCGACGGCGCGAAGCTGGAAACACTCCACGTCTCGCTCCTCAATAGCGCCAACAAGTTGGCGACCATGAGGCGCCTCACCGAGGCCTACCAGCGCAAGATCGTCGCGTTGTGAGTGGCACACCGGGTGCGGGCGAGCCAAGCCGAGATGCCGCGGTCCGGCAGCGGGGCACTGCTATCGCCAGCGTGCTGGGGGGCGAACGCCCGGTCTACGCCACCCCGATGGAGAACTTACATGCCACGCAGGCGGCGGCCGATGAACTAGACCACCTGGAGGGCGACGAGCGCCGCTACATGACGGACGCATCTAGCAGCTCCTCGACGCGGCTACCGAGCAGCAGGAGGCTCTCTGCCGCATGTTGAATCCCAGCGCGCGAGCCGAGAACTCCCCCCCCCCCCCCCCCCCCCC
>LR738715.1:346294805-346365115 GCA_902687465.1 Secale cereale
CCCCCCCTCCCCGCCGCGAGCAAGGGGCTACTTCCCGGACACCAACAGGCGGCACCCTCGGTTGGCAAGACTAAGAGCCGGATGCTAGCCGAAGTCGGCGCACTCACATCACGATCAAACGCGACCATGAAGGCCACCCATGAGCAGTGGAACGGCGGAACGATCACCCGCCTCCTCCTCCTAGTAGGGAGAGGCGCGCTTCCCCGCTGCCTGTTGACCATCCGACTCTCGAAGGTCGGCTGGGCCACCGCGAAGGGGTCGGGGAGAACGACGCCCATCATCGGATCGACCGACTTGTCCGATCCTTTGCGCTGGAAGAAGAATATGCCATCGGGCAGCCTTGTTTCGGACCCCTCATTCGCGACGAGCCCTTCCCCAAAGGGTTCTCGCTCCCTCAAGACACCCCCAAGTACAACGGCTCTGTGAATCCGGAGGAATGGATGGTCGACTACTCCACAGCCGTCAACATAGCCAACGGCAACAAGCACGTTGCCGTGAAGTATGTTCCAATCATGCTCCAGGGCACGGCCCGGACGTGGCTGAACAGCCTCAAGCCTTACATCATCAACAGCTGGCTAGACTTCACAGATGTCTTCACCAACAACTTCACCAACACCTACAAGCGGCCACCCAAGCCTCGCCAGCTCTCCCTATGCGTCCAGGGTCCGACTGAGTCCACCTGCGACTATCTGACGCGATGGGCCGAGCTTTGTAACACTTGTGAAGGGGTGCATGAGGTGCAAGCCATAGAGTACTTCATTGTCAGGTGTAGAGAAGGCACCATACTCAAGCACAAGCTCCTCTTCGATGAGCCCACTATGCTAGATGAGCTGCTAATCATAGCAGACAAGTATGTCACGGTCGACTCCTCCATGAAGGCGGAGCCGCAAGTGGACGCATCCAGAAAGATGATCCCTCCGGCTCCTCGAATGCCGGCTAGTGAATCCAGTCGGTTACCACAGCCCAATGACAACAAGCGCAAGGCCATGCAGCTGGCTTCTACCAGTCGGCAAGTGGCAACAGTCGAGGGCCAGCAGCCGGAAGAGCAAGACGGCCCCAAATGTCAGAAGGGCGGAAAGCCTGCCTGGCTGCCCGCTTTCTCCTTCGAGCAGACCCTCGATGCTCCCTGCAAGTTGCACAGAGGCGCGAAACCGTCCAACCACACAACTCGGAAGTGCCACTGGCTCACTAGAATCGCCAAACGTGAGGGCATGCCCCCTCCGCCTGCCGGTCCGCCGGCTCCGCCTCCTCGGTCGCCGGCGGCCCGACCAGTCGGCGCAGTCCAAGATTAGTTCCCCGAAGCACATGGAGCCTACCTCGTCTTCACCAGTGTGGCCGACGACAAGCATAGCTGGCGCTAGCAACGCTGGGAGGTGAACGATGTCGCCTCAGAAACCTCACAGTTCATGCACTAGTCTGAGAGGCCCATCAGTTGGAGCCATGCCGACCACCCGGCCGTGATGCCATCGTCGAGTGCTTACGCCACGGTTCTAGACTCAACCTTCTCAACCGAGAGGCGGGCCTCCCGTTTCTCGTAGATACTGATAGATGGCAGCAGCAGCATCAACATCATCTACCGTGATACCATGAAAAAGCTGCGCATCAAAGAGAAACAACTCCAGCCCAGTCGGACTGTCTTCCATGGCATTGTACCCGGCATTTCCATCTCTCCAATCGGCAAGATCGAGGTAGATGTTCTGTTCGGCCACAAGAATCATTTCCGCCACGAGCTGATCTGGTTCGAGGTGGTTGATCTAGAAAGCCCCTACCATGCACTCATGGACCGACCAGCTCTCACCAAGTTCATGGCGGTGCCCCACTACGCCTACCTAAAGATGAAGATGCCAGGTCCCAAGGTCATCATCACCATTGCCGGCGACTACCAGAAGTCAGTCGCATGTGCTGCAGCTAGCTATCGGCTGACCGAGTACCTCGTCATAGTTTAAGAGAAGCGTCTCCTCGAACGGATCGTGGCAATGGCCGGTGAGCAGCCGTACATACCGTCCGACCCAAAGGATGCTGTAGGATCGAAAGAAGTATGTCTAGAGGGGGGGTGATTAGACTACTTGACAATATAAAAAAATCTGCCTTTTGATTATGCAAAGTTTTAGGCAGTTTCACACTTAAGATCAAATCAAGTAGCACACTACACATGCAATTCTAGAGTATGGGCAGCGGAAAGTAAATTGCATATATAGTAAAGAGAGGTGGAGAAGATCAAACGCAGTTTGGTGACACGGAGATTTTTGTCGTGGTTCCGATAGGTGGTGCTATCGTACATCCACGTTGATGGAGACTTCAACCCACGGAGGGTAACGGCTGCGCGAGTCCACGGAGGGCTCCACCCACGAAGGGTCCACGAAGAAGCAACCTTGTCTATTCCATCATGGCCTACGCCCACGGAGGACTAGCCTTACTCGGGGTAGATCTTCACGAAGTAGGCGATCTCCTTGCCCTTACAAACTTCTTGGTTCAACTCCACATCTCAAAGACGGAGGCTCCCAAGCGACACCTAACCAATCTAGGAGGCACCACCCCCCAAAAGGTAATAGACGGTGTTGATGGTGATGAAATCCTTGCTCTTGTGCTTCAAATGATAATCTCCCCAACACTCAACTCTCCTCACTGATATGGCTGTGGTGGAAGAAAGATTTGAGTGGAAAGCAACTTGGGAAGACTAGAGATCAAGTTTTATATGGTAGGAATGGAATGGCTTGATCTCAACACAAGGGTAGGTGGTTCACTTCTCAGAAAGTGTATGGTAGAAGTGGTGGTACTTTCTGATGGCTCTCCTCACGAATGAAGAGGGGGTGGAGGGGTATATATAGCCTCCACACAAAATCCAACCGTTACACACACATTTGACCAATCTCGGTGAGACCGATGTGAAAACTCGGTCAGACCGAAAGTTCAAATATAGTGAACGTTGGGATTTTCGGTGGGACCGAAAATACCATCTCGGTGGGACCGAAAGCGTATCTGATATGAACGTTGGAGATTTCGGTGAGACCGAGAAAGAAAACTCGGTAGGACCGATTTGAGAAAAAGCAGGAACATGCCAGAATCGGTGAGACCGATAATGCAATCTCGGTGAGACCGATTTGACCCAAGACAGAACCTGGCCATTTCGGTAAGACCGAAAATGCAAACTCGGATATTCCGATATGATGTGAAATGGTTACAGAAGGTTGGCAGTTTAGTTTCGGTGAGACCGATCTCAAACTCGGTATGACCGATTTTTTTAGGGTTTGGAATATGGCTGAAGTGGTTCATCTCGGTGGGACTGAGTTGGAAGAATCGGTTTGTCCGAGATTACTTATGGGTGTGTATAGAAGTGAAAGGTGCTGATAGTTGAAGGAGCTAAATCACTAAGCACTTGAGCAACCAGATCATCAACACAACCTCATCCCCTTTTAATAGTATTGGCTTTCCTATGGACTCAATGTGATCTTTGATCACTAAACCAAAAATGGAGTCTTGAGCTTTTGCCAATGCTTGCCTTAGCATTTGAGGGGTCCACTTCTTCAGTCATCTTGCCATTCCAATGTGATTGAATTTCCTGAAACATACTTGATAAAAGCATTAGTCCAACCACAAAGTATGTTGTCATTAATTACCAAAACCACCCAGGGAGCAAATGTGCTTTCAATCTCCCCCTTTTTGGTAATTGATGGCAACACACTGAAATTATACTAAACAATACATCAAAGCTTATTGAAAGAAAGACAGAATTATCACGAAAGCTTTGACAAGCTTGTAGTACACAGGCTCCCCCTACAAGTGTGCAAGATTTTCATAGATTATGGTTTTGGACTACCACAAGCACACAAGAGAGATAAGCAAGATGTGCTACATGCAGCTTGGCTATATGCATCAGAGCAGAAGAAAAAGGAAGTGAGTGATAATGCATATGTGCATGGTGATTTCTTGCAAACAAGTATTTACAAGCAAGTCACCATCATGCACACTCTGCAAGATGCATATACTTACCTTGAGGTTCCTTGGCATTGTACCTGAAGAGATAAACTTGGGAAAACAAGGTTAGATAACACAAGAGTATTTCTTCAACCAACTGCAAGAACATCAAGAGTACCAAGCCAGGGAGGACATGTATAAGGAGTGTCTCATATTGAGCACAGGCTTGAATCAGCAAACATGTCTCCGAAGCTAAAAGATTTTCAATGAACTCTGAGAGATTTTGCTTTTCATAGGATATCAATTGTGACGATTCCTCTAAGTCTTCTCCCCCTAAACTAAAAGATTTCATAAGATACCAATTGTGAACAAGGGGTGTGATGGAAAAAGCAAAATCAAAAGAATGATGCCAATTGTAATGTCCAATGTAAAACACGACAAAGCTTTGATGTGATTCTCTCCCCTTTAAGATAAGATTGCTTTTCTTCTTCCCTTAAGTCTTCTCTTCTCCCCTACTCCCCCTACTCCCCCTAAGTTCTCTCCCCCTTTGACATCAAGTGCCGAAAAGGACAGCAAACTAGGTAGGACAGGAAATATGGAAAGAGAGAAAGAAAGAAAGAAAGAAGTGGGATCCTGAAGAATCACAACAGGGCAAATAAGAACATTCATAGAGAAACAATTTGAGTCCAAATTTGAGTCCTCTCCCTCTTTAAGATTTAAGTCTGAGTGGAGCTGCAGAAGTTGATGTCCTGGAAGATAATTCCAAGGAAACACAGTAATAATCCAGCTCACTCTGCGAGGGATGTTTCAAAGGATTTGCAATGAATTTGTAAAAGATTTTCAAGGAATTGATCAGAGCCATAAAAGGATTTCCAGAAGGATATTCACAAAGAAACATAAGAAAAGAAATAAAAAGATTCCTAGATGAAGTTTTTTTTTGTTTGTTTAAAGAAAACTCAATGAGAGAACATAAGAGAAAACAGAAAAACTCCAAAAGCATATGTACTTCATCTAGAAAAAGGTCGGCGACAAAGTCACCTATGTTTGAGTATATTGACTTAGGAGTCAAATGAGGACATTTGATCATAGGTCATACTCATCGTTTAAGCTCGAAATGGGATTGCCATTTTTCGATTAAGCATTTGATGTGATCACATCTTATGAAGCTGCTTGTACTCATGACTTTGAGCAAAGCTCCTCAAAGATGTGAAGAACATACCTTGTGTTTGTTGTTGCTTTACTCATGTAGGTAAGCTTGATGTAGGTGCTCATTGAATGTGAAGCTGGAGCGCCATTTCTACTTGTGTAGTTCATCTTCCTACATGGGTTAGGCAAGCAAGGAAATACTCAAGAATATCCAAGATGACACGAGTGAAATACTAGATGTATAAGGTGTCAAAAAGGATATGTGGAATTTTGTTCCTTGAATTCAACATCCCAAAGGGCTAGATACTTGGTCAATGACAAGATTACTCATGATTTGAATGTGTGGTAATCTTGTGGAATGTAGATCATCCAAGTACCTGCAAAGAGTTAGATGCAATACAAGGAGGCAAATGTGTCCAAGACATATGATCATCATCATAAGAGAAATATCAAGGATTAGTCAAGAGGCTCATGCCTTGCATGCATCAAAGGAGTTATCACTCCAAGTTTGAAGCATCAATGATGTTCAACTCACTCCTCAAGCGACAAAACACCTTCTCATCAAGAGGTTTTGTAAAGATATCAGCAAGTTGTTTGTCAGTACGAACATGCTTAAGATTAATATCACCCTTTGCAATATGATCACGAATAAAATGGTGACGAACTTCAATATGCTTTGTTCGAGAGTGTTGCACAGGATTGTGTCCAATCTTGATTGCACTCTCATTGTCACAAAGCAAGGGAACACGTCTCACATGTATCCCATAATCCTTAAGCGTTTGTGTCATCCATAGTAATTGAGCACAACACGATCCAACAGCAATATATTCTGCTTCGGCAGTGGATAAAGATACCGAATTTTGTTTCTTGGAGGACCAAGATACAAGGGATCGACCAAGGAATTGACATGTACCCGAAGTTGACTTTCTATCAACCTTGTCACCGGCATAGTCCGAGTCGGAATAGCCAACAAGATCGAAAGAGGCCCTCTTAGGATACCAAATGCCAAAGTTTGGTGTGTGTATCAAGTATCTCACTATCCTTTTAACAGCTTTAAGATGACATTCTTTAGGGGCTGCTTGATATCGCGCACACATGCATACACTCAACATTATGTCAGGACGAGAAGCACAAAGATATAGTAGAGAACCAATCATAGAACGGTAAACCCTTTGATCAACGGGTTCTCCATCTTTTGTCAAGTCATTATGTCCACTAGTAGGCATGGGGGTACTCATACCTTTGCTTTCTTGCATGTTGAACTTCTTGAAGAGATCCTTGGTGTACTTTGTTTGTGAGACAAAAGTACCTTCCTTAGATTGCTTGATTTGCAACCCAAGGAAGAATTTGAGTTCACACATCATGGACATTTCATACTTCTCCGACATGAGCTGTCCAAACTTCTTGCTAAAATGGGGGTTAGTTGAACCAAAGATAATATCATCAACATATATTTGGCACACAAATAGTTCACCATTAACCCTTTTTGTGAACAGCGTTGAGTCTATCTTTCCAATCTCAAACCCTTTTTCAAGAAGAAAGCTAGTTAAGCATTTGTACCAAGCTCTAGGTGCTTGTTTAAGACCATAAAGAGCTTTATGCAACTTGTAAACATGATTAGGCTTTTTGGGATTCACAAAACCGGGAGGTTGTTTTACAAATACTTCCTCCTCAATTTCACCATTAAGGAAAGCACTTTTGATGTCCATTTGATAGAGAGTAATATCATGGTGATTGGCATAAGCAAGAAGAATGCGAATGGATTCAAGTCTAGCAACGGGGGCATAGGTCTCACCATAGTCCATACCTTCGACTTGTGTGTAACCTTGAGCTACGAGACGAGCCTTGTTGCGGATGACTTGTCCATCTTCATCTTGCTTGTTCCGAAACACCCATTTGGTTCCAATGATGTTTTGATCATCGTTGGGCTTCTCTACCAAAGTCCATACCTTGTTCCTCTCGAAGTTGTGTAGTTCTTCGTGCATAGCGTTCACCCAATCCGGGTCTTTAAGTGCTTCTTATACCTTCATAGGTTCAATACTAGAGATAAATGAGTAATGCTCACAAAAGTTAGCTAAGCGAGTTTTAGAGCGAGTAATTCTCCCGGAGTTGATGTCGTTCATCATTTGTTCCACGGGATGATTCTTCTTGACTCTTGCTCGAACTCGAGATAGCTTTTGTTGATGTTGTGGCTCAGCTTCCTCATCATCTTCATCTTCCTCTTCTTCTTCTTCATTGTTGTTGGTGTTGTCTTGAGGTGGTGGAGAAGGAGGTTGTGGTGAATCTTCTTGTTGCATTTCCTCATCTTGATGAGTTCCACTTGTGGAGGCCTCCATGTTGCCTTGAGGTTCATCTCGCTGTGAGGTAGGTGGCTCCACATATGTAGATGAGGTACTCTCCTTCACTTCCATGGGACGAATCTTTCCAATAGATAAATCTTGGATTGCTTCCGATGGGTCCTTGTCTCCTACATCAATAGGCATTTGCTCTACTTGCGAGCCGTTAGATTCATCAAACTTCACGTCTACCGTCTCTTCAACCTTTCGGGTGAAATTGTTGTAGACACGGTAGGTGTGGGAGTTTGATCCATAACCAAGAAGAAAGCCTTCATGAGATTTAGGAGCAAATTTAGACCGACGATGCTTATCAAGGATATAGCATTTTGAACCAAAGACACGAAAGTATCCCACTTGGGGTTTGTTACCGGTGAGGAGCTCGTATGATGTCTTGTCGAGAAGCTTATGAAGATAAAGCCTGTTGATGGCATGACAAGCTGTCTCGACGGCTTCTCCCCAAAAATGCTTCGGTGTCTTGTATTCATCAAGCATCGTTCTTGCCATCTCTATGAGCGTTCGGTTCTTCCTCTCAACAACTCCATTTTGTTGAGGAGTGTACGTAGCCGAGAACTCATGTAGAATTCCTTCCTCATCGAGAAAAGAGTCTACATTGGCGTTCTTGAACTCCGTTCCATTGTCACTCCGAACTTTATTGATCTTCACCTCAAATTGATTTTGGGCCTTTTTGGCAAAGGTCTTGAAGATCCTCTGAACCTGCGATTTATCATCAAGGAAAAATACCCACGTAAATCTGGAATAATCATCAACTAAACTAGACCAAAGGAGTTACCACCAAGGCTTTTGTAAGCATTGGGACCGAAGAGATCCATATGAAGAAGCTCAAGCGGTCTCCTAGTGGTCATGATGTTTTTCACGGGATGACTTCCACCAACTTGTTTTCCTGCTTGACAAGCACTACAAAGTCTATCTTTGTCAAAGAAAACATCTTTAACACCAAGAATATGATCACCTTTGATTAGCTTGTCTAGGTTACGCATACCAACATGTCCTAGCCTTCTATGCCACAACCAACCTTTAGAGGATTTAGCAATGAAACAAGCTCTAGGTTGGGCTTTCTTAGTGAAATCAACAATATATAGATCACCTCTACGGATACCAGTAAAAGCCATGTTTTGATTGTCACGACGAAAGACTTGGCAATCTACTTTGGTGAATAGCACATTGAATCCAAAGTCAGCTAATCTAGACACGGAAAGTAAATTGTATCCAAGAGATTCTACAAGCATGACATTTTGAATAGAGCTATCATGAGATATGGCCACCTTACCAAGGCCAAGTACCTTACCCTTGGAGTTGTCTCCAAAAGTCACATACTTGCGTGGACCATCGTTCTTTGCAAGCTCTCGAAACATGTCTTTATCTCCGGTCATGTGATCGGTGCATCCACTATCAAGAATCCACTCTTTTCCACCGGACATGTAGTCTCTCATATTTGCCATGAGATTGAGACTCTTCATGACCTTGTCTAGCTCGGTGTCTGAATCGGAGTAATCATCATCATGCTCATGCTCATCATCATATTGACCCATAGATTGTTCATCATCAACACCTAGGTCAATTTGATAAGTATTTGCATTAGTTTGGTTAATGGAACAATAATCTTCGGAATGCAATGCAAGAGCATTTCTAATTCTAATATTGATAAGACCGGGATCACCCTTCTTTTTCATAAGATCACGAAGCTCAAAGAAGCATTTATCAAAGTTGGGATCATTGGGGTGCAACTTATCAAATTCAATAGTCTTGTATAGAATTTCATCAAGACCTCTCATAGAGTAGTCCGGATAAAGTTCTTCCAAGAATTTCCACATAGCATAGGCACACTCAAAGTTTGTAACAAGATTAAGCAAGTCATCAGGTAACCCTCTAATGATAAGATTTACAGTTCTAAGGTTACGAAGCAAATCAAGCTCTTCATCCATGGTAGGGTGCAAGGGATCAAATGGAGGCACATATGGGGTCTTAATATATTTGCACAAATTGTACATTTTAAAGATACTAAGCATTTCAGACCTCCAAGAGTTATAAAACCTTCCATTAAGAACAGGCACTCTATGGCTAACACTCCCATCCGTAGACACGTCCATCTTCCTCCAATGGTGTGTAAACCAAAGCAATGGAGACCAAAGCTCTGATACCAATTGTAGGATCGAAAGAAGTATGTCTAGAGGGGGGGTGATTAGACTACTTGACAATATAAAAAAAATCTGCCTTTTGATTATGCAAAGTTTTAGGCAGTTTCACACTTAAGATCAAATCAAGTAGCACACTACACATGCAATTCTAGAGTATGGGCAGCGGAAAGTAAATTGCATATATAGTAAAGAGAGGTGGAGAAGATCAAACGCAGTTTGGTGACACGGAGATTTTTGTCGTGGTTCCGATAGGTGGTGCTATCGTACATCCACGTTGATGGAGACTTCAACCCACGGAGGGTAATGGCTGCGCGAGTCCACGGAGGGCTCCACCCACGAAGGGTCCACGAAGAAGCAACCTTGTTTATTCCATCATGGCCTACGCCCACGGAGGACTAGCCTTACTCGGGGTAGATCTTCACGAAGTAGGCGATCTCCTTGCCCTTACAAACTTCTTGGTTCAACTCCACATCTCAAAGACGGAGGCTCCCAAGCGACACCTAACCAATCTAGGAGGCACCACCCCCCAAAAGGTAATAGACGGTGTTGATGGTGATGAACTCCTTGCTCTTGTGCTTCAAATGATAATCTCCCCAACACTCAACTCTCCTCACTGATATGGCTGTGGTGGAAGAAAGATTTGAGTGGAAAGCAACTTGGGAAGACTAGAGATCAAGTTTCATATGGTAGGAATGGAATGGCTTGATCTCAACACAAGGGTAGGTGGTTCACTTCTCAGAAAGTGTATGGTAGAAGTGGTGGTACTTTCTGATGGCTCTCCTCACGAATGAAGAGGGGGTGGAGGGGTATATATAGCCTCCACACAAAATCCAACCGTTACACACACATTTGACCAATCTCGGTGAGACCGATGTGAAAACTCGGTCAGACCGAAAGTTCAAATATAGTGAACGTTGGGATTTTCGGTGGGACCGAAAATACCATCTCGGTGGGACCGAAAGCGTATCTGATATGAACGTTGGAGATTTCGGTGAGACCGAGAAGAAAACTCGGTAGGACCGATTTGAGAAAAAGCAGGAACATGCCAGAATCGGTGAGACCGATAATGCAATCTCGGTGAGACCGATTTGACCCAAGACAGAACCTGGCCATTTCGGTAAGACCGAAAATGCAAACTCGGATATTCCGATATGATGTGAAATGGTTACAGAAGGTTGGCAGTTCAGTTTCGGTGAGACCGATCTCAAACTCGGTATGACCGATTTTTCTAGGGTTTGGAATATGGCTGAAGTGGTTCATCTCGGTGGGACTGAGTTGGAAGAATCGGTTTGTCCGAGATTACTTATGGGTGTGTATAGAAGTGAAAGGTGCTGATAGTTGAAGGAGCTAAATCACTAAGCACTTGAGCAACCAGATCATCAACACAACCTCATCCCCTTTTAATAGTATTGGCTTTCCTATGGACTCAATGTGATCTTTGATCACTAAACCAAAAATGGAGTCTTGAGCTTTTGCCAATGCTTGCCTTAGCATTTGAGGGGTCCACTTCTTCAGTCATCTTGCCATTCCAATGTGATTGAATTTCCTGAAACATACTTGATAAAAGCATTAGTCCAACCACAAAGTATGTTGTCATTAATTACCAAAACCACCCAGGGAGCAAATGTGCTTTCAGATGCGGAACCTCAGGGCTCCTCCCAGCCAGCCAAAGAAACCAAGAAGATTGCCTTGGACCCGGCACATCCGGAGAGATTTGTTGTCATAGGGTCAAACCTTGATAGAAAATAGGAAAGCGAGCTCGTCGATTTCCTCCGTGAGAATCGGGACATCTTCGCATGGTACCCAAAGGACATGCCGGGTGTTCCGACGGATTTCGCCAAGCACAGGCTACATGTAAGGCCAGAGGCGAAGCCGGTCAAGCAACCAATCCGCCGCGTGTTAGAAGAAAAAAGAAGAATTGTTGGTGAAGAGATCGCCCAGCTCCTAGTAGCCGGCTTCATCATGGAAGTATTCTATCCAGACTAGCTTTCCAACCCAGTCCTCGTGCTGAAGAAGAATAACAAATGGCGCATGTGCATTGACTACACCAGCCTCAACAAAGCCTATCCAAAGGATCCATTTGCCTTACCTCGGATAGATCAAGTGATTGACTCCACAGCCGGATGTGAGCTACTGTCTTTCCTTGATGCTTACTCCGGCTACCACTAGATTAAGTTGGAATCGGCCGATCGACTGAAGACCGCCTTCATCACACCATTCGGAGCTTTCTGCTACCTGACCATGACGTTCGGCTTGAGAAATGTGGGCGCCAGGTTTCAGCGTTTCATGCAGAAATGCCTCCTCAAGCAGCTCGGCAGAAATGCCCACGTCTACGTAGAGGATATTGTGGTGAAGACGGAGAAGCACGTCACCCTTCCGGAAGACCTCAAGGAGACCTTTGACAACCCGCGATGTTTTCAAATCAAGCTAAACCCGGAGAAATGTGTCTTTGGGGTACCAGCTGGCCAGCTCCTTGGTTTCCTTGTCTCTGAACGTGGCATAGAGTGCAATCCTACAAAAATCAAGGCCATTGAGCGGATGGAGAGGCCAACCCAACTGCGCGACTTCCAGAAGTTCTCCAGGTGCCTAGCATCTCTCAACTGGTTCATCAGTTGACTGGGCGAGAGACCTCTTCCCCTGTACGAGCTAATGAAGAAAACCACTCGCTTTGAGTGGAGTGATAAGGCGGACGAGGCTTTCCTCCAGCTCAAAAATATGCTGACTACACCGCCTGTCCTCACGGCACCGACTGCTAAGGAACCAATGTCCCTTTACATCGACGCAACCAGCCGGCTGGTCAGCACCGTGATCATGGTCGAGCGCCTGGAAGACGGCAAAGCACAGCCGGTCCAGAGGCCCGTCTACTACCTGAGTGAGGTGTTGTCGGTCTCCAAGCAAAACTACCCCCATTACCAGAAGATGTGCTACAGCGTGTACTTCGCCGCCAAGAAGCTCAAGCAGTACTTCCAGGAGCACTCTGTCACGGTAGTCTGCACCGCCCCACTTGCCAAGATCATAGGCAACATGGACGCATCAGGCAGGGTGGTGAAGTGGGCCATCGAGCTAGCCCCCTTCACCATCCTCTACTAGCCCCGCACTACCATCAAGTTCCAAGCGCTGGCCGACTTCCTCGTCGACTGGGCCGAGACCCAATACCTGCCGCCAACGCCGGATTCTACCCATTGGCGGATGCACTTTGAAGGCTCAAGGATGGGCACCGGTTTGGGAGCCGGCGTCATCCTCACCTCTCCCAAAGGCGACAAGCTCAAGTACGCACTACAGATTCACTTTGCCGCCTCCAACAACATGGCCGAGTACGAGGCGCTCGTTCACGGGCTTCAACTGGCCAGAGAAATAGGCATCCGCCGGGTGCTGTGCTACGGAGATTCAGACTTGGTGGTCCAGTAGTCGTCTAGCGACTGGGACGCCAAGGATGCGAACATGGCAAGCTATCGCTTCCTCGTCCATCAGCTCAGTGGATACTTCAACGGGTGCGAGTTCCTTCATGTGCCACATGCCGACAATGAGCAAGCTGACGCCCTGGCACGGATTGTCTCCACCCGGCAGGCGATACCAGCTGGCGTCTCCCTCTAGTGCCCGCGCAAGCCATCTATCAAGCCTTCGCCTGAATCAGACTCTATCTTCGTGTCGACTGCCCCTGAAACAGCCGGATCCGGCTCAGGGTCTGGAGTAGTCGGCCCGGGAACTTTGAAAGGCGGCCCGGGGACTGCAGCAGCCACACCTAGCCTAGGGACTTCAGAACCCAGCTCGGGGACTGCAACAGTCGGCCTGGGGACATCAATGACACAGCAAGCAGTGGCCGGTTCCGACCCGCCACCTCCCAGCCCTACCACCCTGATGCCAGTTGCCGTGATGACAGTGGTCGAAGGACCATCTTGGGCGCAGCCCATCCTTAACTTCCTGTTGAACAGAGAGCTGCCGGCTGATGAGATCCTAGCTCAACAGGTGCAACGCCGGGCAGCAGCCTACACAATAGTGAATGGAGAGCTCGTCAGACGCAGTGTGACTGGTGTTTTCCAGCGTTGTGTAGAGCCAGAGAAGGGCTTGGAAATCTTGAGATACATTCATGAACGTGAATGCGGCCACCACACGGCCTCCAAATCCCTTGTCGCCAAAGCTTTCCACCATGGATTCTTTTGGCCGACTGCTTTGGACGATGGCAAGGATTTGGTCAAGAAGTGCAACGGGTGTCAGCGCTTCAGCTCCAAGCAACACATGCTGGCTTTTGCACTCAAGACCACCCCCCTCACTTGGATGTTTGTCGTTTGGGGGCTGGACATGGTGGGCCCATTCAAGACAGCACGCGGCGGCATGACCCATCTGCTGGTCGCCGTAGACAAATTCACCAAATGGATTGAAGCCAGGCCACTCAAGAAGCTAAACGGTCTGACTGATGTGACCTTCATTGTAGATATCACCGTCCGGTACGGCGTACCACACAACATCATCATCGACAATGGCACAAACTTTGCCAAAGGCACCTTGGCCCTTTTCTACGTGACGCAGGGCTTCCGACTGGACTTAGCGTTCGTTGCCCATCCGTAGTCAAACGGCCAAGTCAAGAGAGCAAACGGCCTCATCCTGTCCAGCATCAAGCCCCGCCTGGTCGAGTTGCTGGAGCGTTCGGCTGGCTGCTAGATCGAAGAGCTACCGGTCGTCCTCTGGAGCCTCAAAACCACACCAAACAAAGTAACATGCTTCACTCCTTTCTTCCTTGTGTATGGGGCCGAGGTTGTCATCCCAACTAACATTGAGTTTGACTCACCTCGCGTCACCATGTACACGGAGGTGGAGGCAAAGGAGGCGCGAAGACGGCGTCGACCTGCTAGAAGAGGCCCGACTGCTGGCACTCAACCGGTCTGCCATCTACCAGCAGGGCTAGCGCCGCTACCACAACCGGAAGATTAGGCCCGATCCTTCCGCGATGGGGGCCTTGTGCTCCGGCTGATCCAGCGAATAGCCGGCCAGCACAAGCTCTCGGCCCCTTGGGTAGGACCTTTCATCATAAGCAAGGCCCTGTGCAACGACTCCTACTACCTCATCGACGCAAGAAAGCCCAGGGCACGCAAGAGGGATGACTCTGACAAGGAGTCGGAACACCCATGGAACGCGAATCTCCTCCGTTGGTTTTTACAGTTAATGTAGTATGTACCGCGCTACCTTTTGTATTATGCAAGGACAACGGGGCCCTTGAGGAGCACTCGGGGACTACCCTCTATCTACATGATAAGATTATGCCTGTGAATGTGTTATTTCATTCCTTCGCCCGGCACCGGGTTCGGTCAGCCGGCCCGGGGGCTCGCCGCCTTGCCCTATGTTGATATCACCTGCAGTCTGACAAGTAGTGTGCCGACACCTAAAAGCCCTCTCTCGCTTCAAATTTACAATTCACAGAGCGACTGCCCGACTGGCGAGAGCTAAAGGCAGGAAACAGTGTCCACACGAAAAATGACTAAGGAAGAATACCAGCATAGGCCAAGCCGGCCTCTTGCTTCAACCACCCGGCTGCTGAGCAGTCGGTCGGCCGGCTTCTTGCTTGGTTAACTACATTCTAGGTGGCCGAAGTACTTGTCTATCCTAAACGGCCAAGTCCCTGATCCAGCCACAGACCTCTGAGTGGCTGTCCGGTTGGCAGGGCGGCAGCCAAAGGAAGGCGACAAAGGAAAAAGCCCAAAAGAACAAAAGGAAAAATCAAGTTAGAACCCGGCAAGAGCACAAGCATGTGCGAGATTAAAGTTATTTACATAGAGAAAGTGCTCTTGGCTAGCATTCAACGGAGTTTGAATTACACCCCTAGTGGGTGGAACTGCGCGAATTTAACTGGTTCAAAAGTTACAAGATAAGGAAAGCTTGAAAAGATAAAGGGCGGCCAAGGCCAGGGGCGCGTGCGCTCTGCCGGCGCAGTAAGCGGCGACAGGGGATCAATTGTAGCTCTTTTTGATAAGTAAGAGTGTCGAACCCAACGAGGAGCAGAAGGAAATGACAAGTGTTTTTCGGTAAAGTGATGTGTGCAAGTGCTGAAATTGTAAGTAGCAGAGTAGTTTGATAGGAAGATAATTTTGTAACGAGCAAGTAACGATAGTTGTAATAAAAGTGCAGCAAGATAGCCCAATCCTTTTGAGGCAAAGGACATGCCAAGACGGTCTCTTATAATAAGAAAAGCGTTCTTGAGGGTACACGGGAATTTCATCTAGTCACTTTCATCATGTTGGTTCAATTCGTGTTCGCTACTTTGATAATTTGATATGTGGGATGGATCGGTGCTTAGGTGTTGTTCTTACTTGACAAACCTCCTACTTATGATTAACCCTCCCGCAAGCATCCGCAACTACGAGAAAAGTATTAATAATAAATTCTAACCATAGCATTAAACTTTGGGATCCAATCGGTCCCTTACGGAATAGTGCATAAACTGGGGTTTAAGCTTCTGTCACTCTCACAACGCACCATCTAATTACTACTCCACAATGCATTCACTTAGGCCCAAATTTGGTGAAGTGTCATGTAGTCGACGTTCACATGACACCACTAAGGGAGTCACAACATACATACTATCAAAATATCGAACACATATCAAATTCACATGATTACTTGCAACATGATTTCTCCCGTGACCTCAAGAACAAAGGTAACTACTCACAAATGATGAACATGCTCAAGATTAGAGGGTATTAAATAGCATAATGGATCTAAACATATAATCTTCCACCAACTAGACCATATAGTAATCAACTAGAAGATGTAATCAACACTACTAGTCACCCACAAGCACCAATCTATAGTTCCGGTAACAAGATTGAACACAAGAGATGAACTAGGTTTTGAGATGAGATGCTGTTGTTGAAGATGTTGATGAAGACAACCCTCCTCGAGATGGGAGAGTGTTGGTGATGATGATGATGATGATGATGATTTCCCCCTCCGACAGCGAAGTTCCCCCGACGGAATCGCTCCACCGAAGGGCAAAAGTGCTCCTGCCCAAGTTCCACCTCGAGACGGTGGCGCTCCATCCCAAAAGTCTTCTCCTTATTTTTTTCTAGGTCAGAAGGGATTATATACCAGAAGATGGCACCGGAGGTGGGCCTGGGTGAGCATAACCCACCAGGGCGCGCCCAGGTGGGTTGTGCCCACCTGGCGGGCCCCCTCTGGTACTTCTTTACTCCAATATTATTCTAATAATTCATAAAAATTCTCCGTGGAGTTTCAGCTTGTTTGAAGTTATGCAGAATAGGTGGCCTGACGTAGCATTTTCAGGTCCAGATTTCCAACTGCCGGAATTCTCCCTCTTGGTGCATTCCTTGCAAATTATGAGAGAAAAGACATTAGAATTACTCCAAAAAAATTATTTTGCATAATAACAACATAAATAACAGCAAGAAAACATGATGCAAAATGGATGTATCACTGACCCTCTGCGTCGACCTCATCGCGAGAAGATTGACGTCCGCCGTCGGCGCTTGAAGTATGACAATAATAAATTGGTTATTATTATATTTCCTTGTTCACGGTAATCGTTTATCATCCATGCTAGAATTGTATTGATAGGAAACTCAGATACATGTGTGGATACATAGACAAACACCATGTCCCTAGTGAGCCTCTAGACAACTAGCTCGTTGATCAATAGATGGTTACGGTTTCCTAACCATGGACATTGGATGTCGTTGATAACAGGATCACATCATTAGGAGAATGATGTGATGGACAAGACCCAATCCTAAGCCTAGCACAGATCGTGTAGTTCGTATGCTAAAGCTTTTCTATATGTCAAGTATCTTTTCCTTAGACCATGAGATTGTGCAACTCCCGGATACCGTAGGAATGCTTTGGGTGTACCAAACGTCACAACGTAACTGGGTGGCTATAAAGGTGCACTACAGGTATCTCCGAAAGTGTCTGTTGGGTTGGCACGAATCGAGACTGGGTTTTGTCACTCCGTATGACGGAGAGGTATCTCTGGGCCCACTCGGTAGGACATCATCATAATGTGCACAATATGTGATCAAGGAGTTGATCACGGGATGATGTGTTACGGAACGAGTAAAGAGACTTGCCGGTAACGAGATTGAGCAAGGTATCGGTATACCGACGATCGAATCTCGGGCAAGTGCTATACCGATAGACAAAGGGAATCGTATACGGGATTGATTGAATCCTTGACATCGTGGTTCATCTGATGAGATCATCGTGGAACATGTGGGAGCCAACATGGGTATCCAGATCCCGCTGTTGGTTATTGACCGGAGAGTCGTCTCGGTCATGTCTGCGTGTCTCCCGAACCCGTAGGGTCTACACACTTAAGGTTCGGTGACGCTAGGGTTGTAGAGATATAAGTATGCGGAAACCCGAAAGTTGTTCGGAGTCCCGGATGAGATCCCGGACGTCACGAGGAGTTCCGGAATGGTCCGGAGGTAAAGATTTATATATAGGAAGTCCTATTTTGGCCACCGGAAAATGTTCGGGATTTTTCGGTATTGTACCGGGAAGGTTCTAGAAGGTTCCGAAGTGGGGCCCACCTGCATGGGGGGACCCACATGAACGTGGGTAGTGGGGGCAAGGCCCTACACCCCTGGTCAAGGCGCACCAAGATCCCCCCTTAGAAGGAATAAGATCATATCCCGAAGGGATAAGATCAAGATCCCTAAAAAGGGGGGATAACAATCGGTGGGGAAAGGAAATGATGGGATTTCTTTCCCCCACCTTTGCCAACGCCCCAATGGACTTGGAGGGCAAGAAACCAGCCCCCTCCACCCCTATATATAGTGGGGAGGCGCATGGGAGCAGCACCCAAGCCCTGGCGCCTCCCTCTCCCTCCCGTGACACATCTCCCTCCTCCCGCAGCGCTTGGCGAAGCCCTGCTGGAATCCCGCTACTTCCACCACCACGCCGTCGTGCTGCTGGATCTCCATCAACCTCTCCTCCCCCCTTGCTGGATCAAGAAGGAGGAGACGTCCCCGCTCCGTACGTGTGTTGAACACGGAGGTGCCGTCCGTTCGGCGCTAGGATCATCGGTGATTTGGATCACGACGAGTACGACTCCATCATCCCCGTTCTCTTGAACGCTTCCGCTCGCAATCTACAAGGGTATGTAGATGCACTCACTCTCCTTTATGCTCGTTGCTAGATGCATCTCCTAGATTGATCTTGGTGAGCGTAGGAAAATTTTTGTTTCCCATGCAACGTTCCCCAACAGTGGCATCATGAGCTAGGATCTTGCGTAGATGCTTTCACGAGTAGAACACAAAAGGGTTTGTGGGCGTTGATGTTTAAATTGCTGCCCTCCTTAGTCTTTCTTGATTCAGCGGTATTATGGGATGAAGCGGCCCGGACCAACTTTACATGTCCACGTACATGAGACCGGTTCCATCGACTGACATGTGACTTTTGTTGCATAAGATGGCTGGCGGGTGTCTGTCTCTCCTATCTTAGTTGAATCGGAATAGACAAAGGCGGTCCTTGTAGAAGGTTAAATAGCAACTTGAATATCACCGTTGTGGCTTTGCGTAGGTAAGAAGCGTTCTTGCTAGATACCCATAGCAGCCACGTAAAACATGCAACAACAAATTAGAGGACGTCTAACTTGTTTTTGCAGGGTATGTATGTGATATGATATGGCCAATGACATGATGAAATATATTTGATGTATGAGATGATCATGTTGTAATAGTTAATATCGACTTGCATGTCGATGTATACGGCAACCGGCAGGAGCCATAGGGTTGTCTTTAATTTTTTGTATGACCTGCGTGTCAATCATTAAGCGCTTTGTAATGCTTTACTTTATCGCTAAACGGTAGCAATAGTAGTAAGAGCATGGTGGGCGCGCGACAACCCCGATGGCGACACGATGATGGAGATCATGATGATGGGGATCATGGTGTTACGCCGGTGACGATGGAGATCATGCCGGTGCTTTGGAGATGGAGATCAAAAGCACGAGTTGATGGCCATATCATGTCACTTATGATTTGCATGTGATGTTAATCCTTTTATGCATCTTATTTTGCTTAGGACGGCGGTAGCATTATAAGATGATCCTTCACTAAAATTTCAAGATGAAATTGTGTTCCCCCCGAGTGTGCGCCGTTGCGAAGGTTCGTCGTTTCGAAGCACCACGTGATGATCGGGTGTGATAGACTCTACGTTCGCATACAACGGGTGCAAGTCAGTTTTGCACATGCAGAACACTCGGGTTAGACTTGACGAGCCTAGCATGTACAGACATGGCCTCGGAACACGGAAGACCAAAAGGTCGAACATGAGTCATATAGTAGATATGATCAACATGAAGATGTTCACCATTGACACCACCTCATCTCACGTGATGATCGGACTTGGGTTGGTGGATTTGGATCATGTCACGCTCGGATGACCAGAGGGATGTCAATTTGAGTGGGAGTTATAAGTAATTTGATTAGTTAAAACTCACTTGTCATGAACAATAGTCTAAGTTGTCTTTGCAAATTATGTTGTAGATCAATAGCTTGCGTTGTAGCTCCCTGTTTAATACGATCCTAGAGAAAGACTAAGTTGAAAGATATTGTAAGCAAGGATGCGGACTGGGTCCGTAGTCCGAGGAGTGTCCTCACTGCTGCACAGAAAGCTTACGTCTTTGATGCACCGCTCAATGTGCAAACCCCTACAACGTTGTCTGTGGATGTTGTGAACACCTGAGAGACACGTCCTGATGACTACTTGATAGTTTAGTGCACCATACTTTACGGCTTAGAATCGGGATTCCAATGACGTTTTGAACGCCATAGAACATATGAGATGTTCTAAGAGCTGAAATTGGGATTTCAGGCTCATGCCCGTGTTAAGAGGTATGAGACCTCTGACAAGTTATTTTGCCAAAAAGATGGAGGAGAATAGCTCAACTAGTGAGCGTGTGCTCAGAATGTCTGGGTGCTGAAATCACTTGAACCAAGTGGGAGTTAATCTTCCAGGTAAGATAGTGGTTGACAGAATTCTCTAGACACTATCACCAAGCTACTAGAACTTCGTGATGAACTATGACATGCAAAGGATGGAGATGATCCCGGTGCTGTCAGCGGTTCTTAGTACCGCAAAAGTAGAGATCAAGAAGGAGCATCAAGTGTTGATGATTTAACAAGACCACTGGTTTCAAAAGGGTAAGGGCTAGAAGGGAAACTTCATGAATGGCAAACCTGTTGTCGCTCTGATGAAGGAACCCATGGTTGAACCCAAACCTCGAGACTAAGTGCTTCTATTGTAAGGGGAACGGTCACATGGCAGCGAAACCACCCCAAATACATGGTAGATAAGATAGCTGGCAACTTCAACAAAGTATATTTGATATACGTGTTATTGATGTGTACCTTAGTAGTACTCCTTGTAGCACCTGGGTATTGGATACCGTTTCAGTTGCTATTATTAGTGACTTGAAGCAAAAGCTACGGACTGAACGGAGACTAGCTAAGGGCGAGGTGACGATGTGTGTTGGAAGTGTTTCCAAGGTTGATGAGATCACCATCGCACACTTCCTCTATTTTCGAGATTAGTGTTGAACCTAGATAAATGTTATCAGGTGTCTACGTTGAGCATGAAAATGATTAGATCATGTTCATCGCAATACGGTTATTCATTTAAGTTAGAGAATAATGGTTATTCTGTTTACATGAATAATACCTTTATGGTCATGCACCCAATGGTTCGTTGAATCTCGATCATGGTAATACACATAATGATAATATCAATGCCAAAAGATGTAGAGTTAATAATGATAGTACCACTTTCTTGTGGCACTGCCGCTTAGGTCATTTTGGCATGAAATGCATGAAGAAACTCCATGCTGATGGACGGTTGGAGTCACTTGATTTTGAATCGCTTGACACATGCGAGCCATGCCTCATGGGCAGGATGACTGAGATCCCGTTTTCAGGTACAATGAAACGGGCAAATGACTTGTTGGAAATCATACATGCTGATGTATGTGATCCAATGAGAATTAAGGCGTGTGGTGGATATCGTTATTTTCTCATCTTCACTGACGATTTGAGTAGATATGGTATATTTACTTAATGAAGCAAAAGTCTGAAACGTTTGAAAGGTTCAAAAATTTCAGAGTGAAGATTAAGAATCATCATAACAAGAAGATCATGTTCCTACGATCTGATCAAGGGGATATTATCTGAATTATGAGTTTGGCAATCACTTAAGACATTGTGGAATTGTTTCGCAGTTGAAGTCCCCTGGAACACCACAGCGTAATGGTGTGTCCGGACATCGTAATCGAACCTTATGAGATATGGTGCGATCTATGATGTATCTTACCGATCTACCGCTCTTATTTTAAGGTTATGCATTAGAGACAGCTGCATTCACTTTAGATAGGGCACCATCTAAGTCCGTTGATACGACGTCGTATGGTTTGGCAAGAAACCAAAGTTGTCGTTTTCTTAATGTTTGGGGCTGCGATGCTTATGGCTTCAGCCGGGAAAAGCTCGAACCCAAAGCGGACAAATGCATCTTCATAGGATACCCAAAGGTAACAGTTGGGTATACCTCCTATCTCAGATCCAAGGGCAAAAATGTTTGTCCCTAAGAATGGGTCCTTTCTCGAGAAGGAGTTTCTCTCGAAAGAATTGAGTGGGAGGAAGATAGAACTTGATGAGGTTGTCGAACCCTCACTTCAACCGGATAGTAGTGCAACACAGAAAGATGTTTCTGTGGAACCTACGACAGTTGAAGAGGAAACTAATGATAGTGATTATGAAGCTCCAGATCAAGTTGCTATCGATCCTCGTAGGTCGACAAGGATATGTACTACTCCTGAGTGGTACGGTGATCCTGTCTTAGATGTCATGTTGTTGAACAACAATGAACCTACGAACTATGGAGAAGCGATGGTGGGCCCATATTCCGACAAATGGTTAGAAGCCGATAAATCCGAGATAGGATCCATGTATCAAAACAAAGTATGGACTTTGGTGGACTTGCCCTATGACCGGCAAGCCATTGAGACAAATGGATCTTTAAGACTAAGACGGACATGGACGGTAATGTCACCGTCTATGAAGCTCGACTTGTGGCGAAGAGTTTTTCACAAGTTCAAGGAGTTGACTACGATGAGATTTTCTCACCCGTAGCGATGCTTAAGTCCGTCGGAATCATGTTAGCATTAGCTGCATTTATGAAATCTGGCAGATGGATGACAAAACAAGTTTCCTTACCAGTTTTCGTAAGGAAAGGTTGTATGTGATACAATCAGAAAGGTTTTGTCGATCCTAAGGATGCTAAAAGGATATGCTAGCTCCAGCGATCCTTCCATGGACTAGAGCAAGCATCTCGGAGTCAGAATATACACTTTGATGGAGTGATCAAAGTTTTTGGGTATACAAAGTTTGTTGGAAACTTGTATTTGCAATAAAGTGAGTGGGAGCACTACAACATTTCTGATAAGTATATGTGTATGACATATTGTTGATCCGAAATGATGTAGAATTTCTGGAAAGCATAAAGGGTTGTTTGAAATGAGTTTTTCAAAGGAAGACCTGGATAAAGCTGCTTACATATTGGGCGTCAAGATCTATACAGATAGATCAAGACGCCTGATGATACTTTCAAAAGAACACACACCTTTGACATGATTTTGAAGGAGTTCAAAATGGATCAGTCAAAGAAGGAGTTCTTACCTGAGTTGTAAGGTGTGAAGTTGAGTAAGACTCAAAACTTGACCACGGCAGAAGGAAGAGGAAGGACAAGGTCGTCCCCTATGCTTTTGTCATAGGCTCTGTACGGTATGCCATGCTAAGTACCGCACCTGATGTGTGCCTTGCCACATGTCTGGCAAGAGGGTACAAAGGTGATCCAGGAGTGGATTACTAGATAGTGGTCAAAATTATCCTTAGAGGAGTAAGGAAATGTTTCTCGGTTATGGAGGTGATAAAGAGTTCGACGTAAAGAGTTACGTCGATGCAAGCTTAACACCTATCCGGATAACTCTAAGTGGAGATACCGGATATGTATAATGGAGCAACAGTTTGGAATAGCTCCAAGTGGAACGTGGTAGCAGCATCTACGATATGACATAAAGTTTTGCGAAGTACATAGGGATCTGAATGTTGCAGACCCGTTGACTACAAACCTCTCTCACAAGCGTAACATGATCAAACACAGAACTCATTGAGTGTTAATCACATATTGATGTGAACTAGATTACTGACTCTAGTAAACTCTTTGGATGTTGGTCACATGGCGATGTGACCTGTGAGTGTTAATCACATGGCGATGTGAACTAGATTATTGACTCTAGTGCAAGTGGGAGACTGTTGGAAATATGCCCTAGAGGCAATAATAAATTGGTTATTATTATATTTCCTTGTTCACGATAATCGTTTATCATCCATGCTAGAATTGTATTGATAGGAAACTCAGATACATGTGTGGATACATAGACAAACACCATGTCCCTAGTGAGCCTCTAGACAACTAGCTCGTTGATCAATAGATGGTTATGGTTTCCTAACCATGGACATTGGATGTCGTTGATAACGGGATCACATCATTAGGAGAATGATGTGATGGACAAGACCCAATCCTAAGCCTAGCACAGATCGTGTAGTTCGTATGCTAAAGCTTTTCTATATGTCAAGTATCTTTTCCTTAGACCATGAGATTGTGCAACTCCCGGATACCGTAGGAATGCTTTGGGTGTACCAAACGTCACAACGTAACTGGGTGGCTATAAAGGTGCACTACAGGTATCTCCGAAAGTGTCTGTTGGGTTGGCACGAATCAAGACTGGGTTTTGTCACTCCGTATGACGGAGAGGTATCTCTGGGCCCACTCGGTAGGACATCATCATAATGTGCACAATATGTGATCAAGGAGTTGATCACGGGATGATGTGTTACGGAACGAGTAAAGAGACTTGCCGGTAACGAGATTGAGCAAGGTATCGGTATACCGACGATCGAATCTCGGGCAAGTGCTATACCGATAGACAAAGGGAATCGTATACGGGATTGATTGAATCCTTGACATCGTGGTTCATCCGATGAGATCATCGTGGAACATGTGGGAGCCAACATGGGTATCCAGATCCCGCTGTTGGTTATTGGCCGGAGAGTTGTCTCGGTCATGTCTACATGGTTCCCGAGCCCGTAGGGTCTACACACTTAAGGTTCGATGACGCTAGGGTTATAGGGAAAGTATGTACGCGGTTACCGAATGTTGTTCGGAGTCCCGGATGAGACCCCGGACGTCACGAGGAGTTCCGGAATGGTCCGGAGGTAAAGATTCATATATGGGAAGTCCTGTTTTGGTCACCGGAAAAGTTTCGGGCGATATCGGTAATGTACCGGGACCACCGGGAGGGTCCCGGGGGTCCACCAGGTGGGGCCACCAGCCCCAGAAGGCTGCGTGGGCTAAGTGTGGGAGGGGACCAGCCCCAAGGGGGCTGGTGCGCCCCCCACCAAGTTCCTAGGCGCATGGAGAGGGGAGGGGGGCAAACCCTAGGTCCAGATGGGCCTTAAGGCCCACCCTAGGGCGCCCCCTCTCTCTCCCCCCCTTGGCCGCACCCTAGATGGGTTTTCTAGGGCTGGCCGCACCCCTAGGGGTGGGAAACCCTAAAGGGGGCGCAGCCCTCCCTTCCCCCTATATATATGTGAGGTTTTGGGGCTGCTAGATACACGAGAACGTCTCCCTCTTGGCGCAGCCCTACCCCTCTCCCTCCTCGTCTCTTGCAGCGCTTGGCGAAGCCCTGCTGGAGTCCCGCGCTCCTCCACCACCACCACGCCGTCGTGCTGCTGTTGGATGGAGTCTTCCCCAACCTCTCCCTCTCTCCTTGCTGGATCAAGGCGTGGGAGACGTCACCGGGCTGCACGTGTGAAGAACGCTGAGGCACCGTCCGTTCGGTGCTAGGATCTTCGGCGATCTGAATCGCGGCGAGTACGACTCCATCAACCGCGTTCTTGAACGCTTCCGCTTAGCGATCTACAAGGGTATGTGGATCCAACTCTCCTCTCGTAGATGTGCATCTCCTAGATTGATCTTGGTGAGCGTAGGAAAATTTTTGTTTCCCATGCAACGTTCCCCAACAATTTCCAACTGCCGGAATTCTCCCTCTTGGTGCATTCCTTGCAAATTATGAGAGAAAAGACATTAGAATTACTCCAAAAACATTATTTTGCATAATAACAACATAAATAACAGCAAGAAAACATGATGCAAAATGGATGTATCACTGACCCTCTGCGTCGACCTCATCGCGAGAAGATTGACGTCCGCCGTCGGCGCTTGAAGTATGACAATTCAATGAAGAAGGGCATCAAGGCATCATCACAGTGCCTCATCAAGGAGCAAGCCATCGTTGATGCCAAAGCACGAGGAATCATCGAAGAGCTAATGTGCATCGTCGATGCCTCTCCGGACTACCCGAGTCCTTAACTCTGATGCCCCCACAACGCCAACAACCCCTGTGTCATCTTAGAGCCTTACTGCCACCATCGGATAAGAGTAGAAGCCGCCTGAGTTATACCCGGATTTCAGTCAGGATATGAATTTGAAGCCTTTGGATAGTCAGTATTTGTGTGATTATGATTTTGTAGGAAGTGCATTTGACGACCGTTTTACTCGGATGTTATAGTTGTCCATACGCTTTTGCGCCCCATCCATGGTTCAGAATCCTTACTTTCTTAGACAAAATCAAACTATTACAAACCTTCTTAACATCTAACATATTACTAATTATATATATAATATTCAACTATAAAATATTTGTTACACCAATAGCAAGCATGCTCACGACAAAATAAAAAGGCGCAAAAGCACACACCATCAAATGAATTTTAGGTCAAAAACATGATTCATGGGTGTGATATTGAATGCTACCGTTAAATATAGTGTAATGATTATACTATGATTAAAGTACTATATTTATATATAATAACGTCGACCACTAATATTATAGTGCCAAAATGAAGGGGCGCAGCAACGTGCGTCGTCAACGATCTAGTTTGGTGTAAAAATGGACGCCCAACCCCATGCCGTATGTTTCGCTCCTACCTTCGTCCAAGACTTGGTGGGCAGCGATATTGTGTCGCACTCTTCTTAATGGATAGCAGAATTTCATGTGAACAAAGGATTAAAAACTCTGAATTAACTGATAGATTTTTTTGAGAATCCTGAACTAACCAATAGTTTTTTTAGAAATCTCACCACTTCATTGATTGATAGCAATGTTCATAGGTACAAGATTTGGGTCGTGAGGGTTGCTCAATCAAACATGTCTACTTATACCCAGATTACAAACAAATTTGACAAGAATATGAGCCTTAAAATTGTGGTTCCTACGCTCATGAAAGGAAGAACATAAAGAAAAACTAGTTATATGTCCCATTATTTTATATATGACGGTCAGGTGAGAACCTAATGTCCTTGGTTTATGCTATTCACCACACCTAGATAGTCTGAGGTTACCTACATCTGTTGTATGTGTAGGTCTTCCGCTAGTGCCAGCACCTCCCTACATGCATATGTCTCCAAGATCACCGGATCTGTTAGGACTGAGAGTATATCGACCAGAGGGGAGGGTGAATGGGAGACTCAAAATTTCTTGCGGATATTTTGAACTGATCCCAAACACAGCAGCAGAGAAAGGATACAGTGGAGAAACACACGAATAGAAAATCTGTTGAGGAACAAAAATTTCAAGGTAAGAGGCTACAATGAAGCGGGCATAAAGTTCGATGGACTTGATAACTATGATACTAAAATAGTAAGCTAATATGCATACAAACATGACTGAGAATTAGCACAGAAGAAAAACTTCGACGAAGAATAACCACTAAGACATACGACAATACATAAGGATCAAACAAGTGATCTGGGAAAAATAGATATACAGACACAGTGTATGAAATACAACAAAACAGAATATTAATCAATCTATCATCACGGAGCATTAGTATTGATGGCTGAAAGAAATGTAGAGAGGTGAATAGAACTAGTGGTGCTCGATGGCGACAGAGAGATTTGGTAGACAAATTCACCCTTCTGCCAAAGGGTTACGTCTGGCGACGGAGAGGGGTTGTGACTTAACACATAAGATAAACTCTCTTCACCCTATTCTCCTTCAACACATAGCTGATCAGACTCATGTTGATTTCACTCGTGATAGATCCTTGTCGGCGATCTCCAAACATTCGGTCGATCAGCGCAAACCACAACACTCTTGGTTGCTGAAGATCTGGCTCGGTGAAGATAACAACTCTTCAACACTCGAAGTCGAAACATATCCATCTAGAGAGTGCGCAACTCTCAAGAGTAATAGGTATAGGAACTCTCACTCAGAACTATTGTGATGCTAATCCACTGTCTAAGTTTGGGTTCTTGATTTTTATATCGATGGATCTTATACTCAAATCACTCGAAGAGGGGTTGCTTGAATCAATCTTCTTAGAAATCTTAAGCGGAGCAGCCAACGGTAAATGTTGGAGCGGGGTGTTTAGTCGTAGCCTTCCTTGATGGGAAAAGACCAAATTAGACATCAGGTTCAGCCAATAGCTGAATGACACGATTCCAACGGTTGGATTTGAGCACAACGGTAACCTTGCTTGCGGGGCAAGGAATGCTAACTCCTCGGTCTGAGGCAAATCTCTTGCAGCGAAGAAGATCACAGTCTCTTGCTGGCAAGTATTTTCTCGGAAGACAAAGAGATTTATCTCACATCTTTCATAGGTTTAGGCTAAGCATCACAGTGATCTAAGCTACGAGAACCTATACCCCTCTTCATAGTACGGAGGTCCTATGCCTCAAAATAATGAAAGAAGAACAATGAAAGGAATACTATGTCTTCACTTTGTCTTCGACTTCCATTTCTGCAGTCAATTTCTTCGGACGACTGTACCGAGACAAATGATTTGCTTCAGCAGTAAACTTTCGAGGGGTCGATTTCTTCACATTAATCTCCTCAACCGTATGCCTTCATCAGATATATCTCGTTCTTCTCTACAATGCGGATAGGCTTCGGTGAAGTTCCTCGAACTCAGTACCAGAGCCAGTATTCTCTTCGGTTGTGTATGTATTTTTTCTCTCTGTATGCACTAGCGAACAAATCGCTCCATACCTGTTTCTGTCAATAATCTCCAAAACACAAGGTAGGCAGATATTGCACCAACAATCTCCCCCTTTTTGGACGGTTATTGACAAAACAGATCACATTGAAGAATAGCTTAAGGATTGAAATGAAATGCGAAGAATAAAGAGTATCGAGAGAAAAGTATGAAGATGAATTATTCTCCCCTTGAAAATATGCCACGGAGCATGAAGAATGGAAGGGAGATTAGATTTAGCTTCGTATGAGTGACATTGAGTTTTGATTCGATGTTTGACTCCATTCAATGCACTCGACGGTGTCAGAGGCGATACCTGTCACAAAATCTTCGAAAAGAGTAAGATAAATATTTAGAGATAAGTGACAAGGATAAAATATGAAGGTTTTCTCAGAACACAAACTGAATCCACACAAGTTGTAGTTTTCCTACATATCAGATATACGATATGATCAGGGCAAGAAAACACATGTTATACACAGTGGATATGCTACGAAGGTAGATTATCTGTCTCTTCCTGCAAGGTTAGATGATGAGGAAAAATAGACATGAAGGCATATCCAACCACAACACTTCTCCAAACTAAATATCATCATAAGATGATTTTATGTTCTTCTTCGAGAAGCAGATATGTTTCCCTGTAAAAGGATTGTCGATGCAAATCATTCATAGGAAATCACAATTGATAACACCTGCAGACAAAGAGTGTGAAGCAAAAGATATTGCAGGGGGGGGGGGGTTATTAATGTTACATGATGTCCGAGTTTTCAAACACCACATGTGGTGCAATAAGTTCAAGATCCAAATTATTGAAAGGGAAACCAAATTGCGAATAAGAACATCCTACAACCCCGATAAACTATCACTCAATGTAATTATTCCCCTTTTGTCAACAAGTGTCAAAAAGGAAGGGGGGACATACGAGGAATTACTCTGTTGGGGAGTCTTTTGAATCCAAATTAAAACCACTTGACAAATTTGTATCGGAAGGATGTGGAATGGTCGAGGCAGAAGTAGGAGTAACATTCTTTGACTTCACAAGCTTGGAGCTGGGGACGTCTACCTTGTACACAATAGTAGCTGATGTATCTGCAACTTCGTCATCATGATCGACAAACAACAGATCTGTAGAGTCTGAATGTTGTGAAAGCACTGGAGTTTGTCTTCAGACAGGATGAACAACAAATGATTCCAGATAGTCATAATCCTTGAACGGGCCCTTCTTGGCTATTTCTTTGCGAGAATAATGCTTTCTCAACAAAGTCCATGACTGCTTTGTTGCTTCATTCTCATGTAGAAGAATTTGACGAGTGTGATTATGAATGAGATTTAGTTCAGACATCAATTCCATCTTTTCCTTTATGTCCATCTTGATGTGTCTTTCCAGAGTCTGATGTGTATGAATACAAATCTCATATAGAGATGGATTCTCCTCATGAGGTATTTCAACCCTGACTTCCTTCACTTTTGGAGCATTTTCAGATTCGGTGACATTTGCAGCAGAGTCAATTGGCTCTTTTCCTTTGCGATTATCCTTCACTATGCGCAGAATTTCATGAACTGGAGGCATGAAAACTTTCGCTGAGTAAGCCCAGAAGAATTTCTCATTTGTCAGCTGCTCAATTGCGAACATTATCCATAGAGCATATGGCTTCAGAGACTGAGGGCTATCTAATGCACACGTCTGGTTTCAAATGAAAAGATCAGGAACGTCAAACTTGATTCCTTGAGATACTGCCACAAGTGCATTCTCCACAATGCCTTTTATGGATGTTGGCATGTATGTTGGCATGGTGGTATTGCACAGAATATGAAATGAAACCTTGTTATCATAAGCCAACTTCCTCGGGTCAATATCAGTGAATTCATCACCTACTAAGGTGGGATCCATCAGGACAAGGAGTTGCTCTTCAGACACTTCCCAAAAATGCAGCCTTGATTCAATATCCTTCGCAAACTCATATTATGGAATATTTATCACAGACAAAAAATGATCTGCCAAACATTTGATCCTTTCCCTGCCAGTCATCCATTCAAGCATCCAAGTTGAGATGTTTTCTAGCACTCCTGAAATATACAGGGTGGCATAGAATTGAAGAATGATTTCCTTGTTCCAGCCATGATTAAAACGCATGAATCCCTTCTAAAGAGCATGTTCGATATGATCGATGGCAGTGTGGAAGCAAGACATTACTTCGATCTTGGCAAAGTTTAATATCTTATGATTAAAAATCCTTTGCTTACCAAATTAGATTCGAGCATAATATACTGCTTGTTCTTTGATCCAAAACCTCGGAGACAATGATGTCCTTTCTCCATCATAAGGGCTGACCCCAAAGAAGGCAAGCTTCGTAGAATGAAGTTATTCATTGAAAGCGGGACCTTTGGGACCATACTCAGCTGGAAATAGCGGAAATGATTCCTCAGGATTTTTCCGACGTTCTTCCTCACTAATTTCCATTGGCTGAACATCTTCAGAGGTTGACGCATACTCATCAATTGGATTTATTGGAGCAGGGGCTCATCAACTTTCATTGAATCAATTTGCATAGCAGCGTTGGACTGACCTTCAATTGTCTTTGCTAGAACTCCTTCAGCGGTGACTACCTCTTGATTCACAATTTCATTCGCCGGTACTCCATCGGCAACAACTTGATTCTCAAGCACTAGGGACTTTTCCTTAGAAGAGCAGTCTACTGAGGGTGAGATGATAACTTCTTCATACTCTTGAGACATAACATGTTCTCCTTCAGTCTGCTGAGGCAACACTGGTGGTATCACTGTAGGTTCTTTCTCTTTGGGAGCCGTGGGCTCTTCCAATCTCTTCTCTTCCTGTTCAGGCTGTGAAGCCAAAGAACCAGGAGCAGGGTCGACCTCCATCTGGATAGGGGCACCAAATGAGGAGACCTGGGTGGTATTTCCTTGGGCAGCAACTTGCTCCCCCTCAACCTTCTCACCTTCCTTGAAGGATTCGGAGGGCACAACTTGATTCTTCTTCAAAGGCGAAGAATCTGCCTTTTCCATCTCAATATCTTCATAAATTTTTTTCTTCAGGAACATTTTGCTCGGGTACTGCATCTTCTTCATCATTATCATTTAGAAAGATATTCACCACATCTTGTTCTTGATCAGACATGACTACTGGTTCAGTAGGCGGTTTGGCTTCTTCTTCGCGAGGAGGATATGGTGGTATCTGTTGCAGTGGGACACTTGAGTCAACAGGCACCTCAGTTGATACAGATTGGATACAACGATCCTTATAGGCCTTCAACTGATTGGCTCTAGCCTGAGCTTTCTGACGCTTTTCCTATTTCTCTCTATTTCAAGCAAGATCTGCTTGACGCTTAGTATCTTAATTTCTTCAATCACAGAATTTAGACACATCTGCTCTCAGCTTGGAGTGCCACTCCATCTTGTTGTTTCTCATGACAGTGTGGGCTTTGGTAATATCAAGAATTCCTTTGTTCGCATCTTTCCTTTTAGACTCTGAGGAAGCTTTGTTTCTCATATTCTCGGGCAATCTTTTGTCCTCAATAACATGGTTTAGTTCAGAGGTTATTTCCTTCAGAGCAGCAAAGTGTTTTGCAACCAGCTTGGTTACATCTTTAGGAAGACCGAGATTACACAACTCAGAGGGATTTGCATCATAAGATGCACCATCAATGATGTCGAACATGAAATCAAAGTCATATTCTTCGGTGGTGATGGGAACAACTTTCTTCGCCTTCTTGGCAGTACCAGAAGCAACTTCATCAGTTATCAACTTTCTCTTTGCTACAGGAGTAGCAGAACCCGAAGGTTTATCCAAGGAACTGGAGCAAGTCTTGCAGAAGGTCTCAATGGTGGCGAGGCCTTTTCTGGCAAAGGAGTTTGATATGGCTTGTCAAGCAGATCCTTTTGATCATACATTGGAATTTTTCGCCAACATCATCAGAAGAATCATCAGTTGACTCAGATGCAACTTTTCTTGATTTTCTGGCAACATACTTTTTCTTCGAGGCACGAGGAGAAACATACTTCCTCTTCTTTTTCTCGGGCAGATGCCCTTTCCTTCTTTTCTTGAACATCTTGTTGCGTTAAAGCAACATTCCGTTGTTCCACCTGATTTTTCTTCGAGACTTTTGCTTCACGCGTAGCTTTGGCCTTCGCCCTCTTTTCCACTTCCTCTGAGAAGTCAGTGACAGTTTTCAACGAGTCGGCATGGGAATTTGGAGGAGGAGATGGCCTAGCTTTAACAACATCCTGGCCAAGGCAGCCCTCTACAATGCAATCGTTACATGTTGGATTGAAGGCAAACATGATCTGATATTTTCTTCGGGCGTTCTCATAATTGAACCACTTCTTTGCCCAATGGCGATGAATCTTCTGCAATCTATTATTCCTTTCAGTTGCAGTTTCCACACCAGGAGGACTCTTGTATAATTCAGCATCTGACATCTCAGCAGCAGTATTTCTTTCTCTTCCGCAGCCACCCTTCTTGGGATTTCCATATGAGAACATGGTTTTGGAGTCGGTGACTAGATCATCCTCTGTTTGACTGTGTGCTGAGGGAATATCATAATATTCTTCGGTTGATTCTGGTTAGACCTTTTTCTTCGGGACTTTTGTAGGTTTAGCAGATTTTCTCATGTCACCTTGGCTTCTGCAGCCACTTGCTGTTGCTGAGGGATTTCTTCCACTGATCCAGAATACTCTTCTGAACTTTTTGCCATGACCACTCATGAGATAAAACACAAATCCAAATGTGCAAAGGAGAGGTCAAAAACATGCACGGACGAATTTTAATCAAAAATAGATATTTTCTTTCAGAGAAAGCAAAGGAATTCAAAGCATATACTTTGCAAGACATAATCAAAGGAATTGTAATGCCTAAAGATAGAGAAACAACTCCTCTAATCTTTCAAAGTATAACAGTGAACCCTAGATCCAATGAAACTGGTGCGAGGAACAACTACAAACCGCACAAGTCAAATCTTAGTGAAGCCTAAAGATCTACCGCGAGAAGATAAAACATGATTAATGGCATCAGGAAGAACTGCCCTAGAATAGAAGAAGGATAGAGCAAGAACTGTATCTACATGTCCTAACTGAATAGTGTAGATCAACTACAAAGGTGCAGTGGAGAAGAGGTACCGCTCCGAGGCGACCAACAGTGACGGAGCTTCGCCGCAATTGCACGGCAGGCACTTCGTCGACGCTGCCTCGAGCTCGGGCTCAGACGAAGAACAAGAGAGAGGTCTGATGTCTACTACGCAACCTTCTTCTTGTAGACATTGTTGGACCTCCAAGTGCATAGGTTTGTAGGACAGTAGCAAATTTCCCTCAAGTGGATGACCTAAGGTTTATCAATCCATGGGAGGCGTAGGATGAAGATGGTCTCTCTCAAGCAACCCTGCAACCAAATAACAAAGAGTCTCTTGTGTCCCCAACACACCCAATACAATGGCAAATTGTATAGGTGCACTAGTTCGGCGAAGAGATGGTGATACAAGTGCAATATGGATGGTAGATATAGGTTTTCGTAATCCGAAAATATAAAAACAGCAAGGTAACTAAAAATAAAAGTGAGCATAAACGGTATTGCAATGCTTCGGAACAAGGCCTAGTGTTCATATTTTCACTAGTGCAAGTTCTCTGAACAATAATAACATAATTAGATCATATAACAATCCCTCGACATGCAACAAAGAGTCACTCCAAAGTCACTAATAGCAGAGAACAAACGAAGAGATTATTGTAGGGTACGAAACCACCTCAAAGTTATTCTTTCCGGTCAATCCATTGGTCTATTCCTATAAGTGTCCCAAACAGCCCTAGAGTTCATAGTAAAATAACACCTTAAGACACACATCAACCAAAACTCTAATGTCACCTAGATACTCCAATGTCACCTCAAGTATCCGCGGGTATGATTATACGGTGTGCATCACATAATCTCAGATTCATCTATTCAACCAACACACGGAACTTCAAAGAGTGCCCCAAAGTTTCTACCGGAGAGTCAAGACGAAAACGTGTGTCAACCCCTATGCATAGATTTCCAAGGTCACAGAACACGCAAGTTGATCACCAAAACATACATCAAGTGAATCAATAGAATACCCCATTGTCACCACGGGTATCCCACGCAAGACATACATCAAGTGTTCTCAAATCCTTAAAGACTCAATCCGATAAGATAACTTCAAAGGGAAAACTCAATCCATTATAAGAAGGTAGAGGGGGAGAAACATCATAAGATCCAACTATACTAGCAAAGCTCGCGGTACATCAAGATCGTACCAAATCAAGAACACGAGAAAGAGATCAAACACATATCTACTGGTACATACCCTTAGCCCCGAGGGTGAACTACTCCCTCCTCATCATGGAGAGCGTCGGGATGATGAAGATGGCCACCGGTGATGGATCCCCCCTCTGGCAGGGTGCCGGAACAGGGTCCCGATTGGTTTTTGGTGGCTACAGAGGCTTGCGGTGGCGAAATTCCCAATCTGGGTTTCTTTTCGGGGGTTTCTTTATTTATAGGAACTTTTGGCGTCGAGAACAAGTCAGGGGGTCTCTAAGTCATCCACGAGGCAGGGGGCGCGCCCTCCACCCTCATGGATGCCTCGGGACTCTTCTGGCCCAACTCTTTTACTTTGGGGGCTTCTTTTGGTCCATAAAAAATCCGCAAAAGTTGGCAGGTCAATTGGACTCCCATTGGTATTCCTTTTCTGTAAAAATCAAAAACAAGGAAAAAATAGAAACTGGCACTGGGCTCCAAGTTAATAGGTTAGTCCCAAAATCATATAAAATAGCATATAAATGCATATAAAACATCGAAGATGGGTAATATAATAGCATGGACCAATAAAAATTATAGATACGTTGGAGATGTATCAAGCATCCCCAAGCTTAATTCCTACTCGTCCTCGAGTATGTAAATGATAAAAATAGAATTTCTAATGTGGAATGCTACCTAACATATTTATAAATGTAATCTTCACTATTGTGGCAAGAATATTCAGATCCATAAGATTCAAAACAAAAGTTTGATATTGACATAAAAACAATGATACTTCAAACATACTAACAAAGCAATTATGTCTTCTCAAAATAACATGGCCAAAGAAAGCTATCCCTACAAAGTCATATAGTCAGGCTATGCTCTATCTTCATCACACAAAATATTTAAATCATGCACAACCCCGGTTTCAGCCAAGCAATTGTTTCATACTTTAGTATTCTCAAACTTTTTCAACTTTCACGCAATACATGAGTGTGAGCCATGGACATGGCACTATAGGTGGAATTGAATCTGGTGGTTGTGGAGAAGACAAAAAGGTGGAAGATAGTCTCACATCAACTAGGCGTATAAACGGGCTATGGATATGCCAATCAATAGATATCAATGTGAGTGAGTAGAGATTGCCATGCAACGGATGCACTAGAGCTATAAGTGAATGAAAGCTCAAAAGGAAACTAAGTGGGTGTGCATCCAACTTGCTTGCTCACGAAGACCTAGGGCACTTTGAGGAAGCCCATCATTGGAATATACAAGCCAAGTTCTATAATGAAAAATTCCCACTAGTATATGAAAGTGACAAAATAGGAGACTCTCTATCATGAAGATCATGGTGCTACTTTGAAGCACAAGTGTGGTAAAACGATAGTAGCATTGCCCCTTCTCTCTTTTTCTCTCATTTTTTTTATTTTTTTGGGCCTTTTCTCTTTTTTATGGCCTCTTTTTTTCTTTTTCTTTTATTTTTCGTCTCGAGTCTCATCCTGACTTGTGGGGGAATCATAGTCTCCATCGTCCTTTCCTCACTGGGACAATGCTCTAATAATGAAGATCATCACACTTTTATTTACTTACAACTCAAGAATTACAACTCGATACTTAGAACAAAATATGACTCTATGTGAATGCGTCTGGCGGTGTACCGGGATGTGCAATGAAACAAGAGTGACATGTATGAAAGAATTATGAAAGGTGGCTTTGCCACAAATACGATGTCAACTACAAGATCATGCAAAGTAATATGACAATGATGAAGCGTGTCATAATGAATAGAACGGTGGAAAGTTGAATGGCAATATATCTCAGAATGGCTATGGAATATGCCATAATAGGTAGGTATGGTGGGTGTATGGTACTGGCGAAAGTTGCGCGGCACAAGAGAGGCTAGCCATGGTGGAAGGGTGAGAGTGCGTATAATCCATGGACTCAACATTAGTCATAAAGAACTCACATACTTATTGCAAAATTCTATTAGTCACCGAAACAAAGTACTACACGCATGCTCCTAGGGGTAGGAGTTAACCATCGCACCATCCCGACCTCCACACAAAGGAAGACAATAAAAAATCATGCTCCGACTTCATCACATAACGGTTCACCATACGTGCATGCTACGGGGATCACAACTTTAACACAAGTATCTCTAAAATTTACAACTACTCACTAGCATGACTCTATTATCACCATACTCATATCTCAAAACAATCATAAGGAATCAAACTTCTCTTAGTATTCAATGCACTTTATATGAATTTTTTTATTATATCCCTCTTGGATGCCCATCATATTAGGACTAAATTCATAACCAAAGAAAAATACCATGCTGTTCTAAAATAATCTCAAAATAATATAAGTGACACACTGAGAGTTCATCAATTTCTTCAAAAATAAAACTACCATTGTGCTCTAAAAAGATATAAGTGAAGCACTAGAGCAAACGACAAACTACTCCAAAAGATATAAGTGAAGATCAACGAGTAGTCGAATAATTATGTAACTATGTGAAGATTCTCTAACATTTAAGAATTTCATATCTTGGGATATTATTCAAACAGCAAGCAAAACATAATAAAACAAAATGACACTCCAAGCAAAACACATATCATGTGGTGAATAAAAATATACCTCCAAGTAAGGTTATCGATGAATGAAGACGAAAGAGGGGATGCCTTCCGAAGCATCCCCAAGCTTAGGATCTTGCTTGTCCTTGAATATTACCTTGGGGTGCCTTGGGCATCCCCAATCTTAGTCTCTTGCCACTCCTTATTCCATAGTCCATCAAATCTTTATCCAAAACTTGAAAACTTCACAACACAAAACTCAACAGAAAACTCGTAAGCTCCGTTAGTATAAGAAAATAAAACCACCACTTAGGTACTGTTTTGAACTCATTCTAAATTCATATTGGTGTAATATATACTGTATTTCAACTTCTCTATGGTTCATACCCTCCGATACTACTCATAGATTCATCAAAATAAGCAAAAAAAACACATACAAAATAGAATTTGTCAAAAACAAAACAGTCTGTAGTAATCTCTAACTCTCGAATACTTCTGTAACTCCAAAAATTCTGAAACAAATTGTTAAACGTGAGGAATTTGTCTATTAATATTCTGCAAAAAGAATCAACTCAAAAGCACTGTTCTGTAAAAAATGACAGCTAGTCTCGTGAGCGCAAAGTTTCTGTTTTTTACAGCAAGATCACATTAACTTTCACCCAAGTCTTCCCAAAGGTTCTACTTGGCACTTTATTGAAACAAAAACTATCAAACATGATTAATACAGTATCTTAATCATGTGGACACACAAAAACAGTCGGGGTAAATATTGGGTTGTCTCCCAACAAGCGCTTTTCTTTAATGTCTTTTTAGCTAGGCATAATGATTTCAATGATGCTCACATAAAAGATAAGAATTGAAACAAAATGGGAGCATCGTGAAGAATATGACTAGCACATTTAAGTCTAACCCATTTCCTATGCATAGGGATTTTATGAGCAAACAACTTATGGCAAGAATCAACTAGCATAGGAAAGCAAAACAAGCATAGCTTCAAGATTTTCAACACATAGAGAGGAAACTTGATATTATCGCAATTCCTACAAGCATATGTTCCTCCCTCATAATAATTTTCAGCAGCATCATGAATGAATTCAACAATATAACCATCACATAAAGCACTATTTTCATGATCCCCAAGCATATAGATTTTATTACTCTCCACATAAGCAAATTTCTTCTCATGAATAGTAGTGGGAGCAAACTCAACAAAATAACTATCATGTGAGGCATAATCCAATTGAAAATTAAAATCATGATGACAAGTTTAATGGTTATTATTAATCTTTATAGCATACATGTCATCACAATAATCATCATAGAGAGCAACTTTGTTCTCATAATCAATTGGAACCTCTTCCGAAATAGTGGATTCATCATTAAATAAAGTCATGACCTCTCCAAATCCACTTTCATAATTATCACAATATGATTCAACACCCTTCAAAGTAGTGGGATCATTACTTCCTAAAGTTGACACTCTTCCAAACCCACTTTCATCGATATAATCATCATAAATAGGAGGCATGCTATCATCAAAATAAATTTGCTCATCAAAACTTGGGGGGACAAAAATATCATCTTCATTAAACATAGCATCACCAAGCTTGGGAAAAACATTAATTGCAGCAAATAAATTCTCAAACATGTCATTCTCATCAAACATAGCATCCCCAAGCTTGGGCATTTTCATATCATAAGCATAATCACTCTCATCATTAATAGTATGGAAAGCACCAATAGTATAGCAATTATCATAATCACAATGAGTAATAGGAGCAACATCATTTGGAAGGGATGCCTTTTTTACCTTTGCTTCTCTGTCTTTTCTTTTTCTACTTTGCATCATGTGTGGTTTAATCCTCTTTTGGAGCTCCTTATTAATGAGATTGGTTGAATAGAAATCTCCTCCTCGTTACCAGATTCATCTTAAGAAAGAATAGGAGGATATTGGGAGATCTCTTCCCTTTCATTAGTATTTTCTTCATCTTCTAATTGTTTTCTTGTCTTTATGTAATTGGCAATATAAGAATTTTTAATGCAATTCACCGCACAATACATATAAATTTCCTCTAGATCAAAATCAAGAACTTTATCAAGCACAAATTCTGGAATATCCTTAGTCATACGTTTTATTTCCTCATAACCCAAAAGCGAACTAAGTTCATTATGATGCATAAGGGAAATAAAGTCATCACAATTTTTGGACACGATTCGATCATGAAACAATTTGCATTGGAGATTTAAATGATCACGTTCATTGCAAAGTTCACAAGGATGGCAAAGAAATTTTAAATTATCAGAACAAGCATCTAGCCTCGCTTGCAACCATTTAGTTTCTAAATACGTAGGCCTCTTGCAAAATTTATGTTCCCTATTTGGTGTGTACTTGCAAACTCTATGCACTCCACAAAAGTTGACATGCTTATAAGAGACATTTTCATCATGACTAGTGCAATCATCATTTGTACTATGGATATTCAAAGAGTTCATACTAACAACATTGTAATCATGCTCATCATTCAAAGATTTAGTGCCAAACATTTTAATGCATTCTTCTTCTAGTACTTGGGCACAATTTTCCTTTCCATCATTTTCATGAAAGACATTAAAAAGATGAAGCATGTGAGGCACCCTCAATTCCATTTTTTGTAGTTTTCTTTTATAAACTAAACTAGTGATAAAATAAGAAACTAAAAGATTCGATTGCAAGATTTAAAGATATACCTTCAACCACTCACCTCCCCGGCAACAGCGCCAGAAAAGAGCTTGATGTCTACTATGCAATATTCTTGTAGACGTTGTTGGGCCTCCAAGTGCAGAGGTTTGTAGGACAGTAGCAAATTTCCCTCAAGTGGATGACCTAAGGTTTATCAATCCGTGGGAGGCGTAGGATGAAGATGGTCTCTCTCAAACAACCCAACAACCAAATAACAAAGAGTCTCTTGTGTCCCCAACACACCCAATACAATGGCAAATTGTATAGGTGCACTAGTTCGGCGAAGAGATGGTGATACAAGTGCAATATAGATGGTAGATATAGCTTTTTGTAATCCGAAAATATAAAAACAGCAAGGCAACTAATGATAAAAGTGAGCACAGACGGTATTGCAATGCTTCAAAACAAGGCCTAGGGTTCATACTTTCACTAGTGCAAGTTCTCTCAACAATAATAACATAATTAGATCATGTAACAATCCCTCAACATGCAACAAACAGTCACTCCAAAGTCACTAGTAACAGAGAACAAACGAAGAGATTATTGTAGGGTACGAAACCACCTCCAAGTTATTCTTTCCAATCAATCCATTGGGCTATTCCTATAAGTGTCACAAACAACCCTAGCGTTCGTAGTAAAATAACACCTTAAGGCACACACCAACCAAAACCCTAATGTCACCTAGATACTCCAATGTCGCCTCAAGTATCCGCGGGTATGATTATATGATAGGCATCACACAATCTCAGATTCATCTATTCAACCAACACAAAGAACTTCAAAGAGTGCCCCAAAGTTTCTACCAGAGAGTCAAGACGAAAACGTGTGCCAACCCCTATGCATAGATCCCCAAGGCCACGGAACCCGCAAGTTGATCACCAAAACATACATCAAGTGAATCGATATAATACCCCATTGTCATCACGGGTATCCCACGCAAGACATACATCAAGTGTTCTCAAATCCTTAAAGACTCAATCCGATAAGATAACTTCAAAGGGAAAACTCAATCCATTAAAAGAAGGTAGAGGGGGAGAAACATCATAAGATCCAACTAAAGTAGCAAAGCTCGCAGTACATCAAGATCGTGCCAAATCAAGAACACGAGAGAGAGAGAGATCAAACACATAGGTACTGGTACATACCCTCAACCTCGAGGGTGAAGTACTCCTCCCTCGTCATGGAGAGCGCCGGGATGATGAAGATGGCCACTGGTGATGGATCCCCCCTCCGGCAGGGTACCGGAACAGGGTCCCGATTGGTTTTTGGTCTCTACAGAGGCTTGCAGTGGCGGAACTCCCGACCTAGGTTTCTTTTGGGGTCTGTATTTATAGGAATTTTTGGCGTCGGGAACAAGTCAGGGGGGTCTCCGAGTCATCCACGAGGCAGGGGGCGCGCCCAGGGGGTAGGGCGCGCCCTTCACCCTCGTGGATGGCTCGGGACTCTTCTGGCCCAACTCCTTTACTTCGGGGGCTTCTTTTGGTCCATAACAGAATCCAAAAAAATTGGCAGGTCAATTGGACTCCGTTTGGTATTCCTTTTCTGTAAAACTCAAAAACAAGGAAAAAACATAAACTGGCACTAGGCTCTAGGTTAATAGGTTAGTCCCAAAAATCATATAAAATAGCATATAAATGCATATAAAACATCCAAGATGTGTAATATAATAGCATGGAACAATAAAAAATTATAGATACATTGGAGACGTATCAAGGTCCGAGGCCGAATAGGGGAGGAGCAAAGGAGGAAGAGACCTGGAGAGGGGGTTTATATAGCCTGAGGGAAAACTGCCCTCTCCGAGATCTATGGCCAAAAAATCTGGGACATTCCGCATTCAACGGCTGAATAGCGATCATGAGATCTTGGGCACGTGTCAACGGTTTCCTACAAAAATATCAGTAACTGAAGTGAGAGCCAAAAGGTTTGAGGAAGTTCAAGTGCTAAAACAGGAAAAACTTCGAGTCTAATTACATTCCCGAACAAGGAAATCGGAGTGAAATTATCCTCATATCAAGAAGCATGCTTGTGACACAAAAGCATCGAGTAAAAAGAGAGAATAACTCATGGCAATAAAAAAACGAAGGGAAAAATACAAAGCACTTCGAATAAAGATTCAGAACGGACATGCACCAACACTACTTAATCTCAGGTCTTGAGATACACAAGAGATATCCCTCGGAGAGTTTCCTACAGAAAAGATTAGTTTTTCTTCACAACCCACACTTGCGTGGGGGGTGAGGTTCTCATCTGCTTGAACTTGGTAGGTGTATTCCTTCGATGAGGCCAATGCGACTGCTTTGCTTCCTGAGAGTAATTGTAAGTGTAGGCATTGGAGTTGTTCCGAGAGACATGAGTATAATGATACGAAGAGGTATGCATATACTCCTTTTGACTCAGGTTATGATGATAATCATTCGGCAGAGATCCTGAGGAACTTTGCGAACGATATTTATTTCCTCCTCGAGACTTATCCTGCACAATCATGTTAGCAGTGATAGGTAAATTTTCGACCACGCACTTCTTCACCCATATTTGCTTCTTAGGTGAGCCTCACCTGCAGTTAGTTCCAACATATCGAGCAAAAATATTTCCATTATGTTGTTTGAAGAATTTATAATTTGAGTCAACAGACTCGTCAGATTTAACATAAATGGGTGAGTAATAACCAGATAGAGTCTTAGGTTCGAGGGTTTTACTCTTGCCGCGAATCCAGGTCGTTCGAGGATATTGCTTTGGAGTCTAATAGGAACCATCTACATTGAGTTTATTTTCGAAACCCAATCCTTGATACCTCTTGAGCTTGCGTTGTTTTTCCCTTGAAGAGGAAAGGGTGATGCACCAAAGTAGCGTAAGTATTTCCCTCAGTTTTTGAGAACCAAGGTATCAATCCAGTAGGACACTACACGCGAGTCCCTCGTACCTACACAAACAAATAAGAACCTTGCAACCAACGCGATAAAGGGGTTGTCAATCCCTTCTCGGCCACTTGCAAAAGTGAGACTGATAGAGATAAAAAGATAAATATTTTTGGTATTTTCGTTATATAGATTGAAAGTAAAGATTGCAAAATAAAAGTAAAGTAAAGATAAATAGTTGATGGAAGATAGATATGATGGAAGATAGACCCGGGGGCCATAGGTTTCACTAGTGGCTTCTCTCAAGATAACACATTTCTACGGTGGGTGAACAAATTACTGTCGAGCAATTGATAGAAAAGCGCATAGTTATGAGAATATCTAGGCATGATCATTGTATATAGGCATCATGTCCGTGACAAGTAGACCGAAACGATTATGCATCTACTACTATTAATCCACACAACAACCGCTATCCAACATGCATCTAGAGTATTAAGTTCATAAGAACAGAGTAACACTTTAAGCAAGATGACATGATGTAGAGGGATAAACTCATGCAATATGATATAAACCCCATCTTTTTATCCTCGATGGCAAAAATACAATACGTGCCTTGCTGCCCCTGCTGTCACTGGGAAAGGACACCGCAAGATTTAACCCAAAGCCAAGCACTTCTCCCATTGCAAGAAAGATCAATCTAGTAGGCCAAACCAAACTGATAATTCAAAGATACTTGCAAAGATATTTAAATCATGCATAAAAGATTTCAGAGAAGAATCAAATATTGTTCATAGATAATCTTGATCATAAACCCACAATTCATCGGATCTCGACAAACACACCGCAAAAAGAATTACATCAAATAGATCTCCAAGAAGATTGAGGAGAACTTTGTATTGAGATCCAAAGAGAGAGAAGAAGCCATCTAGCTAATAACTATGGACCCGAAGGTCTATGGTAAACTACTCACAACTCATCGAAGAGGCTATGGTGTTGATGTAGAAGCCTTCCATGATCGATTCCCCCTCAAGTGGAGCTCCGAAACAGACCCCAAGATGGGATCTCAAGGGTATAGAAGGTTGCGGCAGTGGAATTAGGGTTTCGTGGTGCTCTGGATTTTTTCAGGGTACATGGGTATATATAGGACGAAGAGGCATGTCGGTGGAGCTACGAGGGGCCCACGAGGGTGGGGGGCACGCCTACCCCCCTAGGCGCGCCCCCTGCCTCGTGGCCACCTCGTGGCTTCCCTGGCATGTACTCCAAGTCTTATGAGTTGCGTTTGTTCCAAAAACGATCCTCCCGAAGGTTTCGTTCCATTTGGACTCCGTTTGATATTCCTTTTCTGCGAAACACTAAAATAGGCAAAAAAACAGCCATTTGCATTGGGCCTTGGGTCAGTAGGTTAGTCCCAAAAATAATATAAAAGTGTATAATAAATCCCATTAAACATCCAAAACAGATAATATAATAGCATGGAACAATCAAAAATTATAGATATGTTGGAGACGTATCAAGCATCCCCAAGCTTAATTCCTGCTCGTCCTCGAGTAGGTAAATGATAAAAACAGAATTTTTGATGTGGAATGCTACCTAACATAATTATCAATGTAATTTTCTTGACTGTGGCATGAATGTTCAGATCCGAAAGATTCAAGACAAAAGTTAATAGTGGCATAAGAATAATAACACTTCAAGCATACTAACAAAGCAATTATGTCTCCTCAAAATAACATGGCCAAGGAAAGTTCATCCCTACAAAAGCATATAGTTTGGCTATGCTCCATCTTCGTCACACAAAATACTCAAATCATGCACAACCCCGGTTTCATCCAAGCAATTGTTTCATACTTAATTTTTTTTCAAACCTTTTCAACTTACACGCAATACATGAGCGTGAGCCATGGATATATCACTATAGGTGGAATAGAGAGGTGGTTGTGGAGAAGGCAAAAGAGGAAGATGGTCTCAGATCAACTAGGCCTATTAATGAGCTATGGAGATGCCCATCAATAGATATCAATGTGAGTGAGTAGGTATTGCCATGCAACGGATGCACCAAAGCTATAAATATATGAAAGCTCAACAAAAGAAACTAAGTAGGTGTGCATCCAACTTGCTTGCTCACGAAGACATAGGGCATTTGAGGAAGCCCATCATTGGAATATACAAGCCAAGTTCTATAATGAAAATTTCCACTAGTATATGAAAGTGACAAAACAAGAGAATCTCTATCATGAAGATCATGGTGCTACCTTGAAGCACAAGTGTGGAAAAATATAGTAGCATTATCCCCCTCTCTTTTTTGGGGCCTTTCTTTTTTTTCTTTGACCTTTCCTTTTTTTATTTGGCCTTTCTTTTTTCGGGACAATGCTCTAATAATGATGATCATCACACTTCTATTTATTTACAACTCATAGATTACAACTCGATACTAGAACAAAATATGACTCTATATGAATGCCTCCGGTAGTGTACCTGGATGTGCAATGAATCAAGAGTGACATGTATGAAAAATTATGCATGCTGGCATTATCACAAATACGATGTCAATTACATGATCATGCATGGCAATTTGACAATGATGAAGCGTGTCATAATAAACGAAACGGTGGAAAGTTGCATGGCAATATATCTCGGAATGGCTATGGAAATGCCATAATAGGTAGGTATGGTGGCTGTTTTGAGGAAGGTATATGGTGGGTGTATGGTACCGGCGAAAGTTGCGCGGTACAAGAGAGGCTAGCAATGGTGGAAGGGTGATTGTGTGTATAATCCATGGACTCAACATTAGTCATAAAGAACTCACATACTTATTGCAAATATCTACAAGTCATCAAAACAAAGTACTACACGCATGCTCCTAGGAGAAGGGTTGGTAGGAGTTAACCATTGCACGTCTCGACCTCCATACAAAGGATGACAATCAATGAAATACCTCATGCTTCAAATTTGTCACACAACGGTTACCATACGTGCATGCTACTGGACTTGCAAACCTCAACACAAGTATTTCTCAAATTCATATCTACTCTACTAGCATGACTCTAATATCACCATCCTCATATCTCAAAACAATCATCAAGTATCAAACTTCTCATAGTATTCAATGCACTTTATATGAAAGTTTTTATTATACCCATCTTGGATGGCTATCATATTAGTACTAATTTTATAACCAAAGCAAATTACCATGCTGTTCTAAAGGACTCTCAAAATAATATGAGTGAAGCATGAGAGATCAACAATTTCTATAAAATAAAACCACCACCGTGCTCTAAAAAGATATAAGTGAAGCACTAGAGCAAAACTATCTAGCTCAAAAGATATAAGTGAAGCACATAGAGTATTCTAATAAATTCCGATTCATGTGTATCTCTCTCAAAAGGTGTGTATTGCAAGGATGATTGTGGTAAACTAAAAAGCAAAGACTCAAATCATACATGAAGCTCCAAGTAAAACACATATCATGTGGTGAATAAAAATATAGTCTCAAGTAAAGTTACCGATAGACGAGGACAAAAGAGGGGATGCCTTCCCGGGGCATTCCCAAGCTTAGGATTTTGTTTGTCCTTTAATTTTACCTTGGGGTGCCTTGGGAATCCCCAAGCTTAGGCTCTAGCCACTCTTTGTTCCATATTCCATCAAATCCTTACCCAAAAACTTGAAAACTTCAGAACACAAAACTTAGCAGAAAATCTCGTGAGCTCCGTTAGTATAAGAAACAAACCACCACTTTAAGGTACTGTAATGAACTCATTATTTATTTATATTGGTGTTAAACCTACTGTATTCCAACTTCTCTATGATTCATACCCCCCGATACTACTCATAGATTCATCAAAATAAGCAAACGACACACGAAAAACGGAATTTGTCAAAAACAGAATAGTCTGTAGCAATCTGTAACTTTCGAATACTTCGGTGACTCTAATTTTTTTTAAATAAATTGGTGGACGTGAGGAATTTGTCTATTAATCATCTGCAAAAAGAATCAACTTAAAAGCACTCTCCAGTAAAAAATGGCAGCAAATCTCGTGAACGTAGAAGTTTTTGTTTTTTACAGCAAGATCGCAAAGACTTCACCCAAGTCTTCCCAAAGGTTCTACTTGGCACAAACACTAATTAAACACAAAACCACATCTAAACAGAAACTAGATGAGTTATTTATTACTAAACAGAAGTAAAAGAAAATAAAATAAAATTGGGTTGCCTCCCAACAAGCGCTATCATTTAACGCGCCTAGCTAGGCATGATACAAGAATAGATCTAGGTATTGCCATCTTTGGTAGGCAATACATAAGTGGCCCTCATAATAGATTCATAAGGTAATTTGATTTTCTTTCTAGGAAAGTGTTCCATTCCTTTCCTTAACGGAAATTGGAATCTAATATTTCCTTCCTTCATATCAATAATTGCACCAATCGTTCTAAGGAAAGGTCTACCAAGAATAATAGGACATGCCGGATTGCAATCTATGTCAAGAACGATGAAATCTACGGGCACATAATTCCTATTTGCAATAATAAGAACATCATTAATCCTTCCCATAGGTTTCTTAATGGTAGAATCCACGAGATGCAAATTTAAAGAACAATCATCAAGTTCATGGAAACCTAACATATCACACAAAGTTTTTGGAATTGTGGAAACACTAGCACCCAAATCACACAAAGCATAGCATTCATGATCTTTAATCTTAATTTTAATAGTAGGTTCCCACTCATCATAAAGTTTTGTAGGGATAGAAACTTCTAATTCAAGTTTTTCTTCATAAGATTGCATTAAAGCATCAACTATGTGTTTGGTAAAACCTTTATTTTGACTATAAGCATGAGGAGAATTTAGCACGGATTGCAACAAGGAAATACAATCTATCAAAGAGCAATTATCATAATTAAATCCCTTGAAATCAAAAATAGTGGGTTCACTGCTATGTAAAGTTTTGACCTCTTCAATCCCACTTTTAATAGTTTTAGCATCAAGATATAAAAACTCTGAATCATTGGGACGCCTTTTAACTAAAGTTGACTCGTCTCCAGTCCCATCTTTATCAAGATTCATATTAAACAAGGATTTAAGAGGAGAAACATCAATCACTTTTAGATCTTCATCTTTCTTATCATGATCTTCCGGTTTAGCAGCCATCTTATTAACTAAGGTGGCTTGCTTATCCGAAATTTGGGCTATTAAGTTCTCAAGATGAACGAACTGAGATTTTAAACCATGAAATTCTTTGGACATATCATCTAGCTATTTATTCATATACTCCATAAAACTATTATGTTTTTTAAACCCGCTTCTGAAGAAATTATTATGCTCAAATTGCAAAGACATAAAACTCTAACATTGTTTTCAATCTCTTCCAACCTTCTAACGTGAGGATCAATGCTATTTGGTGGAGCCATTGAGACAAACAAGCAATCAAAACACACAAGCAAACAAGAAGCAAGTGAAAAGAGGCGAACGGAATAAAAGCGAATAAAACGGCAAAGGTGAAGTGGGGGAGAGGAAAATGAGAGGCAAATGGCAAATAATGTAATGCAAGGGATAAGGGTTTGTGATGGGTACTTGGTATATGACTTTTGCGTAGATCTCCCCGGCAACGGCGCCAGAAATTATTCTTGCTACCTCTTTAGCTTGCGTTGTTTTTCCCTTGAAGAGGAAAGGGTGTTGTAGCAAAGTAGCGTAAGTATTTCCCTCGGTTTTTGAGAACCAAGGTATCAATCCAATAGGAGACTACACGCGAGTCCCTCATACCTACACATACAAATAAGAACCTTGCAACCAACGCGATAAAGTGATTGTCAATCCCTTCTCGGCCACTTGCAAAAGTGAGATCTGTTAGAGATAATACGATAAATATTTTTGGTATTTTTGTTATATAGATTGAAAGTAAAGATTGCAAAATAAAAGTAAAGTAAATATAAATAGTTGATGGAAGATAGACCCGGGGGCCATAGGTTTCAGTAGTGGCTTCTCTCAAGATAGCAGATTTCTATGGTGGGTGAACAAATTACTGTCGAGCAATTGATAGAAAAGCGCATAGTTATGAGAATATCTATGCATGATCATTGTATATAGGCATCACGTCCGTGACAAGTAGACCGAAACGATTCTGCATCTACTACTATTACTCCACACATCGACTGCTATCCAGCATGCATCTAGAGTATTAAATTCATGAGAACGGAGTAACGCTTTAAGCAAGATGATATGATGTAGAGGATAAACTCATGCAATATGATATAAACCCGATCTTTATCATCGATGGCAACAATACAATACGTGCCTTGCTACCCCTGCTGTCACTGGGAAAGGAGACCGCAAGATTGAACCCAAAGCTAAGCACTTCTCCCATTGCAAGAAAGATCAATCTAGTAGGCCAAACCAAACTGATAATTCGAAGAGACTTGCAAAGTTAGTTAAATCATGCATAAAAGATTTCAAAGAATAATAATATTGTTCATAGATAATCTTGATCATAAACCCACAATTCATCGGATCTCGACAAACACACCGCAAAAATAATTACATCAAATAGATCTCCAAGAAGGTCGAGGAAAACTTTGTATTGAGATCCAAAGAGAGAGAACAAGCCATCTAGCTAATAACTATGGACCCCAAGGTATGTGGTAAACTACTCACAACTCATCGGAGAGGCTATGGTGTTGTTGTAGAAGCCCTCCGTGATCAATTCCCCCTCCAGTGGAACTCCGGAACAGGCCCCAAGATGGGATCTCACGGGTACAGAAGGTTGCGGTGGTGGAATTAGGGTTTTGTGGTGCTCTCGGATGTTGTCAGGGTACATGGGTATATATAGGACGAAGAGGCATGTCGGTGGAGCTACGAGGGGCCCACGAGGGTGGGGGCACGCCTACCCCCCTGGGCGCGCTCCCTGCATCGTGGCCACCTCGTGGCCTCCCTGGCGTGTACTCCAAGTCTTCTGAGTTGTGTTTGTTCCAAAAACGATCCTCCCAAACGTTTCATTCCATTTGGACTCTGTTTGATATTCCTTTTCTGCGAAACACTGAAATAGGCAAAAAACAGCAATTTGCACTGGGCCTTGGGCCAGTAGGTTAGTCCCAAAAATAATATAAAAGTGTATAATAAAGCCCATTAAACATCCAAAACAGATAATATAATAGCATGGAACAATCATAAATTATAGATACGTAGGAGACGTATCAATCCTTCCTTCTCAGGATTTTTCTAAAGAATGGACTCCTTGAGTACGTCACATAAGGTTTGATACCCTTTTAGGCTCCTTAGCATCTCAGTCTCAAGTAAGCCCTTCAACCTGCAATTTTCTTCAGAGATAGCAGCAAAATCCTCAGAAGAGGGGTTAGTAGAACAGGTTTCAGTAGTAGCAGAATTTTTTGTGACTGAAATAGAGGTCTCGGCATGAGAATCTGCATTGCTACGTTCAGGTCATTTCAAACAAGGAGGTATAAAACCATCAGGAAGTCGAACAAATTGCTCAGCGGAGAGAGAAGCTTTCTCCATAGCCAGTTCGTTATGAGATTCTTTTAGTGACACAAGTTCCTGATTCCTGTTAAGGAGTTCATTAGATAAACTTTTGTAGTCATCTGAAAGCGAATCATATCAAATGGTGAGATCATCAACAGTTGATGAAACAACATCTTGCTCTTCGATCAACATTTGATTTTTCTCCATCTCTTTGACCAGCAATCCTTCAGTTTTCCTGAGATTTCTCTCAAGCATTTCAAGTTCATCATGTTGGGATTTGGTGATCTTAGTCATCTTGGAATAGGAAATATATTCAGGAGAGTATTCATTCATAGATCCTTGATATTTTGTGGATACCTTATCCTTTGAAGATTTTTCCATGAGACAGAAAGCGGTTTGTTCATCATCACTTGTGTCATTGTCGGTATCTGATTCACTAAAATCCTTCGATAATTCAATGGCAATGTATGCATTGCTTCTTCTAATCTTTGTGTACAGTTATTCATCGTCTGATTCAGTGTCAGTGGCTTCTTCTTCGGAGTCCAAAGTCAGATCGGCACAAGCTTTATTTAGTTGGGATATCTTCTTCATGCTTGATTCGATGACTGCTCTTGCATTGATGTTAGTGACTGGTCTCGTTGAAGAAGATGATGGCAACTCATTTTTCTTCGCGAGCTTAATGTGTAGACTGGCTCGAGTGAATTTATACGTCTCCAACGAATCTATAATTTTTTTTATTGTTCCATGCTATTATTTATGGTGTTTTGGATGTTTAATGGGCTTATTTATACACTTTTATATAATTTTTGGGACTAGCCTATTAACCCAAAGGCCCAGTCCAGATTGCTGTTTTTTTGCCTATTTCAGGGTTTTACAGAAAAGGAATATCAAACGGAGTCCAAACGGAACCTTCGGGGGAGATATTTTTGGAGCAAAATACGCACGGGAGACTTGAGAACCACGGAGTAGGGCACACGTGGCATCCACGAGGGTGCCCCCCCTACAGGGCGCGCCCCCCTGCCTCATGGGCCCCATGTCTGGCCCCCGGTGCCCTCCTTCTTCCTATATAAATCTACGTACCCCGAAACCATCAGATGAACAGAGAAAACCCTAGTTCCACCGCCGCAACCTTCTGTTCCCGTGAGATCCCATCTTGGGGCCTGTTCCGGAGCTCCGTCAGAGGGGGGGATCTTCAACGGAGTGCTTCTACACCATCATCCTCGCCTCACCATGAGTTGTGAGTAGTTTACCACAAACCTTCGGGTCCATAGCTAGTATCTAGATGGCTTCTTCTCTCTCTCCGGATCTCAATATAGAGTTCTCCTCGGTCTTCGAGGAGATCTATTCGATGTAATCTATTTTTGCGGTGTGTTTGTCGAGATCCGATGAATTGTGGGTTTATGATCAAGATTATCTATGAGAAATATTTGGTTCTTTTCTGAACTCTTTATGTATGATTATAATATCCTTGCAAGTCTCTTCGAATTATTGGTTTGGTTTGGCCTACTAGATCTATAGTTCTTGCAATGGGAGAAGTGCTTGGCTTTGGGTTCAATCTTGCGGTGTCCTTTCCCGATGACAGTAGGGGCAGCAAGGCACGTATTATATTGTTGCCATCGAGGATAAAAATATGGGGTTTATATCACTATGTTTGAGTTTATCCCTCTACATCATGTCATCTTGCTTAAGGCGTTACTCTGTTCTTATGAACTTAATACTCTAGATGCATGCTGGATAGCGGTCGATGTGTGGAGTAATAGTAGTAGATGCAGAATCGTTTCGGTCTACTTGTCTCGGACGTGATGCCTATATATAATGATCATGCCTAGATAGTCTCATAAGTATTTGCTTTTCTATCAATTGCTCGACAGTAATTTGTTTACCCACCGTAGAATACCGCTATCATGAGAGAAGCCACTAGAGAAAACTATGGCCCCTGGGTCTATTCTCAACATATCAATCTACAATCTACTTTACTTTTCCGCTTTTACTTTCTGTTCTTATATCCAAAAATACCAAAAATATCAAATTATCATCTCTTTCAGATCTCACTTTCGTAAGTGACCGTAAAGGGATTGACAACCCCTTATCGCGTTGGCTTTGAAGTTCTTATTTGTTTGTGCAGGTGCAAGGGACTCGCGCGTGGTCTCCTACTGGATTGATACCTTGGTTCTCAAAAACAGAGGGAAATACTTACGCTACTGTGCTGCATCACCCTTTCCTCTTCGAGGGAATACAACGCAAGCTCGAGAAGTAGCAAGAAGAATTGATGGTGCCATTGCCGGGGAGGCTTACGCAAAAGTCATATACCAAGTACCTATCACAAACCCTTATCCTTCGCATTACATTTTTTTTGCCTCTCGTTTTCCTCTCCCCCACTTCACCCTTGCTGTTTTATTTGCCCTTCTTTTGCCGTGTGTTTACCGTTCGCTTGCTTCTTGTTTGCTTGTGTGTTGGATTGCTTGCTTGTTACTATGGCTCTCCCTATCAGTGTTCACCCTCACCACAAGAGGCTGGAGGAGATTGAAAACAATGTTAGACATTTTATGACTATACAATTTGAGCACAATGATTTCTTCATAAACGAGCTTGAAGAACAGAAAAAAATTATGGAATACATGAATAAAGACCTTGATGATATGTCTAAGGAATTTTATTGTTTGAAATCTCAGTTTGCTCATCTTGAGAACTTAATAGCACAAAATTTGGATAAACAGTCCACCTTAGTTAATAAGATGGCTGCTAAACCGGAAGAGCATGAAAATAAAGTTGAAGATCTGAAAGTTATTGATGTGTCTCCTATTAGATCCTTGTTTTCTAGTATGAATCTTTATAAAGATGGGATTGGAGATGAGTCTACTTTAATTAAAAGGTGTCCCAATGATTCGGAGTTTTTAGATCTTGATGCTAAAATTGTTAAAAGTGGGAGTGAAAAGATTAAAACTTTGCATCGTAATGAACCCACAAATTTGGATTTCAAGGGATTCAATTATGATAATTGCTCTTTGATTGACTGTATTTCCTTGTTGCAATTCGTACTAAACTCTCTGCATGCTTATAGTCAAAATAAAGCTTTTACCAAACTCATAGTTGATGCTTTGATGCAATCTTATGAAGAAAAACTTGAATTTGAAGTTTCTATCCCTAGAAAGCTTTATGATGAGTGGGAACCTACTATTAAAATTAAAATAAAAGATCATTAGTGCTTTGCTTTGTGTGATTTGGGTGCAAGTGTCTACACTATCCCAAAAACTTTGTGTGATTTGCTAGGTTTCCATGAGCTTGATGATTGTTCTTTAAATTTGCATCTTGCGGATTCCACTATTAAGAAACCTATGGGAAGGATTAATGATGTTCTTATTATTGCCAATAGGAATTATGTGCCCGTAGATCTCATTGTTCTTGATATAGATTGCAATCCTTCATGTCCTATTATTCTTGGTAGACCTTTCCTTAGAACGATTGGTGCAATTATTGATATGAATGAAGGAAATATTAGATTCCAATTTCCGTTAAGGAAAGGCATGGAACACTTTCCTAGAAAGAAAATCAAATTACCATATGAATCTATTATGAGAGCCACTTATGGATTGCCTTCCGAAGATGGCAATACCTAGATCTATCCATGTATCGTGCCTTGCTAGGGGCGTAAAACGATAGCGCTTGTTGGGAGGCAACCCAATTTTATATTTTTTTTTGCTTCAATTTAGGAATAAATATTGCATCTAGCTTCTATTTAGATGTGGTTTTGTGTATTAATTAGTGTTTGTGCCAAGTAGAACCTTTGGGAAGGCTTGTGTGAAGTTTAGATGATCGTGTTGTGAAAAACAGAATCGTTAGCGCTCGCTAGAATGGTCACCAGATTTTACTGGAGCATGCAATTTAGATGATTCTTTTTGCAGATTATTAATAGACAAATTCCTCACGTTTACCAATTTATTTAATTTTTTTGGAGTTACAGAAGTATGCGAAAGTTACAGATTACTACAGATTGTTATGTTTGTGACAGATTCTGTTTTTCGTGTGTTGTTTGCTTATTTTGATGAATCTATGAGTAGTATTGGAGGATATGAATCATAGAGAAGTTGGAATACAGTAGGTTTAACACCAATGTAAACAAAGAATGAGTTCATTACAGTACCTTTGAGTAGTGGTTTGTTTTCTTATACTAACGGATCTCACGAGATTTTTGTCTAAGTTTTGTGTTGTGAAGTTTTCAAGTTTTGAGTATTGCTTTGATGGACTGTGGAACAAAGAGTGGCAAGAGCCTAAGCTTGGGGATGCCCAAGGCACCCCAAGGTAAAATTCAAGGACAACCAAAAGCCTAAGCTTGGGGATGCCCCGGGAAGGCATCCCCTCTTTCGTCTTCATTTATCGGTAACTATACTCGGAGCTATATTTTTATTCACCACATGATATGTGTTTTACATGGAGCGTCCTGTACTATTTGAGTCTTTTCTTGTTATTTTGCCACAATTATCCTTGATGGACACACCTTTTTGAGAGAGTTAAATATGGCCTAGGAATTGTAGGAACACTTTATGTGCTTCACTTATATCTTTTGAGTTGAATAGTTTTTGCTCTAATGCCTCACTTATATCTTTTAGAGCACGGTGGTGATTATATTTTGTAGAAATTGTTGATCTCTCATGCTTCACTTATATCTATTAGAGAGTCTATTAAAACAGCATGGTAATGTGCTTTGGCTATAAAACTAGCCTTCACATGATAGGCATCCAAGATGAATGTAGTAAAAACTTTCATACTAAGTGCATTGAATATGATGAGAAGTTGGATGCCTGATAATTGTTTAGAGATATGAGGATAGTGATATTAGAGTCATGCTAGTGGAGTTATTATGAAATTGAGAAATACTTGTGTTAAAGTTAGTGATTCCCGTAGCATGCACGTATGGTGAACCGCTATGTGACGAAGTTAGAGCATGAGGTATTTGTAGAGTGTTATCCTTTGTGTGGAGGTCGGGGCGCGCGATGGTTAACTCCTACCAACCTCCCCCCCCCCTAGGAGCATGCGTTGATTGCTTTGTTTTGATGACTCGTCAATTTTTGCAATAAGTATATGAGTTCTTATGACTAATGTTGAGTCCATGGTAATTACGCACTCTCACCCTTCCACCATTGCTAGCCTCTCTTGTACCGCGCAACTTTCGCCGGTACCGTACACCCACTATATATCCTTCCTCAAAACAGCCACCATATATCTTCCTCAGAACAGCCACCATACCTACCTATCATGGCATTTCCATAGCCATTCCGAGATATATTGCCATGCAACTTTCCACCGTCTTGTTCATATGACACGCTTCATATTGTCATATTGTCATGCATGATCATATAGTTGACATCGTATTTGTGGCAAAGCCACCATGCATAATTTTTCGTACATGTCACTCTTGATTAATTGCACATCCCGGTACACCGCCGGAGGCATTCATATAGATTCATACTTTGTTCTAGTATCGAGTTGTAAATCAATAAAAGTGTGATGATCACCATTATTAGAGCATTGTCCCATGTGAGGAAATGCCAATAAAAAAGAGATGGCCCAAAAAAATAGAGAGGGGCTAAAAAAAGAGAAAGCTCCTCCAAAAAAATGAGAGAAAATAGAGAAGGGACAATTGGTACTATCCTTTTCCACACTTGTGCTTCAAAGTAGGACCATGTTCTTCATGATAGAGAGTCTCATGTTTAGTCATTTTCATATACTAGTGGGAATTTTCATTATTGAACTTGGCTTGTATATTCCAACGATGGGCTTCCTCAAATGCCCTAGGTCTTCGTGAGCAAGCAAGTTGGATGCACACCCACTTAGTTTCTTTTGTTGAGCTTTCATACATTTTTAGCTCTAGTGCATCCGTTGCATGGCAATCCCTACTCACTCACATTGATATCTATTGATGGGCATCTCCATAGCCCGTTGATACGCCTAGTCGATGTGAGACTATTTCCCTCTTTTTTGTCTTCTCCACAACCACCACTCTATTCCACCCATAGTGCTATTTCCATGGCTCACGCTCATGTATTGCGTGAAAGTTGAAAGGTTCGAAAGAATAGAGTATGAAAACAAGTGCTTGGCTGAAACCAGGATTGTGCATGATATGAATATTTTGTGTGATGAAGAGGGAGCATAGCCAGACTATATGATTTTGTAGGGATAACTTTCTTTAGCCATAGTATTTTGAGAATACATGATTGCTTTGTTAGTATGCTTGAAGTATTATTATTTCTTATGTCAATATAGACTTTTGTCTTGAATCTTCCAGATCTGAACATTCATGCCACAATTAAGAGAACTACATTGAAAATTATGTTGGTTAGCATTCCACATCAAAAATTCTGTTTTTATCATTTACCTACTCGAGGACGAGCAGGAATTAAGCTTGGGGATGCTTGATATGTCTCCAACGTATCTATAATTTTTTATTGTTCCATGTTATTATATATGATGTTTTGGATGTTTAATGGGCTTTGTTATACACTTTTATATTATTTTTGGGACTAACCTATTAACCCAAAGGCCTAGTCCAGATTGCTGTTTTTTGCCTATTTCAGGGTTTTACAGAAAAGGAATATCAAACAGAGTCCAAACGGAATGAAACCTTCGGGAGAGATATTTTTGGAGAAAAATACGCACGAGAGACTTGAGAACCACGGAGTAGGGCACACGAGCCATCCATGAGGGTGGGGGCACGCCCCCTGCCTCGTGGGCCCCACGTCTGGCCCCCGGTACCCTCCTTCTTCCTATATATATCTACGTACCCCGAAACCATCAGATGAACAGAGAAAACCCTAGTTCCTCCGCCACAACCTTCTGTTCCCGTGAGATCCCATCTTGGGGCCTGTTCCGAAGCTCCGCCGGAGGGGCGATCTTCCACGGAGTGCTTCTACATCATCATCATCGCCTCACCATGAGTTGTGAGTAGTTTACCATAGACCTTCGGGTCCATAGCTAGTATCTAGATGGCTTCTTCTCTCTCTTTGGATCTCAATACCAAGTTCTCCTCGGTCTTCGAGGAGATCTATTCAATGTAATCTCTTTTTGCAGTGTGTTTGTCGAGATCCGATGAATTGTGGGTTTATGATCAAGATTATCTATGAGAAATATTCGGATCTTTTCTGAACTTTTTATGTATGATTATAATATCCTTGCAAGTCTCTTCGAATTATTGGTTTGGTTTGGCCTACTAGACCTATAGTTCTTGCAATGGGAGAAGTGCTTGGCTTTGGGTTCAATCTTGCATTGTCCTTTCCCAGTGACAGTAGGGGCGGCAAAGCACGTATTGTATTGTTGCCATCGAGGATAAAAATATGGGGTTTATATCTTTATGTTTGAGCTTATCCCTCTACATCATGTCATCTTGCTTAAGGCGTCACTCTGTTCTTATGAACTTAATACTCTAGATGCATGCTGGATAGCGGTCGATGTGTGGAGTAATAGTAGTAGATGCAGAATCGTTTCGGTCTAGTTGTCTTGGACGTGATGCCTATACATAATGATGATGCCTAGATAGTCTCATAAGTATTCACTTTTCTATCAATTGCTCGACAGTAATTTGTTTACCCGTCGTAGAATACCGCTATCATGAGAGAAGCCACTAGAGAAAACTATGGCCCCCGGGTCTATTCTCAACATATCAATCTACAATCTACTTTACTTTTCCGCTTTTACTTTCTGTTCTTATATCCAAAAATACCAAAAATATCAAACTATCATCTCTATCAGATCTCACTTTCGTAAGTGACCGTAAAGGGATTGACAACCCCTTATCGCGTTGGCTGCGATGCTCTTATTTGTTTGTGCAGGTGCAAGGGACTCGCGCGTGGTCTCCTACTGGATTGATACCTTGGTTCGCAAAAACTGAGGGAAATACTTACGCTACTGTGCTGCATCACCCTTTCCTCTTCGAGGGAATACAACGCAAGCTCGAGAAGTAGCATGAATCCACTGACAATGAAGATATTTCCGTCGAGTGCTAGGTTTTCCTTCCCATCAAGGACAGTCAACAATCATATGTCCAAACTGTTTGCACTTGAAGCACTTCATTTCTTTCGGAGGCAAACTTCTCAATGATTCAGGCATGTCATTATCATCATTATTCACCATGTCTAAGTTCTATCTTTTGAGATCACTAAGCCTTTGTGTGAGCATTTCAAGCTCTCTTGTGATGCTGTGTTGATTCTCGACATCTTCTTCTCCTTCTTCTTCTTCTTCTTCTTCTTCTTCTTCTTCTTCTTCTTCTTCAGAGCTTCCATAGTGTGAGAGAATTTCTCCTTCACTTTTTGAAGAGGATTCTTGATCAGCATTTTCAAGTTCCATCTTTTCTTCATGAATAGACAGCAGTGTCATGACCTCAACATAGTGAAGCTCTTCATAATTTGGTCTTTGTTTGATTTCCACTACAATTGTATCGAATGATGTATCAAGCGTGCTCAGAAGCTTGTTGAATACATCTCCATCAGTGATATCAGTTACCCCTCGCTGATGTAGTCTTTCGACTATGTTTGTCAATCGATAAGTGAGTTGCATAACACTTTCTTTATGAAGGCTTCTAAATCCAGCGAACGTAGCACGGAGCATTTGAATGTGGGGATCTGATCTGGCAATAAGTTCTTGATGAGCACTATTGAGAGCATCCCAAATTTGCTTAGCAGTGTTGAGCATGTGGAATCGAAAGAATATATCTTTTACAAACAACAGATGCTGTCTTTTGCTTGAGCATCTAATTGCAGTTTTGTTTTATCATCGGCGTTGAGATCATTCGGTTGTTGAATAGTATAGTCATCTTCCATAATTTCCCGCATATCATAGTTGACAGCTTGAATTATGATTCTCATTCATTCCTTCCAGTATAGATAGTCATTTCCATCAAAGATTGGAAATCTTTCAGAGTGCGGGGATCTACCTGTAGACGACATACTCAAAACTCCAAGGACATTAGACCTTTAATAAACAGAGACATGGAGAACCTGCTCTAATACCAGTTATTAGGACCGAGAATATATCGACCAGAGGAGGGGTGAATGGGAGATTCAAAATTTCTTGCGAATATTTTGAACTGAACCCAAACACAGCAGCGGAGAAAGGAAACAGTAGAAAATGCATGAATAGAAAAACTACTAAGGAACAAATTCTTCAAGGTAAGAGGCAACAATGGAGCGGGCATAAAGTTCGATGGACTTCGTCACTATGATACTAAAATAGTAAGCTAATATGCATACAAACATGACTGAGAATTAGCACAGAAGAAAAACTTCGACGAAGAATAATCACTAAGACATATGACAATACATAAGGATCAAACAAGTGAACTAGGAAAAACAGATATACAGACACAGTGTATGAAATACAACAGAACAGAAGATCAATCAATCTATCATGCCAGAGCACAAGTACTCATTGCCGAAAGAAATGTAGAGAGGTAAATAGAACTAGTGGTGCTCGATGACGATAGAGAGAATTGGTAGACCAGTTCACCCTTCTGCCAAAGGGTTACGTCTGCTGGAGGGGACGAAAGATAAACTCTCTTCACCCTATTCTCCTTCAACGCAGAGTTGATCAGACTCAGGTCGATTTCACTCGTGGTAGATCCTTGTCAGCGATCGCCAAACCTTCGGTCGATCAGCGCAAACCACAACACTCTTGGTTGCTGAAGATTTGGCTCAGTGAAGACAACAACTCTTCAACACTCGGAGCCGAAACCTATCCGTCTAGTGAGTGCGCAGCTCTCAAGAGTAATAGGTATAAGAACTCTTGTAAGTGCATCTAGTGCCACCCCTAGTGGTTTTGGAGTATTGACGACAAACCTGGTTGAGGGACTAATGTGTTTGTGAGAATTGCAGGATAACACAGGTAGTAGTCCCTCATTGATTCGGTTAACCTACCGGAGATGACCCCTAAAAATGTATGAAGACATTGATATCAGTGGTGGTATATGAAGACAATCATATTGAAGACTATGACCTGAGAAGATATTGTGTGAAGACTATGGAGACCGAAGACATAGATGTTTCATTGTTTCCATTTCTTTTTTGTTGAGTCATAGGAACCACCGTACTATTAAGTGGGGTCCAAGTGAACTAAGTCAGAGTGAATGAAGTGATGCTCAACCAAATCCTATGTCTTCGAGCGAAGACTATGAGAGCAAATCTTATCCAAAGACGGATGAGTCAGCTTTACTTGGAGCTCAAGTAAAGTTGCCGTGTGTGTTTGAAATCTGACCGTTGGAACACGTGTCAGTTCCTTAGTGACTCAGGGTCACTTCGGACAAATCAGGTCGGGTTGCCCAGTGGCTATAAATAGCCCACCCCCTACACCATAAATTGGTGGCTGCTCAGAGTTATTCCACGGCTTTTATCGTTTGAGAGCAACCCACCTCCGAAGCATTTGAGAGAGAAATCCTTGCGAGGACAAAGCCCAAACACCCAGAGCCAAAGAGTGTTAGGCATCACTGAAGTCTTTCAGTCTGTGTGACCTGAAGACTTATTACACTTGAGGACTGTGTTTCCTCCAGCCGGTTAGGCATCACGTTCTGAGCATCCAAGAGTCATTGTGGATCCCCGGTGAACGAAGTCTGTGAAGGTTTGGAAGTCTACCTTGAAGACTTACCAGAGTGATTGGGCGAGGACTAGGTGTCCTTAGCTCAAGGGGAACAAGGTGAAGACGCGGTCTTCTGAGTTAAATCTCAGCCTCCCTAACCAGACGTATAGTTGTCACAGCAACTGGAACTGGTCTAACAAATCACTGTCTTCCCCGAGCTACTGGTTCTATCCTTTCCTTCCCTTTACTTACTGCTCTATGTTGTGAAGACATTGCATGCTTGCCTTATCTGATTGTCTTCACTGAGTATCTACTTGTTGTGATTGGCTTCATTCCTTCTTCCTTTATGATCACTACTGCCTAGTTGCTATTAGTCTTCATGCTTTCACTTCATTGAATACATGACTATGGCTTATCTAGTGTAGTCCACTTCCGCTGCATACTAATAGGCTTGAGCTTATCGTTAGTCTTCGAAACTACCATGTTTTGAAGGATTTCATAAAAATCGCCTATTCACCCCCCCCCCTCTAGTAGATATACTGCACTTTCAATTGGTATCAGAGCAAGGTACTCCCTTGTTCTGTGTGATTCGGTTTAACCATCTAGAGTTTTAGCTATGTCGACTGTAGGGATAATCAAAGTCTCCGCTGCGTGCCCCGTCTTCGATGGCACCGAATATCCCTACTGGAAGAACAAGATGCGCATGCACCTTGAAGCCATTGACGTGGACCTCTGGTTTGTCGTCAAGAACGGCGTTCCCAAGACTGGTGAAGGTATCACCCCTGCTGATGTCAAGAGGCTCATTCAATTGGATTCAACGGCCAAGAACATCATCTGTGGTCATCTGACCAAAGGACAGTATGGTCGTGTAAGTGCTCTGGACACGTCAAAGGAAGTTTGGGACTGGCTCTCAAAGGTCAATGAAGGAGTCTCTACCCAGAGAGATCAAAGGATCAGCGTCCTTCGCAATCTCTTCAATCGCTTCAAGAGACATGACAATGAGAATGTCTAGCACACTTTTGATCGTCTCACTGACATCACAAATGAGCTTCAAGCACTTGGCGCCACTGACATTACCAAGCATGAAATCGTCAAGACCCTCCTGAGATCACTCGACAGCTCATTTGATATCCTTGCCCTGGTGATTCAAGAACGCCCTGACTTCAAGACTCTCGATCCGTCTGATATACTTGAGAGGCTCAACACAAATGAGTTCCAGCTATCTGAGAAACGTGACATCTATGGTCCCAACTACGGTCGATCTCGTGCCTTAAAGGCAAAAGTTGTTTCTTCATCTGAAGAAGAATATGACTGTAGTTCTGATGATCCTGAAGACATTGGAAAGGAACATGACATGCTTGTGAAGAAGTTCCAAAAAGTCACTAGGAAGAAAGGCTTCAGAAAGTCTTCACGATCCAGCTCAAGAAATGATGAAGCTTCTACTCATGACTACAAGAAGAGAACATGTCATAAGTGCAAGAAACCTGGTCACTACATCTCTGAGTGTCCTCAGTGGGACAATGAGAAGAAGAAGAAGAAGAAGAGCAAGGAATATGATTCTGATGACAAGAAAAAGAAGAAATACTCAAAGTCTTCTTCAAAGTCTTCATCAAAGTATTCATCACACAAGAAGAATTCATCTGGCAAGGCTCGCGCATTTGTTGGCAAGGAGATGGATTCTGAGGAAGAGTCTGCTTCTGAAGAGGCGGAAGTGGAGTCGGAGGAGGAGTCTGATTCTGGTGCTGCAAGTCTGGCTCTAGCCACTGCCTACGTGGGCAAGTCCATCTTCAACACTGAAGACAATGGCCCCGTCCCCAACAATGATGATGAGGACGACGACTCTGCTCCCTCCTTCTGCTTCATGGCACGCAGTGCCAAGGTAAAATCACGCGATGCTTACTTTCAAACATCTAGTGAAGATGACTCTGATTGTGAATCAAAACCTAGCTACAAAACACTTGCTAAAATTGCCATTGAACACCAGAAAGCCATGGAACATATTCAAAAACTGTTAGACAATAGCGATGATCTGTTGGACGCGGAAATGACCCGTTCTCAGTCCTTAATTGAAGACATAAAAAATCTTCATGTTAAATACAAGGAACTTGAAGGTCTTTATGAATCGCTCTAAAAAACTCATGAAAAGCTTTCCCACGATTACATTCAAAGGAAACGAGAACTTGAGAAATTGAAAGCGGCTCATGAAGATCTTCAAAAGGAGAATGAGTCACTCCTCGCGCAATTGATCAGCTCCACTCACGAAGAGTTTGAACCACCATGTCTAAAATGCATTGAATGTGATAATGCTACATATGTTGTTGAATGCTCTACTACTGCCACTGTTGCAATATCTTCAACTACTGATGTGGTAACTAACCCCTCTGCTGAGGAAACTACTACTATTGCTGATGAAAATGCTAGGTTGAAGACTTTGCTTGAAACAAGGATGTACAAAAGCCTCAAAGGGCATCAGACTCTATGTGATGTCCTCAAAAAGCAGATACTGAACCGAAACCCTAGGAAAGAGGGTGTTGGGTTCGACAGGAAGATGAATGTTGATGGTTCATACTGGAAGCCTGAGCAGTATCCCCAAACCACATGGGTTGCTGCAAAGGAACCTTCAGTGGATCCATCTACCTTATCTGGCTTCACTTGTGCTAATCCTGTTATCATTGATAAATCCTTTGATGCAAACTATAAAATGTTTAAGAATCAAAATGGTGAAGTGTTTGCCAGGTATATTGGTACTAACTGCAGGAATGGACCACCTATGAAGAAGATCTGGGTACCCAAAGGTTGTCTTGAGAAGCTTCCAGCAAACACTATCATGACACCTCCTGGGATGAAGACAAACCCTGGACCAAAGGCTTCATATGGTCCTAAGGCTTCATACAGACAAAGGACTCATCTGAGTCACCCTAACGCGAATGTTTTACAGGCAAACCATACTCAGACCCATGAATATGAGCGTGTTTCTTCAAACCGCTATATTCATAAATCAAAGAATTTTTCTACCTATTCTTATGAGTATTATTCTCCACCTGCGAGACTGTTTGCTAGGGCTCCCAAGCCAAAATTCTCAGATGCTGCTCTTAGACTCATTGCTTCTAAGCCACCCCTGAAAATGTGGGTGGTTAAGAAGAACTAACTTTCTTTGCAGGGAAAGGCCTCCAGCCTATAATCAAAGGCTTCTGATGCTATTGCTGGGGACCTAAAACACTTGTAGGGCACAAGATCAAATGCCCAAAATGACTTACTGCTCATACTATTCATAAATCACTTGATGAACATCTTATCATTTCTAACTTTCATCTAAAGCTTTCATAATCCACTTGTGCATCAAATGTTTATGCGTCATAATGGCTTTTGGTGAAGCCTATCCTCCTAACTACATTGTAGGGAGTGACACCAAAGTCTTCAGAATGGATTATGGATAGCGGATGCACAAATCATATGACTGGTGATCGAAATCTTCTCATGGACTCAACCTTATGTCCATCTAACAAGAGTCACATCACATTTGCTGATACTGGTAAAAGCAAATTGTTGGGTCTAGGTAGAGTTGCAATCTCAAGGGATCGGCACATGGATAAAGTCATGCTTGTTGAATCTCTTGGCTTCAACTTAATGTCTGTCTCAATGCTTTGTGACTTAAACATGATTGTGATCTTTGGTAAATTTCGTTGCCTTGTACTAATGGAATCTGACAAGTCTTTAGTATTTGAAGGATACAAAAAAGGTGATCTGTATATGGTAGATTTCTCAGCAGTACCGCAGATGGCCATATGTCTTCTAGCAAAAGCTTCAGAGTGCTGGCTCTGGCATCGGAGGCTAGGACATGCTGGAATGAGGAACTTGCACACTCTCGCAAAGAAAAAGCATGTAATAGGCATCGAGGAAGTCAAGTTCAAGAAAGATCATCTATGCGGTGCCTGTGAAGCTGGGAAGATGACTAGAGCCAAACACCCCTCGAAGACAATCATGACGACATCCAAACCCTTCGAGATGCTTCACATGGACTTATTTGGCCCTACTCACTACTCCACATTCTCTACCACAGCCTGTCTCTATGGCTTCGTCATTGTTGATGATTATTCAAGATACACATGGGTGCACATAATACTCTACAATACTGAAGTGCAAGATGTCTTCAGACGCTTCGCCAACCGTGCCATGAACAACTATGGCATCAAGATCAAGCATATCAGAAGTGACAATGGCACTGAATTCAAGAACACTGGCCTCGATTTTTATCTGGATGAGATGGGAATCACTCATGAATTCTCAGCCCCGTATACACCTCAGCAAAATGGGATTGTTGAGCGCAAGAACAGAACTCTAATTGAGATGGCTCGAACGATGCTCGATGAATACAAAACACAAAGAAGGTTCTGGCCCGAAGCTATTGATACTGCATGCCATATCATCAACCTTGTTTATCTTCACAAGCTTCTGAAGAAAACACCCTATGAACTCCTCACTGGAAAGAAGACAAATGTAAGCTACTTCAGAGTATTTGGAGCTAAGTGCTGGATCAAGGATCCTCATCATAAGTCAAAGTTTGCACACAAAGCTCAAGAAGGCTTCATGCTCAGATATGGAAAGGACTCACACTCCTACAGAGTCTTCAACATTTTTCTCTATAAAACTGTTGAAACTGTGGATGTGCGGTTTGATGAGACAAATGGTTCACAAAGAGAGTCCCTACCAAATGTGCTAGATAAACCTTCACCAAATGAATCTATCAAGTTAATGGGAACTGGTGAGATCACGCCTTCTGAAGCACAACCTGATGAGGAACTCATCATCTTTGCTCCAAATCAACCTGACAACAATGCTCAGCCTGAAGACAACACTCCTGATGAAGACAATGTACAGCAAGAGCAAAATCTTTGTCCAGCTCATCCTCGTGTTGCAAATGAAGTACAAGTTGAGAAGATAATTGATAGCATAAATGCTCCTGGTCCACTCACTCGCTCAAGAGCAACACAGTTGCAAATTTCTGTGGGCACTTTGCTTTTGTCTCAATATCTGAACCCAAGAAAGTTGCTGAAGATTTTATGGAGCCTGAATGGATTCAAGCAATGCAAGAAGAGCTTCAATAGTTTGAGCTGAACAATGTGTGGGAACTTGTCAAGCGTCCTGATCCTCGAAAGCACAACATAATAGGCACAAAATGGATCTATCGCAACAAGCAAGATGAGCATGGTCAAGTGGTCAGAAACAAAGCTCGTCTCGTTGCTCAAGGATACACTCAAGTTGAAGGGATTGACTTCGATGAAACATTTGCTCCTGTGGCTAGGCTTGAAGCTATTCGTATACTGCTAGCTTATGCAAATAATCACAACATACTTCTATATCAAATGGATGTAAAAAGTGCCTTTCTCAATGGAAGAATTGAAGAAGAAGTGTATGTTGCACAACCACCTGGCTTTGAAGACCCAAAACGTCCTGATAACAAGCTCGACAAGGCACTGTATGGCCTCAAACAAGCGCCTCGTGCTTGGTATGACACTCTCAAAGACTTCTTGAAGAGCAAAGGCTTCAAACCTGGGTCCCTAGACCCCGCACTCTTCACGAAGACATATGATGATGAGCTATTTGTCTGCCAAATCTATGTGGATGACATTATCTTCGGCTGCACGGACAAGAAATACAGTGATGAGTTTGGTCACATGATGCAAGAGCAATATCAAATGTCCATGATGGGTGAGCTGAAGTTCTTCCTTGGTCTTCAAATTCGTCAGCAAAGCAACGGCATCTTCATATCTCAAGAGAAGTACCTTAAAGACTCCCTAAAGAAGTTTGGAATGCAAGACTGCAAAGGGTACTCGACGCCAATGCCTGCCAAACATCATCTGGGTCCCGACGCCAATGGTAAAGAGTTTGATCAATAGGTATACCGCTCCATGATTGGTTCTTTACTTTATTTATGTGCATCTAGGCCAGATATTATGCTTAGTGTTGGCATGTGTGCTCGATATCAAGCGGCACCAAAGGAGTCGCATCACTTAGCTGTGAAGCGAATACTTCGATATTTGGCTTACACCCCAACACTAGGATTATGGTATCCAAAGGGCTCAGAGTTTGATCTAGTAGGATTTTCATATGCTGATTATGCTGGTGACAAAGTTGATCGCAAGTCCACATCAGGCACATGTCACTTTCTAGGACGATCACTTGTCTGTTGGTCTTCAATGAAGCAGAACTGTGTATCACTCTCCACTGCTGAATCTGAATACATTGCTGCTGGATCTTGCTGCGCTCAGCTTCTCTGGATGAAGCAAACACTCAAGGACTATGGAATCCATCTGAAGCATGTGCCACTCTACTGTGATAATGAAAGCGCCATCAAGATTGCCAACAACCTAGTTCAGCACTCGAAGACAAAGCACATTGAAATTCGTCATCACTTTCTCAGAGATCATGTTATGAAGGAAGATACTGATATCATACACGTCAACACTGAAGAGCAACTGGTAGATATCTTCACAAAGCCCTTGGATGAGAAAAGGTTTTGCAAGTTGCGATGTGAGCTAAATATCCTAGAATCCTCAAATGTCTTGTAATCAGGCACACATCCTAACACTTATGCATATTGATGACTTAGATGTGCAACACACGAAGTAAAGTATATCTTCAATCAATGAAGACATACATTCTAAGTGTGAATACATTAACATGGAATTTGACTTCAGAGTGCCACGATAATTGTGCGCCGTGTCTGGGTCTAATACTTCCTATACGGTCGGTAACGCCATCACCAAATTCTTGTTTGAAGTGTTTCTCGTGGCGTTACATTTGCAAAGTCTTCGCACTTGGTTTATCTTCATATAGGACATATATATATAGAATTGTGTTCTGTCCTCAACATCATTCACTTATAGCTATGTCTTCGTATTTGAATCTTTTGGACTAAGTGAATGTGATCGGACCCTAACCTATCTATGCTTTCTCATCTCACACTCTGTCTGTCCAAATCATATGCATTCTGTTGAAACTGTCGAATATCTTCTCTGCGTCCTTGTCAGCAGAAGATACGGAGACAAACTTTAAATCTGATTTAATGCTACATCCTTTATGCCTGAAACCCGGAGAAGTCAGAACGACCACTCCGACAGTCATGGTGAACGTGGGATCGTGGGACAACTCCCGATGCGTTACATGAACGCCACATGTCACTCGTACGTGAACCGTTAGGGGCACCTGCGTAATTGTGCTGTGCCGTCTCCCATGCCTATAAATGCACGTCCCATCATGGTCAAAAGTTTCTTCTACCACCTCTCCACCTCGACCAACCCTAGCGCCTCTGCTAGCTTTCGACGACGCCGGCGACGAAGCGCTTCGCTGCCGCAACTTTGTCGACGCCGTCCTCACGCCGGCCGCGGACATCTTCCACTCCGCCGTCGCCATAGCTGTCCTCCGTCGCCAAGTTAGGGCACGGAAGACCGAACTGCTGGGCATCCAACTCCTCTCCGTCTAAGCAGTTCATCGTGTGGTAAATAAAACTTGCTTTTTACCATCTCTAGATCCATAAAGATTCATCTATTTTACAACAAGAAGTTTCTGCCTACTTAGATATATAGATCTATCCTTTCTGCATCTCATATCTTGCCTAGTACATTCACATATGCTTCAACCATAGTTAGATTCCTCACTTGTACCTATTCGTGGATTCGTACAAATTTGGAACTAACTCTCTTGAGTGAATGTCTTCGCGCTATGAGGTCAAAGTCTTCAAAATTGTTTTAATCTTCAAAACTTCTGAGAATGCATATGACCTCTTCCCCTTCCCTCGCATCTCTAATGCTGTCACAGGTACATGTCTGTGGTGGAATCCCTAGGTTCTCACAGTCTGCATTCTTTGCAGAATTTTTGCAGCGACTGATGGGCCTCTAACCCCGCGTTGGTTACCCCAACTGGAAGGTGTAAGATGCAGTGTTGTGGAAGTTTTTCCCTTAGCAAAGATGCCAAGGATCGAATCCCCAGAGACTCCTAGGTTCAACAAGTAGGTGTCAACTGCTAACGGCTCCGGATTAGCAATCAACGTGGACCTGCACACAGATACAAATAACTTTGCTCCCAACGAGTACAGAGAGATTGTCAATCCCTCCGGCCTTGTAGTTCACAAAGGATTAAACGCAAATGATAGTAGTGATAGATAATGTTTGCAATAGTAAGTAAAAGCAAAAAGTAAATAGCGGATGTGATCAATGATGGTAATATAGACCGGAGTCTCATGATGTTCACTAGTGATGTCTCTCTCCCAAAAGACGATAAAACAGCTATGTGAGGTAAACGAATTACAGTTGGGCAATTGACAGGACCACGAACGCAAACCAATGTTGACTACATTGCAAGAAAGGTTGAGGTTCAAAGCATGGGCGGTACGCCAAAGTAAGTAGACCGAAATCCATCAATATCTACTACTAATCATCCACCTTGAGATATCTATCCAGAACATCTCGCTGGTATTAAGTTGCGAGCCCCACCCATAGTGTAAACTCAAAGCAACAAACAACTGCATTAAAAGAACTTTGCGTAAAGTAAACAATCCTTGCACCCGCGGGCACAAGCACCGTTGTTTTCCCCCTTGTGGCAACAGCACATCCCCTAGACTCATGTTTCTGTCACTCAAGCTAGTCATCGAGGGGCATGAACCCACAATCGAGCATAACGTTCCCTCTTGGAGTCACTACGTATTACTTGGCCAAAGCAATAAATAACAACGGAGAACATGCAAGAATTACTTATGAACATAAATATAAAAGAGGTAGATCAAATATATTACTCAATCACAATCTGAACATAATCTCATAATCCATCGGATCCCAGCAAACTCATCATAGCAACAGCATAAGGATTACATATGTGCCTCGATCATGTAGGGCAGCTCACGAGGACTAATTAGTGAAGCACAAGAACGGGAGGAGAACATCACATAGCTACTGGTCATGGACTCATGGTCCAAGGGAGACTACTCACAACTCATCCGGGAGGCGTCCATGGTGGTGGAGAGGCTCCCGATGGTGATCCTCCCCTCCGGCAGGGTGCCGGGAAGAGTTCTCCTGGTGCTCCCGATCTTGGAAGCGGCGGCGGCGGCGAAACAGAGATGAGATCGCGAAAAAGAGTTTCCGTCCCGAGGGTTTCGAAGGATGCTCTAAATATATGCCGAAGGGGGGCACCAGACGGGGCTCGGGGGGCCCAGGCGCCCCCCC
>LR738715.1:346365155-346406991 GCA_902687465.1 Secale cereale
CCCCCCGGCTGTCCTTCGGGCGCAAGGTAGGTTCTGGAACGCTGATTTTTTATATAATTTTTCTGGATTTTTCCTGACAGTTCTCGTAACTTGAAAACCTGAAATACAAAAACAGCCGAAAACAGAAACTGGCACTGGGGTGCACTGGATTAGTAGGTTAGTCCAAATATGATCAAAAGTGTATGGAAGTGTATGAATATCATAGCAATATCACCCAAAAGTGGCATGGAGCAAGCAGAAATTATAGATACGTTTTGGACGTATCAACATCCCCAAGCTTAATTCCTGCTCGTCCTCGAGTAGGTAAATGATAACAAGAATAATTTCTGTGGTGACATGCTATTAACCATATAGGACTTTTTACAGTCATATGACAAAATCTTACTGAGACAATGATTCTATAGTAATTAAGTTGCCTCATGAGAAAATCACAAATGACTGAAAGTTTTACAACATGACATTGAAGCATCAAATAGATTTGCAATGAACATGATGTGCAAATATGATAAAGTGATATCTAGCTTGCCCCCTTTAGTGAAGCAAAACATAAATGCAGGGGCACCTTCAAGGTTTAAGTGATGACTAGATACAATGATTTCAAAATAAACGATATCACAATCATGCAAAAGACAATGCTACTTTGGGACAATGCACATTACACTCAGAATGACAATCATGCTCTCAGTAGTTGGTGCTTTTAAAAGAAGGTGGAGACTCAACATAAAAGTAAAAGAATGGTTATGTGCTAGAGCTTTTTATTTTGAAAACATAGAAGCAATTTTGTCAACGGTAGTAGTACTTCATATGTGTCATGCATAAGACATCCTATAAGTTGCAAGCCTCATGCATCGAATACCAATAGTGCTCGCACCTTGTCCTAATAGCTCGGATTTCCATGGGTTATCATTGCATTACATATGTTTCAACCAAGTGTCACAAAGGGGTACCTCTATGCCACCTGTACAAAGGTCCAAGGAGATAAATCGCATTTGATTTCTCGTTTTTGATAGATCTCAACTTGAGGACATCCATACCGGGACAACATAGAAAATAGATGATGGACTCCTCTTTAATGCATAAGCATATTCTCATAAGAGATTGAGGATTAATGTCCAAGCTAAAACTTCCACATTGATACATGGCTTTGGTTGGCGGCCCAATGTTCTTCTCTAACAATATGCATACTCATTCAACCCATGGCGAATCACCCTTACTTCAGACAAGACGAACATGCATAGCAACTCACATGATATTCAACAAAAGTGTGATAGTTGATGGCGTCCCCAGAGACATGGTTACCGCTCAGCAAGCAACTTATAAGAAATAAGATACATAGGCAACATATTCTTTACCACAATAGTTTTTAAGCTACTTTCCCATGAGTTATGTATTGCAAAGTTAGTCTGCTTAGTACAGGTGGAGGTTAGCAAAAGACTGGGAGCAACCAACTAAGAGAGCAATGACGGTCATAATCATGCAGAGCGACAAAGCAATATTGAATGAGGCATGGAAGTTATATCGCTACTCAGAAATAACAGATCATCAAGGCTTGACAGACTTTCTTTACAGTCTTAAATATGCGTGAGCATATGCCAAGTCAATCAAAATAAATTCTTGAAGGAAGATATTACTAAACCATACCACATCATCGGCAAACAAATCAAGTTGGTACTCAAATAACACATTGGGAATCCCCCAGCTATTTGAGACTAACCATAAGAAAACCTGAACTACTAAGCGCCATTATGCACGTAGCATCTTTATCATAGACATATTAACCAATGCAACGAAAGAAAACTCTCCTAATAAGATAAGCATGATAATTAAAGAGAGTTCAAGCAACCAACTAAACAAAAGCTCTTTGAAAAGATAAGCATGAATACTAAGAGCAGAGCATGATAGTAGCTATTTAAAAGACAAAGAACACACACAACAAAGATAGACATGAAAATTCTATGTTATGTTCTAGGTAGAAGTGGAGCGTGTTTCTCTCCCACCTAAAGAAAGGTGAGTTCCGACTCGTTATGAAAAACTAAAAAGAAAACTAAAAGCAAGACGCTCCAAGCATAGCACTTAACACATGAAGTGATAAAAATATAGCGGAACGAAAGACGAACTGATAATGTTGATGGAGAAGGGGATGCACGGGGGCATCCCCAAGCTTAGACGCTTGAGTCTCCTTGAATATTTCTTGGGGGTGCACGGGGGCATCCCCAAGCTTGAGCGCTTGACACTCCTGAATCTTTTTATCATCTTCCCTCGCACACTTGAAAACTCCCTTCATACCTAACTCATCATAATCTGATTAGCGAGGTTAGTACCCTTAATAAAATAATTATACCTTGCTGGAAATAAAGATATTCTTGAAGGTCTACTGTTTCTCAAGATTGCCAAAAGGTTTTTGCAAAGAAAAAGCAAGCTCTTGGTTTGCAAAATGAAGGAAAGGCAAAACAGGACAGAATCTGTGAAAAACAGAACAGCAGGTAGTAATTGATTTGTTCGGGGCACTTCTGCAACTCAAATCAAAAAACTCAGAACAGACGCACAAAAGACAATTATATAGAGAACACTGTCGTAAAAATTCAGACCAAAAAGATGATCTGGTGATTTTATACGAATTTTTCTATCCAAGGACAGAATCTGTTTCCTGGACAGCACCTCACAACTTTTGAACTTTCTAGCAATCAGAGGCTATACTTGGCACAAATATGAAAAGCAAAGATACAATGATGATGCTACTGTAGTAAACAACATCAAGACACAACAAAAGCAAAATAAAATTTTATTCATGTGGGCTGCCTCCCAAAAGCGCTTTCTTTTATGCCTTTAAGCTAGGCATAATGCATAGAGATCAAGTTTTATCAAGAGTAAAAGAATAGCTAGCCCGTACAACGGACTCAAAAGGTAACTTGATCTTCTTTCGAGGGAAGTGTTCCATCCCTTTCTTGAGAGGAAACTGAAATTTTATATTACCCTCTTTCATGTCAATGATAGCACCAACGGTGCGCAAAAAAGGACGTCCCAAAATAATTGGACATGAAGGATCACATTCAATATCCATAATAGTAAAATCAACGGGGACATAATTATCATTAACAATGATAAGAATATCGTCGATCCTCCCCAAAGGTTTCTTTATGGAAGAATCAACGAGACGAACACCAAAAGAACAAGAATCATAAGGTTTCAATTTAAGCATATCATATATTCTTTTGGGCATAACAGAGGTACTAGCTCCAACATCACATAATGCATAGCAAGAGAAGTCATTCAATTTAATTTTTATCATAGGATCCCAACCATCTTCTAGCTTTCTAGGTATGAAGGCTTCTACTCTAAGTTTCTCCTCCCTAGCTTTGATGAGAGCATTAGTGATATGCTCCGTGAAGGCAAGGTTAAGCGTGCTAGTGCGGGGATCTCTAGACATCTTGTGAAGGAAATCAATAACTTCGGTAAGAGTGCAATTATCAAAATCAAGGTCATTAGCATCAAGTAAAGTGGTAGTAGTGTCCTTTCGGTTCACTTGTTTGGTAGTTTCTATAGTCATAGCATCACCATTAATAGGTCCATTGGGACCAGGAGTACATTGGGTGCTAAGAGTTTGGATATCCTCAACAACTTTGATAGTAGCAACAGTGTGGTGGGTAGGAAGGCTCTTAATTCTATCCTCTTCCTCCCTTTCTCTAGCCCATCTCTCTTTAAGTTTAGCCATCATCCTAATGTTTTCATTAATTTGTACTTGAATAGCATTTATAGGAGTGACTTCCCTCTCCTCAAGAGGAGAAGTTTTAATTTTTAGCAATTTTACCTCATTGGCTAAATGGTCTACCTTAAAAGAAAGATCATCTAGTTTATGTAGTTTTTCTTCTACACTCTTATTAAAGGCTTTTTGGGTAGTGATGAAATCTTTAAGCATAGTCTCTAGTTCAGTAGTGGAGTTCTAGGTGATAGGATAAGCATTGTTGTTCCCATAAGAATTAGAGGGGAACGGTCTAGGATTGCTACCAAAGTTACTCCTGTAAGCATTGTTGTTAAAATTGTTTCTAGAGATAAAGTTCACATCTACTTGTTCTTGAGCAATCAAAGAATTTAAAGGGACATCACGAGGATCAACAGTAGATTGCTTCGAAAGTAGAGACATGATCAAGTCAACTTTTTCATTAAGGGAGGAAATCTCCTCGACAGAGTTTACCTTCCTACCTGTTGGAGCGCGTTCGGTGTGCCATTGGGAATAGTTGGTCATCATCTCATCGAGAAGCTTTGTGGCAGCACCAAGTGTAGTTGACATAAAAGTTCCTCCCGCGGCCGAATCTAACAAGTTCCGCGAGGTAAAGTTCAAGCCTACATAAAAAGTTTGGATAACCATCCAAGTAGTCAAACCATGAGTAGGGCAGTTCTTGATAAGAGATTTCATACGTTCCCAAGCTTGGGCAACGTGTTCATTATCCAATTGTTTAAAATTCATTATGTTACTTCTAAGTTGGATAATTTTAGCAGGTGGATAGTATTTTCCGATAAAAGCATCTTTGCACTGGTCCCATGAATCTATGCTATTTCTAGGCAAAGACTGAAACCAAATTTTAGCTCCTCCTCTCAAGGAGAAAGGAAAAAAGCTTAAGCTTAACAATATTACCATCTATTTCTTGGTTCTTTTGCATATCACAAAGTTCAGCAAAGTTGTTCAAGTGTAAAGCAGCATCATCTCCAGCACCGGAGAATTGATCTTTCATGACTAATTTCAGTCAAGCAGGTTTAATTTCATATGAAGGTGCTGAAGTGGCAGGTGTAGTGATAGGTGTGCTGATAAAGTCATCGTTGTTGTGACTAGTGAAGTCACACAACTTGGTGTTCTCGGTGAAACCCATAGTAGCAAGCAAGCAAGATAACTATTTTTGTGATTTTCGATAAAAGGTACTAAAGCAAAAACTGAAAGGTAAACTAACAAGACTAAAAGCAAAGGTAAAAGATAGCGTGCAACTCCCCTATCCTGAAGAGTGCAGTCCCCGGCAACGGCGCCAGAAAAACTCCTTGATGGGCCTCTAACCCCTCGTTGGTTACCCCAAGTGGAAGGTGTAAGATGCAGTGTTGTGGGAGTTTTTCCCTTAGCAAAGATGCCAAGGATCGAATCCCCAGAGACTCCTAGGTTCAACAAGTAGGTGTCAACTACTAACGGCTCCGGATTAGCAATCAACGTGGACCTGCACACAGATACAAATAACTTTGCTCCCAACGAGTACAGAGAGGTTGTCAATCCCTCCGGCCTTGTAGTTCACAAAGGATTAAACGCAAATGATAGTAGTGATAGATAATGTTTGCAATAGTAAGTAAAAGCGAAAAGTAAATAGCGGATGTGGTCAATGATGGTAATATAGACCGGAGTCTCATGATGTTCACTAGTGATGTCTCTCTCCCAAAAGACGATAAAACAGCTATGTGAGGTAAACGAATTACAGCTGGGCAATTGACAGGACCACGAACGCAAACCAATGCTGACTACATTGCAAGAAAGGTTGAGGTTCAAAGCATGGGGGGTACGCCAAAGTAAGTAGACCGAAATCCATCAATATCTACTACTAATCATCCACCTTGAGATATCGATCCAGAACATCTCGCTGGTATTAAGTTGCGAGCCCCACCCATAGTGTAAACTCAAAGCAACAGACAACTGCATTAAAAGAACTTTGCGTAAAGTAAACAATCCTTGCAAACGCGGGCACAAGCACCGTTGTTTTCCCCCTTGTGGCAACAGCACATCCCCTAGACTCATGTTTCTGTCACTCAAGCTAGTCATCGAGGGGCATGAACCCACAATCGAGCATAACGTTCCCTCTTGGAGTCACTACGTATTACTTGGCCAAAGCAATAAATAACAACGGAGAACATGCAAGAATTACTTATGAACATAAATATAAAAGAGGTAGATCAAATATATTACTCAATCACAATCTGAACATAATCTCATAATCCATCGGATCCCAGCAAACTCATCATAGCAACAGCATAAGGATTACATATGTGCCTCGATCATGTAGGGCAGCTCACGAGGACTAATTAGTGAAGCACAAGAACGGGAGGAGAACATCACATAGCTACTGGTCATGGACTCATGGTCCAAGGGAGACTACTCACAACTCATCCGGGAGGCGTCCATGGTGGTGGAGAGGCTCCCGATGGTGATCCTCCCCTCCGGCAGGGTGCCGGGAAGAGTTCTCCTGGTGCTCCCGATCTTGGAAGCGGCGGCGGCGGCGGAACAGAGATGAGATCGCGAAAAAGAGTTTCCGTCCCGAGGGTTTCGAAGGACGCTCTAAATATATGCCGAAGGGGGGCACCAGACGGGGCTCGGGGGGCCCAGGCGTCCCCCCGGCGAGGCCCAGGGGGGCGCGCCGCCAGGGCGCCTGGAGCCCTGGTGCCCCCCCCCCGGCTGTCCTTCGGGCGCAAGGTAGGTTCTGGAACACTGATTTTTTATATAATTTTTCTGGATTTTTCCTGACAGTTCTCGTAACGTGAAAACCTGAAATACAAAAACAACCGAAAACAGAAACTGGCACTGGGGTGCACTGGATTAGTAGGTTAGTCCAAATATGATCAAAAGTGTATGGAAGTGTATGAATATCATAGCAATATCACCCAAAAGTGGCATGGAGCAAGCAGAAATTATAGATACGTTTTGGACGTATCAGCGACACATTCACTCCCCTGAAGACAGTTCATGTCTGACCAGCAGACCGAAGCATTTACCTGTTCTGAAGCCATTCAGTTTGAAGCCCTTCAGGTTGAAGCAAATGGCAACTGACAAGACAGTTAGAAAGGGTGGCAGATAGCGCCATGGCAACACCTCCATTGATTTGCCTCCTGATCTCAGTGAGATATACAAGACTGATCATGAGGAGGATTACAATCAAAGGAAGACACGAATCCAATGTATTCGAAGATACTAGGCTGAACAGTGGTTCAAGTATAGGTTCGTGACCCAAGAGTATGCTGAGAAGAACGCCATCAAGCATCCATGGGGAGATATCACTTATAAAAATCTTCCCCCCAAGACTCGTGCTGAAGGCATTGCTCAAGGCTTCTATCCTTGCATGGTCAGAGGACCTCAGCCTGCTGATGCTGATCCAAGCTCTCTGCTCTGGTGTCACGACGACAATCTGTTCAAGCGAAATCTTCAGTACGCCAAGAACTCGGCCAAAGAGAACAAGAATCATTGGGGATTAGACTTCAATCCTGGCCCCTCTCCGCCCCACGCTGATGGCACGCGCGAAGCTGAACCAAATCTGGTTGGGCCCTTCTACAACTTAGAAGGCCTCATAAGTCACACAAGGGTTCAAGGGGCGGATGTGGATCAGCCTGAAGCAGATGCTGACTCTAAAGAAGCACCTGCAACACCGAAGCCCCAGAAGAAGAAATCAAAGGATTCGAAGACTACTCCTCAAAGGGCTTCTAGAGTGAGGCCTTTGGCCACTCCTCCACCTGCACCAAGTGTGCAATCTGAGGAACACTCTCGTATCTCCAAGAGCAGACAGCTGAAGAGGAAGCCATCACGCAACCCCAATCCAGCTCTCACTCCTGATGCTGTGCTAAAGACTGCCAATGATGCCCTTGATCTCTAAAGTGATGAAGATCTTGGTGATGATGCTCTGGAGCTATTGATAAAGAGCAAGCAAGATGCTGAAATCTTCAATGATTTGCCGCTCTTTGACGTTGAAGTGCTCAATAACTTCATTGATGAATGGTTTGACAAACCCAACCTGAGCTTCGACGATGTTCAACTTCCAGTTGGCCTCAGCGTCTCCTTCCATGGCGCCATTGCTTCTGAGCTGGCTCTGGCTCAGAGAATTGTTGAGATGAAGCAAAAGATAGACTATGAAAAGGCTTAGTTCAAGAAGCATGTGGACAAGCTCAGCGTTCAAGAGATTCAAAACTTCAAGGTCATGATGCATGAGCTCAAGGAAGCCTTTCCCCAGCGGCGTGATGAAGCTAAAGGTTCTCGTGAGCGAATCAAGGACTTGGCTGCCAAATGCGTTCAAGCATTCAATGAAGCTGAAAAGCGCAAGGCACTTGGGCGTCCTTGTATTGACCCAAGGATGGCTGCAAAGAAGAAGAAGAAGCAACATGTGCCCTAAGCTGATGAATCAGGGCAGGAAATGCCTCGCATAGTCTTCCCTACTAGCATGACTAGCACGAAGCCTAAGGCAACCCCAACCGCTTCAAATCTCAAGAAGACAAAGGTGGCTGAAGCTGAAGCTCGCAAGCGCAAGCAATCTACTGATGAAGCTCCACCCACCAAGAAGCGCAAAACCAAGAAGGATAAGGTTGCTTCCAAAGAGCCTATCTTTGTTGAGCCAATCTCAGTTGCTCGCCCTGCATCTTCCCAGAGAGAACGAAGAATGACTGTTCATGAGCCTACTCCCACAGAGGCTAAAGATCGCCTGAAAAAGTTTGGAATGCAAGACTTCAAAGGATACTCGACGCCAATGCCTGCCAAACATCATCTGGGTCCCGACGCCAATGGTAAAGAGTTTGATCAACAGGTATACCGCTCCATGATTGGTTCTTTACTTTATTTATGTGCATCTAGGCCAGATATTATGCTTAGTGTTTGCATGTGTGCTCGATATCAAGTGGCACCAAAGGAGTCGCATCACTTAGCTGTGAAGCGAATACTTCGATATTTGGCTTACACCCCAACACTAGGATTATGGTATTCAAATCTCGTAGCTGTCCTCCGTCGCCAAGTTAGGGCACGGAAGAACGTACTGCCGGGCATCCAACTCCTCTCCGTCTAAGCAGTTCATCGTGTGGTAAATAAAACTTTCTTTTTACCATCTTATAGATCCACAAAGATTCATCTACTTTACCACAAGAGGTTTCTGCCTACTTAGATATGTAGATCTATCCTTTCTGCATCTCATATCTTGCCTAGTACATTCACATATGCTTCAACTATAGTTAGATTCCTCACTTGTACTTATTCGTGGATTCGTAAAAATCTGGAACCAACTCCCATGAGTGAATGTCTTCGCACTATGAGGTCAAAGTCTTCAAAACTGTTTTAATCTTCAAAACTTCTGAGAATGCATATGACCTCTTCCCCTTCCCTCGCATCTCTAATGCTGTCACAGGTACATGTCCGTGGGAGAATCCCTTGGTTCTCTTAGTCTGCATTCATTTGTAGAGTTTTTGCAGCGTCACATTCATTCCCCTGAAGACAGGTCCTATCTGACCAGCAGACCGAAGCATTTGCCTGTTTTGAAGCCATTCAATTTGAAGCCCTTCAGGTTGAAGCAAATGGCAACTGACAAGACAGTAAGAAAGGGTGGCAGACAACGCCGTGAAAACACCTCCATTGATTTGCCTCCTGATCTCAGTGAGATATACAAGACTGATCCAGAGGAGGATTACAATCAGAGGAAGACACGAATCCAATGGATTCGAAGAAACTGGGCTGAACAGTGGTTTAAGTACCGGTTTATGACCCAAGAGTATGCTGAGAAGAACGCCATCAAGCATCCATGGGGAGATATCACTTATAAAAATCTTCCCCCCCCCAAGACTCGTGCTGAAGCCATTGCTCAAGGCTTCTATCCTTGCATGGTCAGAGGGCCTCAGCCTGCTGATGCTGATCCAAGCTCTCTGCTCTGGTGTCGCGACGACAATCTGTTCAAGCGAAATCTTCAATTTTCCAAGAACTCGGCCAAAGAGAACAAGAAGCTTTGGGGATTAGACTTCAATCCTGGCCCCTCTGCGCCCCGTGCTGATGGCGCGCGCGAAGCTGAATTGAATCTGGTTGGGCCCTTCTACAACCTAGAGGGCCTCATCAGTCACATAAGGGTTCAAGGGGCGGATGCGGATCAGCCTGAAGCAGATCCTGATTCTGAAGAAGCACCTGCAACACCGAAGCCCCAGAAGAAGAAATCAAAGGCTTCAAAGACTACTCCACCAAGGGCTTCTAGAGTGAAGCCTTTGGCCACTGCTCCACCTGCACCAAGTGTGCAATCTGAGGAACACTCTCGTATCTCCAAGAGCAGACAGCTGAAAAGGAAGCCATCACGCAACCCCGGTCCAGCTCTCACTCCTGATGCAGTACTGAAGACTGCCAATGATGCCCTTGATCTCTCAAGTGATGAAGATCTTGGTGATGATGCTCTGGAGCTATTGATCAAGAGCAAGCAAGATGCTGAAATCTTCAATGATTTTGCCGCTCTTTGACGTTGAAGTGCTCAATAACTTCATTGATGAATGGTTTGACACACCCAATCTGAGCTTCGACGATCTTCAACTTCCAGTTGGCCTCAGCGTCTCCTTCCATCGTGCCATTGCTTCTGAGCTGGCTCTGGCTCAAAAAATTGTTGAGCTGAAGCAAAAGATAGATTATGAAAAATCTTAGTTCAAGAAGCATGTGGACAAGCTCAGCGTGCAAGAAATTCAGAACTTCAAGGTTATGATGCACGAGCTCAAAGAAGCCTTTCGTCAGCGGCGTGATGAAGCCAAAGGTTCTCGAGAGCGAATCAAGGACTTGGCTACCAAATGTGTTCAAACATTCAATGAAGCTGAAAACTGCAAGGCACTTGGCCGTCCTGGTATTGACCCACGGATGGCTGCCAAGAAGAAGAAGAAGCAACCTGTGCCCGAAGCTAAAGAATCTGGGCAGGAAATGCCTCGCATAGTCTCCCTGCTAGCATGACTGGCACGAAGCCTAAGGCAACGCCAACCGCTTCAAAGCTCAAGAAGACTAAGGTGGCTGAAGCTGAAGCTCGCAAGCGTAAGCAATCTACTGATGAAGCTCCACCCACCAAGAAGCGCAAGACCAAGAAGGATAAGGCTGCTTCCAAAGAGCCTATCTTTGTCGAGCCTATCTCAGTTGCTCGCCCTGCATCTGCCCAGAAAGAACGAAGACTGACTGTTCATGAGCCTGCTCCCACAGAGGCTGAAGACATTCCAGCTGTTGACCCCACCGCAGCTGAAGACATTGGTCCTCAAGACAATGTTGAAGATGATGAAGTCCTTCCTCAGATCGAATACAACATTGAATCTTCGCCTGTTCTTACGAACAGCGAATGCATCAGCATTTGTCGTCCATTGACGCCAATTGCTCAGGATGACTCGTGGGCTGATCACCCACAAGATACACAAGCCACTCCCCAGCAAACTCAAGACACCAGTACGGTGCTCGAAGATGAAGACTCTGAGGCCCAACAACCTCCATCTCCTCAGGCGTCGCCAGCTTTTCGCAGGCTTCGCAAAGGACCGAGGCCTCAAGTCGCTGCCCCAAGTGTTCCAGAAGGAGTAGAGCAACCATCTGCACCTGATGCTACTCCTACTAGGAACCCCTCAGAATCTGAAGCCAAAGCGGCTGAAGATATTCCGGTTGCATCAGCCGAAGAAGAACCACCCCAACAAGAAGAAGAACAACCCCAAGTTGAAGAAGAAAGTACTGCCGCACCCCCTGTTCTCGAGGAGAACGTGTCCGACCCTCCAGCTCCTGAAGTGGAGGCAACAAATTCAGAGGCTGCCACCACCAACACTGAAGCCAATGACGTGGACATGGCTGAAGCCAATGTGGTACCTGAAGACACCGTGGCGCCTGAAGTAACTACGCCTGAAGTGACTGCTCCTGAAGCCAGTGCTGTGCCTGAAGCCAGTGTTGCGCCTGACGCCAATGCTGCACCTGACGCCAATCTGCAGCTTGAAGATAATGCCTCTGCTCCTGTTCCGCCTCCACGGCCCCATACCATTGAGCAAGCATACAACAAGGATGATCAAATTGTTACTGTCTGGTGGCCCATTCTGATTCCGCCACCTACAACTGAACCACGTGCTGCTGGTCCTTAGTTTGATCATCATGTTGTTCACAGGCCCCAAGTTCAGAAGCCTAAGCCAAGACTGCCAAGGTTTCCGGGTATTGCAACCTCTTCAGGGTCATTCAATGCCAATAGCTTCACTGCACACAACACCTTCTTTGACAGCGCCAAGAACCCATATTCCAAGCCAAGAATATCATCAGATAGGTTCTGGAGACATCAGCAGCGCAGCTACTACTCACGAGTACTCTATGATCAAGGGCGCATTTTCCCTCATATGCGTCTTGACACTGAAGCTATTGTTGGTCTGCCCTGCTTGGAGGAAGCTCTTGACTGCTTCCGTGATGCTGGCCTACTCAATTTTGTCACAGATAAAGAGCATTGGAATGAAGAGCTGCTTCTGCAATTCTATGCAACACTCCACATCCGAGGCTACAGCAGGATCCGAAGACATGGGTCCTTGAGTGGATGACAGGCAATGTGCATCATGAAGCTAAAGCCTTTGATCTCATTGAGCTTACTGGCCTGCCCACTCCAGGAGATCTATATGAACCTGGCTGTCAACTGCACACTGAAGCATTGGAGAGTATCTTTCAGAAGCGTCAGCCCAACATGAGCCAAATGCTCAGCATGATGAAGCCTCTGCCAAGTGATGATGAATATCCTAAGGAATTCTTTGTTGAAGACCTAGAGTACCTGCTGCGCACCATCTATCATATCATCAGGCGTACTCTATGGCCAATAAAAGGACATTCTTCATCAGCCAAGCTTAAAGGCACTATAAAGACTTTGGTCTTCTATATCTTCAATGGCATCAGCTTCAATGCTCAAGATTTCTTCATTCGGCAAATGGCTATGTCTGGAGCTGATCTATTTGGTCTGAAATTTTATGCCCCTTAGATAATGCGCCTCATCAAGTTGCATTCAGCTGTCACCTATCAGCCCTCTGCTCGCAACCATCAGATTTTCTTACCTGAGGTTGATATGTCAGTTGAAGCCATCTACCAAGAGCCTGCTAAAGAGCCGGTTAGTCTTCACAATGCTGATCATCAAAGCTTCACTCAGCAGATTGAAGGGGTTCCAGCAGTCTCACGTGTTTATCCTCTGGGTGGCCGTACTCGTCTACCTCAACACGCTAAAACCGAAGCCACTGAAAGCACCATCGCTCAAAGGCCTCAGAAGATATCTCGTGTCCTGAATAACCGAGAACTTCTAGTAGCCCTTCATCAGAAACAGGACAAGCATCACCTCTGGTTAAAGCGTCAGATGCAAAGCCTCTTGGTGGATGTCAATCGCATTCGCAATCTTGCCACCAAGAATGCTTTTGTTGCTCATGAAACATGTCGGAGATCTTGGAAGAGTTTGACCTTGCTGAGTGCTGAAGCAGATCTTGAAGACGATGGCTTCACTGAGAGATTCATGTTCGACAACACTCCTCCAAGGACTGTTGTTATGCGTCGCACTCCATCTCTTGAAGATTCTGAATACTCCTCCTCCGCTGCAACAATTGACGCCAGGGTGATCGACGATCAAGATGATGCTACTTCACCGCCTCCTACTTCAGCGCGCATCGACACTGCACCAACCACTTCTGCACCGCCAAACAACAACACTGACCCTGCATCCTCTTCTGCTCCAACTGGGAATGAGTAGAGGCTCTATGTCTTCAAACCTTTTTGGTCCTTACTGACAAAAGGGGGAGAAGCATATGAGTTGATAGTCTTCAAGCGGGTCCATATGGGCGGGTGCTTTATAATTTGTCTAGTGTTTACAACTCTCGTTTTGCTACATTTGGTTCTTTGAGTTGTAACACTTAAACTGATGGTCGTCTGCTACGTTTTTATGCTACTCTGTAATGCGATGATAAATTCCGCATCTGCTACCTTATATTCCGCACTTAGTCATTATTGCAGACGTCCATTTTTCATTATGCATGTCATTATCTTCGACGTATCAATTATGCATGATGAATTGTCTTCATAAGTTGAAGAGGATCTCCACAAGTACAACCTGCCATGTGCATTTGCATTCAAAGGCAAATCAACTATATGCACATCTTCAGGGGGAGCCTTTTGCTGCTTACGAAGACAATACCTTTATCCTTCACAATTCCACATATCTTTATCCCCGTTGAAAACTTCAACTAGTTTGTCATCAATCACCAAAAAGGGGAGATTGTAAGTGCATCTAGTGCCACCCCTAGTGGTTTTGGAGTATTGACGACAAACCTGGTTGAGGGACTAATGTGTTTGTGAGAATTGCAGGATAACACATGTAGTAGTCCCTCATTGATTCGGTTAACCTACCGGAGATGACCCCTAAAAATGTATGAAGACATTGATATCAGTGGTGGTATATGAAGATAATCATATTAAATACTATGACATGAGAAGACATTGTGTGAAGACTATGGAGAGCGAAGACATAGACGTTTCGCTGTTTCATTTTCTTCTTTGTTGAGTCATAGGAACCACCATACTGTTAAGTGGGGTCCAAGTGAACTAAGTCAGAGTGACTGAAGTGATGCTCAACCAAATCATATGTCTTCGAGTGAAGACTATGAGAGCAAATCTTATCTAGAGGCGGATGAGTCAGCTTTACTTGGAGCTCAAGTAAAGTTGCCGTGTGTGTTTGAAATCTGACCATTGGAACACGTGTCAGTTCCTTAGTGACTCAGGGTCACTTCGGACAAATCAGGTCGGGTTGCCCAGTGGCTATAAATAGCCCACCCCCTACACCATAAATTGGTGGCTGCTCAGAGTTATTGCACGGCTTTTGTCGTTTGAGAGCAACCCACCTCCGAAGCATTTGAGAGAGAAATCCTTGCGATGACAAAGCCCAAACACCTAGAGCCAAAGAGTGTTAGGCATCACTGAAGTCTTTCTGTCTGTGTGACCTGAAGACTTATTACACTTGAGGACTGTGTTTCCTCCAGCCGGTTAGGCGTCACGTTCTGAGCATCCAAGAGTCATTGTGGATCACCGGTGAACGAAGTCTGTGAAGGTTTGGAAGTCTACCTTGAAGACTTACCAGAGTGATTGGGCGAGGACTAGGTGTCCTTAGCTCAAGGGGAACAAGGTGAAGACACGGTCTTCTAGTTAAATCTCAGCCTCCCTAACCAGACGTACAGTTGTCACAGCAACTGGAACTGGTCTAACAAATCACTGTTTTCCCCGAGCTACTGGTTCTATCCTTTCCTTCCCTTTACTTACTGCTCTATGTTGTGAATACATTGCATGCTTGCCTTATCTGATTGTCTTCACTGAGTATCTACTTGTTGTGATTGGCTTCATTCCTTCTTCCTTTATGATCACTACTGCCTAGTTGATATTAGTCTTCATGCTTTCACTTCATTGAATACATGACTATGGCTTATCTAGTGTAGTCCACTTTCCGCTTCATACTGATAGGCTTGAGCTTATCGTTAGTCTTCGAAACTACCATGTTTTGAAGCATTTCATAAAAATCGCCTATTCACCCCCCCCCCCCTCTAGTCGATATACTGCACTTTCAACTCTCACTCAGAACTACTATGACACTTAACCACTGTCTAATTTTGGGTTCTTGATTTTTCTCTCGATGGATCTTAAACTCAAATCACTCGGAGAGGGGTTGCTCGAATCAATCTTCTTCAGAAATCTTAAGCGGAGCAGCCAATGGTCAATGCTGGAGCGGGGTGTCTATTTATAGCCGCAACCTCCCCTGATGGGAAAAGACCAAATTAGACAATAGCCGAATGACATGATTCCAACGGTCGGATTTGAGCACAACGGTAACATTGCTTGCGGGGCAAGGAATGCTAACCCATCGGTCTAAGGCAAATCTCTCGCAGGGAAGAAGATCATAGTCTCTTGCTGGCAAGTATTTGCTCGGAACACAAAGAGATTTCTCTCACATCTTTCATAGGTTTAGGCTAATTAAGCATCACAGTTTATCTAAGCTACGAGAACCTATACCCCCCTTCATAGTACGGAGGTCCTATGACTCAAAAGAATGAAACAAGAACAACGAAAGGAATACTACGTCTTCACTTTGTCTTCGACTTCCATTGATGTAGTCAATTTCTTCGGACGACTGTATCGAGACAAATGCTTTGCTTCAGCAGTAAACTTTTGAGGGGTCGATTTCTTCACATTAATCTCCTCGACTGTATGCCTTCATCAGATATATCTTGTTCTTCTCTGCAACACAGATAGGCTTCAGTGAAGTTCCTCGAACTCAGTACCGGAGCCAGTATTCTCTTTGGTTGTGTATGAACTTTTTCTCTCTGTATGCACTAGTGAACAAATCAGTCCATACCTGTTTTTGTCAACAATCTCCAAAACACAAGGTAGGCAGATATTGCACCAACAGGATCGATGATCCCTCAATAAGCTACTACGGATGGACCTAGATACAGCCCAACATAATCACGTCACACTACCGCCACTACACCTCTATGTCTCTTGCGCGCCACTACTCCATCAAACATTAATAGACCATTGAAGGCGCGCGTTGCCACGCCTGTTCATTTTTAAAGTGGAATGATAATTATTATATAAATATCTTGAAGCATATGATTCCTACCGAGATTCAAGCCACGTAATAACTTCACTGCACCTATAATTTCATTTAATCCATATATATATTGAAGCATATGATTCCTACCGAGATAGCCCGAAGGTCGAGTTCGTATAAAGGGAAGTTCAGGCCAATTATTCAGGAAGTTCAGGAAGTACATAAACATTATTCTGATCACGGGATCATAATAGTATTCTGATCACAACCTGAACTTCCTGAATAATTGGCCTGAACTTCCCTCTATACGAACTCGACCTTCGGGCTATCTTCGCAACCGTGCCTTCTACTGCGAGTTTTTTTGATCATTCGTGTTGTTTGTGACGTAAGTGTAATGTGGACACGTTTTTTAGCAACTAAATGCTTGTTTTGATTCGCAGTGTAGCTTGTTTGCGGATTTGCTCTCGGGCGGTGATGAACATTGGTCTGTTACAAGTTTTTTGTATGTACTAGATGTTCTAGAATCTCTAACACGATGAGAATTGGGTTTAGGTACAAGTTTACAACATGTTTTGTTGTTATTTTCGAACGAAAATGATTTGGTGTTCCGCCGCCTCTGTTCTTTGTCCACGGGAGTGGTTTCGGCCGCTATTGTAGATTAGTAGTTTTGATGTTCAAATTGGCGGCGGATTTGCGTGCATTAGTGAGACTGAATCCTGCCCATGTTGTTAATTTGATTATGCGGGCTTATACAAATGGAAATCCGGCGATTGGAATTTCTGCCTCCCGCCGTGGTTTTCTGTTCGAGGGACAACATGTTGAGAATCATTTTCATGTTTATCTAGAGCATGATGACGTTCGAAATGGTGGTTGAATCTTTCCTGCGTTGTTAATTTGATTTGGCTAGCTCATTCATTCCAAAATTGTGGATTGGACGTTCTGCCTCCCGCCGTGGTTCGTTGTTCGAGCGGATAGCTTGATGGCGGATTTTTTTGATGTTTTATCTGGAGTATGATGATGTTCGCAATGGTTGTTGACGTGTTGGAATTGACCCAAACGATTAAATCTGGGAACCAAATTTGACCGGGGTTGTTTTTTCAATCATTTTACGTTCTGTTGTACAAGCTAGACGGCTATAACTTTTGTACTTGAACTTCTGTGCTCTTTTTACGCATGCTTTTAGGAGATGAGGTAATACGATCTAGTCTGTTACTGTTGTTATATAAAAAATGAAGTATGTTTTTATGCTGTTGACTGTTGTCATGTGTGTAACTGTGGATCTGGACCACATGCACATGCATCCTCTTTTCCTTTAATCTATGTTTTTGGGATAGTTTTTTGATCATCCACTATCTTCAGTAACAGTTGGACTTCTTTTTTATTAATGGTTCAACTTCTAATTTCCTTTATTTTGCAAGGTTATCCAGCAAGTCCTCTGTTTTTGCTTGTTCTGTATGCTTGTTTTTTGGTTTTAGATAATCGCGGACTTCTATATCATCACTCTTTGAACTTCTTATTCTCAAGGTCTATAGTAGAAGCTGGACTTCTATTGTGTCAGTGATTGAACTTGTGTGTTTCCATGTTTGAAAATGCAAGTAAAAAGGCATGTTCAGTATGTGTTTAACCTGAACTTACAAGATTTTTGCTTATGTGTAGTTTGTTTTTTTACATGTTCATTTGATGTTTTTTCAAACCCCCGAACTTCTGTGTTTTTACAACTTGAACTTCATTAGTAATTGTTGATATAAATGATTTTATTAACTTTTATATTTGGTTTTGAACTTCTATATTGTTTTTAAGTTGTGTATTTTAGTTGGATATGGACTTCATCTATTTTTGTACTTGAACTTCTTATTTTTTTTTGTATCTTAGTGTTTATTTATTCATATGCCTTTACTTCTCTGATTAGTGTACTTGAACTTCTGTTCTTTATTTTTTGAACTTATTTCTCTTGTTTCCGTAGGTGCATATTTTGTATGTATTTTTCTTTCAATTTGGTAGTGTATGTGCCATCAATTTTTGGTTTTAAGGATATCAGCATTGCTGTTGTGCGATCTTATCTCATTATAATAGACGCATTCAAATGGTGCATTCATTTATCTATAGATCTATTTACTTTTTTAGCTATTGGGGGGTAAAACTGTAATTTCGCCAGCGCACAACACCCCCGACAGGGAGGCATTAAGTGTCCATCTCTTTCGGCCCACTTGTCAGAAAACCACCCTCTCCCTCTCGCTCGCTCTCTTCCCCCTCTTCGTTGCTCCGCTGCCTTCGTCTCCTCCAACTCCTCCCGATTTCTCCGCCGCTGTCCCCTGCCCTCGTGATTCTAGTAACCGGCGCACGCCCCCGCTCCTATTTCTGGCCACGCCGCGCTCTCCCTCCCTTAGCCCGGTCTCTCCTGCTCTGAAGCGAGGGCGGTATCTGCCTGCGTGGTTCCAAGGTATGCGTAGCGTCGTGGGGAGTGGAAGAACCACCGAGGATTCGTGCGTGCAGGGGTCGTTTGGAGAGGTACAAATGATGCCCCCCTAATGCTTGCCCTTAGTTTCGCCAGATCTGTCGAGGCCTCTTTGTTTCTTATGTGTGCTATCGCGCCCGCCTCCTGCCCCTTGTTCTAATGGTTGGGTGGGAGATTAGGTAGGGTTCTTGTGCGTGTGGTGGGTGGATTCCATTCCCCCGTGGTCAGATTTGTTTGTGAGATGCTTGTTTGCACTATTTCTCCCTTCAGAGTTGAGTGGATTTCATTTCCCCTTTGGTGATTTCAGCAGTCAGATGCATGTTAGGGAGGGTGTGGTGCTATGGTTTGATGCTAGATCTGATGCATCTAATTGTCTTAGTGTTGTTGATTTCGTAGTCTAGATTGGGTCTGTCACATGCTAGTTAGTTTGTGGATACTTTTTTTGTTGTGCTTGCCTAGATGTGCTACTATTCATCCTTTCATACTTGTTGATATGTTCTAGTTGTTTCATCCTAGGTTTTGATTTAGTTGCTTTTTGTATTTGTTGTATGATTTTCTGCTTGCCAACTATACGCAATCTATCCCTTGTTTTTAGTAGGTTGTTCTAGGGTTTGGAGTTCCATTCATCAAGGGGTTGTGTTGTCATGGCTTCAAAGCCTTCTCCACGTATTTTATTGTGGTTGGATCTTGTATTTTAAATAGGAGTTTTCTTATATATGTCTGCCCACAACTTCACTTAGTTGTCTTGTTGGACTGCCCTTTCTTATATGTCTGAACTTCTAACAAAGGTCTTGTGTCTGCATTTTACCATTAGTTTTTAGTTAGTAGAGTTTTGCTTAATTTTTATTTGATGAATTGTTGGTGAACTTTGTCACCAAGTGTTGTTGGACTTCCCAAATGTTCTATATTTATAGTGTACATCTTTTGTTTTTTTGTGTGTGATCACTTTCATGGTATAGATATTTAGTTTGCCTGTGAAATAGTATTTCTGCTCATGCTACATGTTTTTTATGTGCTACTTGCTTGGGTCACATAGTTGAACTTATGGTTTTAATTATTGTTTGTTTATAATGAAATTAGGTTGAACTTCTGTTCTATGCATTTGTTTTACTGCTTTGTTATATATTGTTGAACTTCTGGACATTCATCTTATATGTAGTAGCCCCTCTGGTGTAGATTGTTCTATATTTAGTATGTAAATTGTAGATTGTTTGTTGTGTTTACTGCTTTGTTAGGTATTGTTGAACTTCTGGGTATTGAACATTGATTTAAAAGTAGGGCTCCCTTGGTGTAGTATTGCGGATTAGAAGTCAACTGCCTTTTTTACTTGCATTTTTTTGTAGTTGGTGATGAATTGAATAGTTCTGATAAAAATGCCTACGATCAAGATGGAGCTTCAGAAGTTAATACTGATGCTCCAATATCTGATGCGGCTAAATCACCCATTTTTCCTTTGACTGTGATTGCTGAGGTTGCTTTGAGCCTTGAGAATATTTCAAGCCTCGAGGATCTTGCTTCTGCAGCTCTTGCTTCACATACTATGTGCAACTCCTTTTCTTTTCATTTTAAATTCTCGAGCCATGTTTTTGTAACTTGTTCCCGTCGGTTGTTTATGTTTTTGTTCCTGAATTTTTTTATTTTTTGCTTTGCTTTTTTGTGTTCCTGCATATGTGTCCACAGAGGAGGAAGCTGTGAACACCATCAATGATGTTATATCTGGGTTGGATTTATCGAAAACACTGCTGCTGCCGAGCAGGGGGCTCCGTCAGTCAAAGGTTCTGATTCCGTTCTGGATCCTTTGTGCTCTCTTCATATTTCAGAGACGCAATCACAGTCTGTTGATGGCACCGAACCTGTCACGCAACCTGGGGATGTGCCTCTTCAGCTTCTTCTGGAGGACCAACGCAAGAAGAAGAAGCAAGAAGATTTTCACAAGAAGAGGGCGGCCCTCCTTCAGAAAGGTTTTGATGTCCCTAAATCCGTTGATTTTGCTGAGCTCACGGTTGGGCATTGCTCTGTTGCGGAGGAAGACGTGTCGTGTGGCACGGATGGCACGGTTGTCCCTGTTAAGAGGAAAATCAAGAAGACCGCTGCGAGGAAGCTTGTTGGTGGTGAAGTTTCTCCTCGGAGGAGCCCACGTGTTTCAAGGCCTACAGAACTTGCTGAAGATGAAGGGCTAGGCCTCGGTGGTACGCCACGCCGTAGTCCTTGTGTGCTTGCCACTGCCGCGCCTACACCTTCCCCGCTTGGTGCTGGTGCATCTTTTAAGGGGAAGAAATGCGGCGTTAAGCGCAAGGTTGCACCTGCAAAGGTCAACAAGGGTGTCAAGAAGCGTGCTCGTCTTAATCCAGAGGACGATGCTGATTTCAACGCTAATGACGAGGGCGATGATGATGATGTTAGTCAGGTATGAATGTCTCATGTTTACTGCTTTTGAGAGCATTTGTAGATTTGTTGTAGTTTTTGTGTTTTTAGCACTACCTTGGCGTACATAGCTGACCTTCTGCTTCATATGAACGAATAAATTAGCTGAACTGATTTGCTTTTATGGTGTTACTGCCTTTGTGTACATAGTTGGACTTCTGTATTTATACATGAAGAAATTAGCTTAACTTACTGGTATATATGTTTTATTACTGCCTTCGTATACATGGTTGAACTTCTGCTTTGTAAATTTCCAACATTTTGAAAGCATGTTAACTTGTCTTCATACATGGTTGTACTGCCTATGTAGATATAGTTGGACTTTTGAAATGTGCTACGTATGTAGGCATTAGTGGAATTTTGGTGTAGCTTGTTTATCTCATTGTTCTGCCTTTTTTCCTTGTCATTGTATTTTTTTCAGTATCAGCTTGTGGAGCGGCCTGAGAGGAGGAGGAGAGGAGGCAAAGCCCCCGAAGAAGGTGGCCAAGCAGGAGATGAGGCGAAACGTTTTAACAAAACGGTTCGCTGCTGTGACACCCCGAGACCGATGTGCCACGTGTCAGCCAGTTATTCGTCTTCGTTGCCATTTCATTTGCTTGCGTGTGCATCCTTGCCTTGTCTTGCATCATCATGTTTTCAAAACTTGCATCCGCCCGAGTCCCCTCGTCCTTTCCGTTGTCCGTTCTGAGCCCACACACACTCACACGCGCCTGCGGCGCCTCCGAATATTTATTTTGTGAGTGGCCAAAAAATGTTCTCGGAATAAGTTGAAACTTGGCGTGTGCTCTTATTATAGTGTAGACAGGCCGCCTGACAAATTTCATCGCATTTGGAGCTCGTTTGATAGCCCAACAGATATATATATAGCGGCACTAGTAGCGGGTTACAACGTCGGACGTTTTTGGTCTCCGAAAACCTCCGCGGGCCTCTTCTCTTCTCTCCCCACAACCCCTCCTACACAGCCCACTAACCTCTCCTAGGCCCATCCTACCTCACCTCGCGATTGGATCCGTCGGATCGCGATCGGAGGGCTCTCAAACGCTCCAAAACCCTCAAACCCTAGCCCTTTCCCTATAAAACTACCCCTCCATGCCATTTTGGGCATCCCTAGCATCTTCCCCTACCTCCTAGCCTCCTCCACCTCAAAATCCGCGCCACCAGCCTCCATTTCAGCGCCCAGCCAGCCCGCCGACGCCACATGGCAAGTCGCCACTGGCCAACCGCCAGCCAGGCGCGCCCCCGAGCCAACCAGGGAGCTCCACGCGTCCCTGGCCAGCTCCCCCGCCACCGCGGCCCGCCGGGCCTAGGCGCGGCCCGCCCAGGCCCGCGCGGCCGCCCGCTCCCCAGCGCCTCCATGCGCTTGCTTTGAGCGCTCCAGATCGGGGAGGAGACCGGATCCAGAGCCACGACCCGTCGGCCGTTGATCCTCGTCGCCGCTGGCCGTCTCCAGCAGCGCTGCCGCCCTCGCCTTCCCGCGACCACCTCGCTCCGCCGCGCCCGTGTGCGACCCCGCCGCTCCCCTGTGCTCGCCGCCCCGTGCCAAGCGCCCGTCGCCGCCGGAGGTCCGACCTCCTCCGCCCTCATCAACCTCCGGCCAGATCCGGGGCGGGGCTGCCCGGATCCGCTCGTCGCCGCTCCGTTCCTGCCGTCCCCAACCTCCTCCGGCATCGCCAGCCCTCGCCGGAGCCAGAACCAGCCACCGTGGGCCGCCGTTGACTTGAAGCCGCCGGCGTCATCCGGTTCGTGCGAGAAGACGACGTGCCCCGCCCGCATGGGCCACGTGCGCCCGTGGCGGGCCCAGCTCCAGCAAGGCCCAATCGGCCCATCGCCTCCCTCAAGCTAGCCAACGTGCCTCCTCTCCTTCCTGGGCCTTGGCCCAATGTGAGCGCCCTCTAAACCCCGCATGTGCATGTTTTAACTATCATGCGCCAGTTGTTTTTTTCCCTAGTCTAAAACTGCTAAGTCCCCAGAAAACTATTATTATGTTGCATCTTTGCGTGGTGATAACTTTTTGTGTGCTTGTCCAAATTGAGTGTATGATATGTCAAAATGATCATGGTTACATGCTCTACACTTTGTTCCATTGTGCCATGCATGTTTGAGTTCATCTAGATGCTCTAATATCTGTTGCAGGAGTGCTACTTGTTATAAACTGCTGCTACTAGTTATTTTCATGCCATGTTTGAGATATGATAACTTGGTGCATGTTTATCCAAATGATGCAAATAATATGTCAAAATGTTCATCATGAGATGCTTTACATGTTGGTTGCTATAGCATGCATGTTAGAGTTCATATTGCCATGTTTATCTCTATTGCAAAAGTGCATTTGGCTGTTAGGTTTTGTAACTTGTTACGAGATGATGATTTCAATTGCTCTTTGTTATTGATGTGTTCGTCCTCATGCCACATGTTGTTTTAGAAGCACCATTATATGGTCTTTGAGATGGTGCATCTAACTTTCCATGATATGCCTTGTGTTGACTTAAACATGCTTGCAAACATGCCATGTTGTTATTGTTGTTTTATACTTAGTGAAATTTCTGCTAAGTCTGGAATCTGTCATATCCTGATGCTATGTTTGCTTGATGCCCTAGGCAAATCCATGTTAGTTTTGGGGTGGCCATTGATCATTCCTTGTTGTCCATGTTGTTGTCTATCCATTTATGCCTTCACTTGCTCATTTGACCTGCTGTAGCGTATTTATTTCTTGCTCTCAAGTTGCTATAAAATATTACTGTCAGGTTTTTAGCGTCATGATCAAAATGTTGTAGCTTGTTGCTATTGATCCATGCCTCCTATGGAGTTGCTCCAATGGAGTTGTTTGCTGTGGGATATGTATACTTCATGTCCATGCTTCTTGTCACCATGTTTGAGTGTTGTAGAGTATATATTTCTTGCTCCAAAGTTGCTATGTGGTTGTTAACTTCAGCTTGTTGTTATATCTTGTCTTGCTCGTATCTTTTAGCCCGTTGCTCCGTTTTGGGTGTGCTTTATATGAAACTTGTGTGATTTTGCATGTAGAATCATAATATCATATTGTTTTCATGTTTGGAGTGAGTTTGCTTGATGTTTGGGTGCTTCTTGCACCGTTGCCTTGCTTGTCTTGTTTTGCTCATATCTTCTAGGCCGTAGCTCCGAATTAAACAAACTTTATATGAAACTTGACTAGAATTTCATGTAGATCATAATGGTGCATGTTAACTTTCTGTTTAAAAACTTTAACTTGAGGTTTGTTCAGATCTGGACTAATTTCAAACTATGCATATGAGGGCTTACCGGATTTGTTATATGTAGTTTCCGGCCTCATTTAAACTTGTTGACTTGTGTTGTTTTTGAGTGCTTCCTGCCTTGCCATGTTTTGCATCATATATAGAATTGTCTTGCATCATACTTGGTTGAGCATATTGTCATGTTCTTGTGGTCTTTTCCTGTGCTTCCTACCTTGCCATATATTGCTTCCTGTATAGACTTGTCATGCATCATACCTTGCCATGTATTGCATCATATATAGACTTGTGTTGTTTTTCTGTGCTTCCTACCTTGCCATATATTGCTTCCTGTATAGACTTGTCATGCATCATACCTTGCCATGTATTGCATCATATATATACTTGTGTTGTTTCTCTATGCTTCCTACCTTGCCATATATTGCTTCCTGTATAGACTTGTCATGCATCATACCTTGCCATGTATTGCATCATATATAGACTTGTGTTGTTTTCTGTGCTTCCTACCTTGCCATGTTTTGCTTCCGGCACAGACTTGTAGTGCATCCTATATAGAACTGTCTTGCATCATACTTGGTTGAGCATATTGTCATGTCTCGTGAGGTGTGTTTACCGTGTTGCTTGCTTCTTCTCGTTAGTGCTTGTTCCGTTGCGTTCGTGAGGATTCGTTCGTCTACTCGTGGTTCTTCTTCAAGTCTTCTTCTTCGTCTTCTTCATGGATCCGTTCTTCTTCCTTGCGGGATCTCAGGCAAGATGACCATACCCTTGGATACCTTTACTATCATTGCCTTTGCTTAGTTGTCTCGATGCTATCGTTACATGTCGCGCTACCCATCATTATTGTCAGCCTCTCCTTGTTGCCATGAAACCTCTAACCTTTGAAACCTTCCTAGTAAACCATTGTTTGACTATGTTGTAATGCCCCGGATGTAATACTTTCCCTTTTGGGCAATATATGTATCTCTGGCTTCATCAATTCCATTCCGGGTTCTTCGTCTTTTCGGGTTTCGTCGTTTTGTTGTGTGCGTGTGTGGCATTCATCGATATCATGTAGTCATGTGCATCGCATTGCATTTGTGTTGTCGTTTGCATCCGGTCCCACTCGTTCCTTTCCGTTGTCCGTTTCGAGTTCTGGAGCTCTCTCACGTGGTCGTGGCATCCCCGAGGCCTACTTTGGTGTTTGGCAGTGTAACGTTTCCGGTTTGGCGTGAGACTTGTCGTGTGTTGTTGTTTTGGTGTGTGTAACCCGCCTGTCAAATCTCGTCGCGTTTGGAGTTCGTTTGCTACTCCAACAGTTATTCTCGTGGGCTGAAAGTACCCCCTCTTTGAGGCCCAAGACACCCCTCCAACAGCCCACCAAACCAACCCAAACCCCTCCCTTCATCTAGGCCATCTAATTGTGATCATGTTGCTGAAAACCTCACCTCATTTGGACAACCCTAGCTCCTTGTGCCTATATAAACGTCCATCTCCCCCAAAAAAATTCGCGTCTGAAACCCTAATGCTTCCACAGTGCGCCGCCGCTGCTTCCACCGTTGATCCGCGGTGCTTCCACCGTTAGAAATCCGTGCTTCCGACGTCCCAGAAAACCATGTTTCCATAGTTCGTCGCCCACGCTTCCGACCTCCGCCCGTGCTTCCGATCTGACGCGTGGGCCCCGCCGCCTCTTCTTCAACCTCTAGCTTGCCGCGCCGCCATCCGCGCTCCGGCCGCCGCGCCACCCACTGCCGCCGGGCGCCGGGCCCTCCAGCCGCGCCGCCCTCCGCCGCCGGTCGGCGCCGCCACCTCGCCGGTCGGGCCGCCGCGCCCCGCCGTTCCCTCCTTCCGTCGGGCCAGCGCCCCAGCCAGCCACCCCGACGCCCGAGTTCGCAGAGCCGCCGCCGTCCTCTGGCGCTCGGGGCGCCCGATCCCCTCGCCGCCCCGATCCGATTTGCCCTAACGGGACGGATCCCCGCGGGGCCCGTCAGCCCGCTCCGCTCCGGCCCCTCCGCCCGATCTGCTCCGCCGTGGGCCCGAGGCCCGTTTGACCGCCGGATCCGTTGACCCAGATTCCCTGAGGTTGTTTTTTTTTCTCTTTAAGTCCTGGTATTTTTAGTGTCTGATGTTGTTTTAGATTGTGGATAACTTTTTGTGTGATGGTCCGATTTGAGCAAATGATATGTCAAAATGATCGTGGAGACTTGTACTACGTTTTGTTTCATTGTGCCATGCATGTTTGAGGTCATCTAGATGTCTTAATCTTCATGAGAAGAGTGCTACTTGTTATAAACTGTTGTTAGTAGTTGTTTTCATGCCATGTTTGCAATGTGATATCTTGGTGCATGTTTATCCAAATGAAGCAAATGAGATGTCCACGTGTTCGTCATGAAATGCTCTACATATTGGGTGCTTTAGCTTGCATGATAGATATCATCTTGCCATGTTTATCTCCTTTGCAAAGTGCTATGTGGTTGTTATGTTGTTAAACTTGTTACGAGATGCCTCGTAGAGGAGCTCGTTGCTATTGATGTGTTTGTCCCCTTGATGCATGCTTAGATGTTTTGGATTCACCATCATGTGTACTTTGATGTGGTGCTTACCATTTGCCATGTTTAGCTTTGAGGTGACTTAAACTTGCTCACAAAGATGCCATGATGTTACTACTGTTTTAACACTTAGTGAAATTTCACTAAGTCTGGGATCTGTTATTTCCAGATGCCATGTTTGCTTGTTGTTCTAGGCAAATCCATGCTATTTTTGGGGTGACTCTTGATGATTCCCTGTTGTATAAGTTGTTGGCTATCCATTCATGCTCTCACATGATTATTTGAGTGGTTGTAGCATATTTAACTTTTGCTCCCAAGTTGCAACAAATTACTGCTGTCAGGATTTTCTTGTCAAGTTCAATATGTCATAGCTTGTTGCTATTGATACATGGCTCCTTTGGGGGTGCTCCAATGGATTTGTTTGCTGTAGGGTATGTCTAGTTTATGTCCATGCTCCTTGCCATGATGTTTGAGTGATGTAGGCCATTTATCTCTTGCTCCGAAGTTGCTATGTGGCTGATATTTTCAGCTTGTGCATGTTTATTGTTTCGGTTGTAACTTTTAGTCGGTTGCTCCGTTTTGAACAAGTCCTATATGTAACTTGTGTGATTTTGCATGTAGATTCATATTATCCTCTTGTTAGCATGATTTGAAGCATTTTGCTTAATGCATATTGTTGTGCTGTAACACTGTGCTTCCTAAGTAGACTTTCTGTGCTTCCCTAGTGCATCTGTTTTGCTTCCATAGTGCATCAGTCATGCATCCAGTAATTTTTCTGCGCATTGCATCTTGTTTGATTCGTTGCCTTGTGTTCTTGTGTTTGAGTAGAGCCGGAAGCTGAGCCCGAGTACGAGTACGAGCACGAGGTTACTACCGAGGTTGAGAACGAGGACCCCAATTACGATCCCATCGACAACTCTTCAGGCAAGATGACCGAACCCCGATAACATTACTATCTTTGCCTATTGCTAGAAGTCTCGGTCTATAGTTTTGCCTCGATGCCCATGTTTTTCCTGTCAGCCTCCTATTGTAACCATGAACCTGTTTAACCACCCTACCTATGCAAACCATTGATTGGATATACGTAGGCTTCGCTCAGCCCCTCTTATAGAATTGCTAGTTGCAGGTGAAGATTGAAGATTCTTGCTTCTTGTTGAAGCTTGTTGGGATATCACACTATATTAATTATTAAATGAACTCAGCTATATATTGGCAATGGGTGGAAGGCTAAGCCTTTTGCTTGGTGATTTGTTCCACTCATGCCGCTAGGAACCGTATAAACCGGTGTTATGTTCCTTGATTATGCGTTCCTCACACGGTTGGGGTTATGGGACCCCCTCGATAAACCGCTAAGTGTTAAGTCTTTTCCAGCAAGTCCCAACATTGGTACTATTCGCCTAATAACTAAAAACTTGCATAGGGACTAGCTATCCCTTTTATATTTAATCAACAACCCGGGCCAGTGCTCCTCATGAGTGTTGGTCCAAACCGGGCGTTCTGCGGGGCCGCCTTGGGGAGACCCGAGGTATCTGGTATACACCTGTAGAATCGCCCATCCGGTCGTGGCCTGAGACTAGATACGCGCGGCTACTGTCAGGGTGTCGGCACGCCGGGAGGATTTGCTGGATTAGCCTTACCTTAGTGCGGAGTATCTTGAGCACGGGATTCCGAGGATACTCGGGCCTTCCCACCTTGGAGTTGTGACTCCGCAGATCGTGGGCTTGTCATGGGCCAAGTTGGAACACCCCTGCAGGGTTATGAACTTTCGAAAGTCGTGCCCGCGGTTATGTGGCAGATGGGAGCTTGTTAATATCCGGTTGTAGAAAACTTGACACCATGTTCCAATACACTACCAGCGTGAGTACCGTGACGGTCATTTTCTGAAAGGGATTCGGGAAGTGAACACGGTGGGGTTTATGTTTGACTTGCTTTAGTTAGGATCACTTCGTGATCATCTCTCGATCGAGGCACCTTCTCTTCTCGCTCTCTTTTACGTAAGCTAGGCTAGTGCTGCTGCAACCTCTTGTTCTTTCTTCAGCCTTGTTCCACACCCAAGGCTTGGATAGTCGTGTTACCCGGGAACGGGATTGCTGAGTCCTCTGTGGCTCACAGTTACTTCACCACACCAGATGCAGGTACGATGGTGAGCTACACAGGCGATGGCACTGAGCTAGACTGGGAGTATGACGAGGAGCGTAGCCGTTACTACGTGAACTATTCGGTTGATCAGTAGAGCTTCTGCTAGGATTCGATCTAGACCTGTGGTTTAATGTTATGTTTGGTATCTTGTCATTTCGATCTTTCCCCTTAGATGGGTTGTGATGTTTATCTGAATGATGTTTGTACATGTAATGTATTTGTGTGACGTGGCGAGTGTAAGCCAACTATCTTTTCAGTTTTCCATCCCTATTTTTACATGAGATGTGCAAAGGTACCAAACTTGCGATCATTCCAGAATGGGCTTATATCTTTAAGTCGTGCCTCGACACGTAGGAGATATAGTCCCATCCTGGGCATTACAAGTTGGTATTCAGAGCCTTCTCCGACCTAGAAGCCCCCACTGTTTGATCAAATCGTTGACGGTCGAGTCTAGGCACACACTGAAAATGTTTTGAGTCCTATATTTATATCGGAGAGTAGGATTTCTTTGCTCCTCATCTCTTTTCACTCTCGTGAGGACTCCTGACGACTACTCTTGCCTCTTCTACTTTCAAAAATTGCACCAAATTTTTTTTAGGAATCTCGCGAGTATTGTTGGATTGTTTCGATGTACTTGTGACGAGAATATTATTCTCGATGCCTCCTGACATTAGGGGTTGTGGCAGTGTCCCGGGAGTTGAGCTTCGGGGTATTATCGTCTGATACGTCCCAAACGTATCCATAATTTTTGCTTGTGACATGCTTGTTTTGCATCATTGTCTCATGTTTGTATCAAAGTTTTCTATCTTTTTAGGCATTTATTGGACTAACCTACTAATGGTTGCAAAAGTGCACAATGTTCTTGTTTTACACTTTAATGTGTAGGAATTACTTGGAAATTGACAAAAACTCAAAAGGAGTCGTATTGGAGTAGGACTCTGACTTTCCTGAAATCTGTCTGAGAACGTTTTTAGAATATGGTCACGTTCCGGCCCGAAGACGACGTCAAACGGAAAAAGCCTAGTTGCGAAAGTTGTGGGGAATTTTGAGAGGATGCTTCAGGATATAAAATTCGTCCAAATCGGAGTCCGGACGGCCAAGAAAAGCCCGTTTTACTGAAGCCCAAAATCTGATGACGGGAATCCGAGAGTCTATATAAAGAGAGGAAACCTAGGTCACCAAGGGCCACGAATTTTCCTTCTCCCAAGCCGCCGTCTTGGAGGGGAGGACCAGCACCATTGCAGCACCATCCACAAGGAAGAAGGGGGGCCAAGGAGCCGCTGCCCCCTAGGGCCGCCGCCGCCACGGCTGCCGCCCGCCGCCTCCTCCTTCTCCGGGCTGCACCTCTCCATCAACACCACCATCAATCTCTTGCTCACCATGATCATGTGTGAGTAGTCTTCTCCGGGGCTGAGGGCTTGTACGTGTAGCTATGTGGTTATCTCTCTCTCCCATGATGTGATCTTCGTTGTGATCATAGGCTATGTTAATCTAGGGTGATCCCATGATATTTCCCCTTCCTCTATGTATTGAATTGATGTACTCACTTGTCTTTATCTAGTATAATCCCCGAGACCAAGGTGACAGCGGTCTATTGGACATGGATTAGAAGAATATTTTCATGAGTGATTTCCTCTTTTGTGTGTTGATTGAAGATTGAGAGTCTCTTGGTGCTTGTCTTTGACTATCCTGGAGATATGTTGTGGTGATTGTGGTACTCTCTTTGGATGGCCGCGATGACATTGGGAAATCCATAGATTGAGAACTACGAACTTTGAGGTGTGCTTTTGTAGCCCTACATAATTCTCGTCCTCTCTTGACCACAAAGGAATGACCTCCGAGTGCGTCTCCATTGCATGTTTTATGGGAAATATCATGTGATTAGACTATGTCAATGTTGTTGGGAGTTGCCACTAGTGAAAGTATGAAGCCTAGGCCTTGTTTCCACCATTGCAATACCATTTGTGCTCACGTTTACCACTTGTTTGCTTGCTGCACTTTTTATTACAGATTTATATTACTTTGCTTTGCCACTCCTATCATCCATATTTTACCATCTCTTCGCCGAACTAGTGCACCTATACACCTGACAAGTGTATTAGGTGTGTTGGGGACACAAGAGACTTCTTGTATCTTGATTGCAGGGTTGCTTGAAAGGGGTACGTTCAACCTCCACTTCCCTGAGTTCGATAAACCTTGGGTAACTCACTTAAGAGAAATTTGCTGCTGTCCTACAAACCTCTGCTCTTGGAGGCCCAACACTGTCTACAGGAATAGAAGCGTGTAGTAGACATCATTGTCACAAGCATATCGCGGCAGTACTAGAATACTTAAGACGGCCGACATCGAAAACTCTCCTATACGGTTAGTGGCAAGATAACCCCGACATCACCCAGTACTGGGGAGGTAGTTCGGGAGTATTGCCATAGCTTTGTATAGTGGATGCTTTTCGAAGGTCCGAGGTAGAAGGTTTTCGAGAACAACTGGTTATGTGTTGAAGGATGGATACAGCTGGATGTAGGATTAGAGTTGTGTGCGCGATGCTTCCCCTGTATCCCCAACACCTGATTGCATAACTGGAAACTTTCGGAAATTAATAGGTGGGTTCATCCAGTAGATCGTAGGCATTCTTCCAAACGAATGCAGGTTACGGAGTTTGGGGTTCTACATTGAGTGAAGTGGTTTTATGGCCGATGTTCCGATCGGTAGTTGCATCTTAAAGGGTCATTGGCTATGCTGATCCGGGGATTGCAAAACCCTTTCGTAACACGTTCAATATGCTTTCAGCACAAAGATGTCGAACGAAGCTCCTGTCTTGTGTTTGTTCCATCTGTACCTTGTTGTTTTTCTTATTTACCTTTTGTCTCCCAGTGGCTTCTCGTGAAGATTGTTGTTATCATTAAACTGAGAATTTCATTCGTTCCTCTTGTTCGAATGATTCTTGTGAAGGCTATGTTGCATTCTATCCGTTGTTTCAGCTTATACCTTCTTTCAATCAATTGGCTGATTGGTGGTCATCTCTTTCAGGATGGCTCCGAAGCGGGTTCCCAACGCTAACCCAGAGGGTGAAGAGGTTCCAGATCGTCCTCCTTCCCCTCCTCCTCCGTCTGAGGCCTGGAGAGCAATTATGCAGACTACAAACCAGAACACCCAGATGTTGATGCAGATGATGCAGCAAATGCAAGCAAATCAAGCAAATCAGGGTGCTCCAGGGAACCAAGGCAATTTCTTCAACCAGCAGCACCAAGCTACGCTCAACCAGTTCTTGGCTAATCAACCAAAGGCTTTCAGTTACTGTGTTGACCCTCTCGATGCTGAAGATTGGATTACCGATATCAAGAAGCATTTTGAGTGCAGCAACGTTAGGCTTGAGGACTATGTGAAATTTGCAGCCTTCCAACTCAAGGACCAAGCAGCTGACTGGTGGCAGCAGTACAAAGACTCCAGAGAAGGGCGTGTGATCTCTTGGGATGACTTCTGCAAGGACTTTCGCTCTCACGACATTCCAACAAGTGTCATCGAGGGTATGCGTGAGCAATTCCGCAACCTGAAGCAAGGCTCTATGACTGTCTACCAGCATAATGTCAAGTTCCAAAATCTTGCCCGCTATGCTAAGCAAGACATACCAGACACCAAGAGCAAGATCTATCAGTTCCGTGGAGGTCTGAAGGATGAACTTCAACTTGCTCTCACCTTGTTCGAGCCTGAGGAGTTCGACAAATTCTATAACATGGCGCTTAAGCAAGAGGCAGCCTAGCTCAAGATGGAGGCTTCTAAAAAGAGGATTCGAGATGCCGTTCACTCCTCCTCATCTTCTCAAGTGGTCGCGAAGCAACAGAAATTTTGGCTTCCTCCTCCTCCAGTGATCCGAGCTCCCTACAACAACAACAGCAACAAGAACTCTGGTGGACGTGGTTTCTCCCACCCACCCAACCCAAGCAACCAGTCAAAGTTTCAGTCTCAAGGTTCCAAGTCAAGTGCTACTCACTACCGTCCTCTCTCAGAAGTGGTCTGCAACAAGTGTGGCAAGAAGGGTCACTATGCCAACAAGTGCCCCAACCCGAAGCGCCTTCCACCTCCTCCACCTGTCAGTTCGGCTATTGTCAAGCATGATCCGAAGGTTGCAAGAGTGAATCTGATGAATGCAGCACAAGCGGAGAATTCTTCTGATGTCATATTGGGTAACCTTCCAGTGAACTCTTTTCCTGCAAAAGTGTTATTTGATTCGGGTGCTTCACATTCTTTCATGTCATACCCATTTGCATCCAAGCATAGCGTGATCACAGCAGCTTTACCAAGGCAATTGGCAATTTCTTCTCTGGCAAAGCAGATGCATTCTAGCTTGTATGCTCCGGATGTTTCTATTCGCATGGGTGATTATCGATTTCTGGCCTCTCCAGTGGTTCTCGGCAATTCCGACATCGACCTTATCCTCGGAATGGATTGGCTTTCTCAGCATGATGCTCAAATTGACTGTGCAAAGAAGGAAGTCAAGATTACTCATTCAGATGATGATGTGATTATCTTTGCCTCTCGGGATAACACAATCAGGCTTTTATCTCTCAATGACAAGGGCGAAATGAATGCCATATCTCAAATTCCGGTGGTTAACGAATACGAAGACGTTTTTCCTGGAGAACTTCCAGGCATGCCTCCACACCGTCAAGTGGAATTCGTCATTAAACTCGAGCCTGGTACTGATCCAGCATGCCGGCGTCCGTACAAGCTCTCTCCTAAAGAGTTGAAGGAGTTGAAGAAGCAGCTTGATGAACAGGAGCGTATGGGTCTGATCAGGCCTAGTACGTCTCCTTGGGGTTGTGGTGTCTTATTTGTCAAGAAGAAGGATGGCACGGAGCGCCTTTGCGTCGATTACCGGCCATTGAACAAGAAGACAATAAACAACAAGTATCCGCTCCCCAACATCAACGAACTGTTCGAGCAGCTCAAAGGAGCTAAAGTGTTCTCTAAGCTCGATCTCCGAATGGGCTATCACCAGATTCGAATTCGTGAAGAAGATATCCCCAAGACTGCCTTCAGAACGAGCTACGGCTCATATGAGTATACAGTCATGTCCTTTGGTCTCGCCAATGCTCCACCTACCTTCTCGAGAATGGTGCACTACATTTTCAACCCCTACACCGGCGAGTTTGTGCTTGTGTATCTGGATGACATTTTGGTTTTCTCCAAAAATGAAGAGGATCACGAAAAGCACCTCCGTCTGGTTCTCGACAGACTCCGTGAACATAAGTTCTATGCCAAGTTCTCCAAGTGCGAATTCTGGCTCGATAAGGTCTTGTATCTGGGCCATATCATCTCCGCTGACGGTATTGCGGTAAACCCCGAGAGAGTTGAAGCAATTGTCAACTGGGAACCTCCTCAGAACGTCAAGCAACTCCGAAGCTTCCTTGGTCTTGCCAGCTATTACAGAAGGTTCGTTGAGAACTTCTCCAAGATTGCCAAGCCTCTTTCCAACTTGCTGCAGAAGAATGTCAAGTACTACTGGTCTCCAGATTGTGAAGTGGCATTCAAAACTCTCAAAGAAAAGCTCGTCTCTGCTCCAGTTCTTACTCCTCCAGATGAATCCAAGCCCTACGAAGTATTCTGTGATGCTTCTCTTCGAGGACATGGTGGTGTGCTTATGCAGGATAAGATAATTGTGGCATACACTTCTCGTCAGCTGAAGCCAAGTGAGAAGAACTACCCCACACATGATCTTGAACTAGCAGCTGTGGTACATGCTTTGATTACGTGGAGACACCTTCTGTTGGGCAGAAAAGTCGATATCTTCACCGATCACAAGAGCTTGAAGTACATCTTCACACAGCCGAATCTGAACCTCCGCCAGACTCGTTGGGTCGAGATGATCCAAGAGTATGATCCCAGCATCGAATACACACCTGGCAAGGCGAATGTGATTGCAGATGCTTTGAGCAGAAATGCATATTGCAATAGCCTCCTTATCAAGCCGTTCCAGCCTGAGCTTTGTGAAGCATTCAGGAAACTCAACCTCCAAGTTGTTCCGCAGGGTTTTCTTGCAAATCTTCAAGTTGCTCCTACCTTGGAATATCAGATCCGTGAGGCCCAACTCAATGATGCTATGGTGCAGAAAGTGAAACATGGTATTGCAAAGGGTAGTCCTAAATACAAGTGCTATCGCATTGATGAGAGAGATACCTTGTTCTTTGAGGACAGACTTGTGGTTCCCAAAGGTGATCTCAGGAAGCTCATAATGGACGAAGCACTTGATTCCCTCCTTTCCATTCATCCTGGCAGTTCCAAGATGTACCAAGACCTCAAGCAATCTTACTGGTGGACACGCATGAAAAGGGAGATTGCCCAATTCGTGAATGAATGTGATGTCTGCAGAAGAGTGAAGGCAGAGCATCAATGTCCAGGCGGTCTTCTCCAACCTCTTCCTATTCCCGAGTGGAAATTCGACCACATTGAAATGGATTTCGTCTCTGGCTTTCCTAAGTCCAAGAGAGGGAACGATTTTATCTTTGTGGTGATTGACAAGCTTACCAAAGTCGCTCACTTCCTTCCAGTCAAAGAATCCATCAATGCAGCTCAACTGGCAGAACTGTATACTTCCAGAATTGTGTCCTTACATGGCATTCCTCAAGTTATCTCCTCAGATCGTGGAAGTTTGTTCACTTATAAGTTCTAGGACTCCTTTCAGTCTGCCATGGGCACTAAGATCAGGTTCAGCACTGCTTTTCACCCTCAGACTAGTGGTCAAGTCGAGCGAGTGAATCAGATTCTAGAAGACATGCTCAGAGCCTGTGTCATATCTTTTGGCATGAAATGGGAAGATTGCCTTCTATTTGCCGAGTTCTCTTACAACAACAGCTTTCAAGCAAGTGCAGGCAAAGCTCCGTTTGAAATTCTCTATGGCAGAAAGTGTCGTACCCCTCTCAACTGGTCCGAGATTGGTGAACATCAACTTCTTGGCAATGACTTGATCTCAGAAGCCGAAGAAATGTGCAAAGTCTTACGTGAGAATATCAAGGCCGCTCAGTCGCGTCAGAAGAGCTACTATGACGGCAAGCATCGTGATTTGGCCTTCAACATTGGGGATCATGTCTATCTCCGTATTTCTCCGATGAAAGGAACCCAAAGATTCGGTATCAAAGGAAAGCTTGCTCCTAGATACGTCGGGCCTTTCAAGATCCTTAGCAAAAGAGGCGATCTAGCCTATCAACTTGAGCTCCCTTCCAACTTCGCCAATGTTCATGATGTGTTTCATGTGTCTCAACTCCGCAAGTGCTTCAAGACTCCTGAACGCATGATTCCGTTTGAAGAGATTGATCTTCAACAAGACTTGTCTTACCGAGAGCACCCCGTTGCTATTCTCGAAGAAACCGAGCGCAAGACCCGCAACAAGTCCATCAAATTCTTGAAAGTCAAGTGGTCACACCATACCGACCGAGAAGCTACGTGGGAACGAGAAGATCATCTTTGTTCCGAGTACCCTTCATTTTTCCAGTCCTAGATCTCGGGACGAGATCTTTTTGTAGTGGAGGAGAGTTTGTAATGCCCCGGATGTAATACTTTCCCTTTTGGGCAATATATGTATCTCTGGCTTCATCAATTCCATTCCGGGTTCTTCGTCTTTTCGGGTTTCGTCGTTTTGTTGTGTGCGTGTGTGGCATTCATCCATATCATGTAGTCATGTGCATCGCATTGCATTTGTGTTGTCATTTGCATCCGGTCCCACTCGTTCCTTTCCGTTGTCCGTTTCGAGTTCCGGAGCTCTCTCAAGTGGTCGTGGCATCCCCGAGGCCTACTTTGGTGTTTGGCCGTGTAACGTTTCTGGTTTGGCGTGAGACTTGTCGTGTGTTGTTGTTTTGGTGTGTGTAACCCGCCTGTCAAATCTCGTCGCGTTTGGAGTTCGTTTGCTACTCCAACAGTTATTCTCGTGGGCTGAAAGTACCCCCTCTTTGAGGCCCAAGACACCCTCCAACAGCCCACCAAACCAACCCAAACCCCTCCCTTCATCTAGGCCATCTAATTGTGATCATGTGGCTGAAAACCTCACCTCATTTGGACAACCCTAGCTCCTTGTGCCTATATAAACGTTCATCTCCCCCAATTTTTTCGCGTCTGAAACCCTAATGCTTCCACAGTGCGCCGCCGGTGCTTCCACCGTTGATCCGCGGTGCTTCCACCGTTAAAAATCCATGCTTCCAACGTCCCAGAAAACCATGTTTCCATAGTTCTTCGCCCGCGCTTCCGACCTCCGCCCGTGCTTCCGATCTGACGCGTGGGCCCCGCCGCCTCTTCTTCAACCTCTAGCTCGCCGTGCCGCCATCCGCGCTCCGGCCGCCGCGCCACCCACCGCCGCCGGGCACCGGGCCCTCCAGCCGCGCCGCCCTCCGCCGCAGGCCGGCGCCGCCACCTCGCCGGCCGGGCCGCCGCGCCCCACCGTTCCCTCCTTCCGCCGGGCCAGCGCCCCAGCCAGCCGCCCAGACGCCCGAGTTCGCAGAGCCGCCGCTGTCCTCTGGCGCTCGGGGCGCCCGATCCCCTCGCCGCCCCGATCCGGTTTGCCCTAACAGGCCGGATCCCCGCGGGGCCCGTCAGCCCGCTCCGCTCCGGCCCCTCCGCCCGATCCGCTCCGCCGCGGGCCCGAGGCCCGTTTGACCGCCGGACCCGTTGACCTAGATTCCCTGAGGTTGTTTTTTTTTCTCTTTAAGTCCTGGTATTTTTAGTGTCTGATGTTGTTTTAGATTGTGGATAACTTGTTGTGTGATGGTCCGATTTGAGCAAATGAAATGTCAAAATGATCGTGGAGACTTGTACTACGTTTTGTTTCATTATGCCATGCATGTTTGAGGTCATCTAGATGTCTTAATATTCATGAGAAGAGTGCTACTTGTTATAAACTGCTGTTGGTAGTTGTTTTCATGCCATGTTTGCAATGTGATATCTTGGTGCATGTTTATCCAAATGAAGCAAATGAGATGTCCACGTGTTCGTCATGAAATGCTCTACATGTTGGGTGCTTTATCTTGCATGATAGATATCATCTTGCCATGTTTATCTCCTTTGCAAAGTGCTATGTGGTTGTTATGTCGCTAATCTTGTTACGAGATGCCTCGTAGAGGAGCTCGTTGCTATTGATGTGTTTGTCCCCTTGATGCATGCTTAGATGTTTTGGATTCACCATCATGTGTACTTTGCTGTGGTGCTTACCACTTGCCATGTTTAGCTTTGAGGTGACTTAAACTTGCTCACAAAGATGACATGATGTTACTACTGTTTTAACACTTAGTGAAATTTCACTAAGTCTGGGATCTGTTATTTCCAGATGCCATGTTTGCTTGTTGTTCTAGGCAAATCCATGCTATTTTTGGGGTGACTCTTGATGATTCCCTGTTGTATAAGTTGTTGGCTATCCATTCATGCTCTCACATGATTATTTGAGTGGCTGTAGCATATTTAACTTTTGCTCCCAAGTTGCAACAAATTACTGATGTCAGGATTTTGTTGTCAAGTTCAATATGTAATAGCTTGTTGCTATTGATCCATGGCTCCTTTGGGGGTGCTCCAATGGATTTGTTTGCTGTAGGGTATGTCTAGTTTATGTCCATGCTCCTTGCCATGATGTTTGAGTGCTGTAGGCCATTTAACTCTTGCTCCGAAGTTGCTATGTGGCTGATATTTTCAGCTTGTGCATGTTTATTGTTTCGGTTGTAACTTTTAGTCGGTTGCTCCGTTTTGAACAAGTCCTATATGTAACTTGTGTGATTTTGCATGTAGATTCATATTATCCTCTTGTTAGCGTGATTTGAAGCATTTAGCTTGATGCATATTGTTGTGCTGTAACACTGTGCTTCCTAAGTAGACTTTCTGTGCTTCCTTAGTGCATCTGTTTTGCTTCCATAGTGCATCAGTCATGCATCCAGTAATTTTTCTGCGCATTGCATCATTTTCCGAAAGGGATTCGGGAAGTGAACACGGTGGGTTTATGTTTGACTTGCTTTAGTTAGGATCACTTCGTGATCATCTCTCGACCGAGGCACCTTCTCTTCTCGCTCTCTTTTACGTAAGCTAGGCTAGTGCTGCTGCAACCTCTTGTTCCTTCTTCAGCCTTGTTCCACACCCAAGGCTTGGATAGTTGTGTTACCCGGGAACGGGATTGCTGAGTCCTCTGTGGCTCACAGTTACTTCACCACACCAGATGCAGGTACGATGGTGAGCTACACAGGCGATGGCACTGAGCTAGACTGGGAGTACGACGAGGAGCGTAGCCGTTACTACGTGAACTATCCGGTTGATCAGTAGAGCTTCTACTAGGATTCGATCTAGACCTGTGGTTTAATGTTATGTTTGGTATCTTATCATTTGGATCTTTCCCCTTAGATGGGTTGTGATGTTTATCTGAATGATGTTTGTACATGTAATGTATTTGTGTGACGTGGCGAGTGTAAGCCAACTATCTTTTCAGTTTTCCATCCCTATTTTTACATGAGATGTGCAAAGGTACCAAACTTGCGATCATTCTAGAATGGGCTTATATCTTTAAGTTGTGCCTCGACACGTAGGAGATATAGTCCCATCCTGGGCATTACATATGTTACCCTCTTGCTCAGCCCCTCTTATAGCGTTGTTAGTTGCAGGTGAAGATGAAGATCGTTCCAGGAGGGAACTTGTTGTTGGAATATCACAATATGTTATATATATAATAACACACCTATATACTGGGCATGGGTGGAAGGCTTGGCCTTTTGCTCGGTGTTTTGTTCCACTCATGCCACCCTAGGCGCCGATAAACCGGCATTATGTTCCTTGATTTTGCGTTCCTTACACGGTTGGGTATATGGGGACCCCTTGACACTTTGTCTTTGAATAAAACTCCTCCAGCAAGGCCCAACATTGGTTTTAATTTGCCTCATAATAACAACTTAATTAATTGATTAAATTGCATAAGGGGGACGCTCCTTGGAGATTCTTTTCTACATAGCAGGGGGGGCCAGTGCTGATGATGTTGGCCCCAAACTAGAGCCACTTGCGGTGCCACCCAGTTATCTGGGGTCTTCGGTTGCTGTACGTAGTGCTCATCCGGACGTGGCCTGAGACGAGATGCGTGCGGCTACCATCAGGGTGTCGGCACGCCGGGGGGTCTTGCTGGACTTGTTTTACCATTGTCAAAATGTCTTGTGCACCGGGATGCCGAGCCTGGTCGGATTTCCCTAAGATAAGGGGCGATAATATTATATTTATCACTTCAGCTGATCGTGAGAGCTTGTGATGGGCTAAGTTGGGACACCCCTGCAGGGTTATGATCTTTCGAAAGCCGTGCCCGCGGTTATGTTGCCGATTGGAATTTGTTAATGTCCGGTTGTAGAAAACTTGACAGAGGATCCGAAGTAAAACACACAACTGTGTGAGTAACCATGACTGTCTCTTTTCACTTTGAGAAGAGAACACGCTGGGGTTATGTTTGACTCGTAGGTAGTTCAGGATCTTTAGTGGTCATTACTAGTTTACGACCGTTTGCGTAGATGCTCATCTCATTCTAGTACTCGTAAGTTAGCCACCATATAATCTGCTTAGCCGCTGCTGCAACCTCACCACTTTACCTCTTCCTACCCATTAAGCTTTGATAGTCTTGTTACCCATGGTTATGGGAATTCTGAGTCCTCGTGGCTCACAGATACTACAACAACAGTTGCAGGTGCAGGTTTCCGATGACTTGAGGTGAGAGCGATGTCCTTTTGTTGGAGTTTCTTCTTCTTCTTCTTCTTCTTCTTCAGTCTTGGGTTTGGTTCCGGGTCGGCAGCCTGGGATAGCAGATGGATGTCTTGTGTTTTTCATGTTTGCATCCGTAGTCGGATGCCTTGTATTGATGTTGTTGTATTCATGTGGCTTGTATGTATTGTTGTATCCCCCATGTATGTATGTAATGGTACGATGTAATGATATCCATCTTGCTAAGCGCCCGAAATGCGGTTGTGCCCCAATCACGTAAGTGTCACGTGATCGGGATAGAATCGCATCTTGGGCCTGACAGCTTCTCCCTGAAAGAGGTCAAGACATGTGCAAAAATGCTACAACCTAGGCACAAGACGAGGGTTATCCAGGCTGGTTTTGGTTGTGTGTTTGGCTTGGAGGTTGATTCGAACATTTCTCGTCCTTTGATGGGAAACATCTACACGAGGATTGACCCTACAACCATGATTCTGGACATGTGTGCAGAGAACAAGGTTCTCCGTATTACAAGTGATGCTATTCACCATCTGTTTGGATTCCCTCAGGGTAATCGTACCCCTCCTAGGCCCTCGAATGATGGTTTTGATGATGCTGTTATGAGGCTGAAGGGCAAGCTTGGGTACGCTAGGAGTGACGACATCAAGACAAAGGATCTGCGTAATATCCTCCAGGAACTTGTGAAGGATGAGACGAAGGATGATCTTGCTCTGCAGGTGTTTTACCTGATTGTCTTCATGAAGGTTGTTATTCCTAGAACGTCTACACGAGTGTCCACGAAGGCAGCAATGGCTGAGAATCTTGTGTTTCAGGATATGGCAGATGTGGACTACTGCCAGTTGTTTGTTGATGATATTAGAAGTGTTGTTGTTAGGTATCAGCAAGGTACGAGCAGAGGAAAAGCTGTCACAGGCTCTGCCATCGCGCCGCTTCTTATGTATCTGGATTGCCTCATCATTGGCAAGACGCCTAATGTTGACTTGAGGACCCCTCGCATCAGTTTCATGGATCAGGCCAAGCTTCTTGAGCTTGCTGCGGCTGACTTGGTCAAGAAGG
>LR738715.1:346407001-346426390 GCA_902687465.1 Secale cereale
GGAACTTGTGAAGGATGAGACGAAGGATGATCTTGCTCTGCAGGTGTTTTACCTGATTGTCTTCATGAAGGTTGTTATTCCTAGAACGTCTACACGAGTGTCCACGAAGGCAGCAATGGCTGAGAATCTTGTGTTTCAGGATATGGCAGATGTGGACTACTGCCAGTTGTTTGTTGATGATATTAGAAGTGCTGTTGTTAGGTATCAGCAAGGTACGAGCAGAGGAAAAGCTGTCACAGGCTCTGCCATCGCGCCGCTTCTTATGTATCTGGATTGCCTCATCATTGGCAAGACGCCTAATGTTGACTTGAGGACCCCTCGCATCAGTTTCATGGATCAGGCCAAGCTTCTTGAGCTTGCTGCGGCTGACTTGGTCAAGAAGGGTGATGATGACCCAGCCAACTGGTTGTTTGGGAGACTACCTGTGAGTGTTTATATGCATCATTCTTTCCTGTGTAGTTTAACTTGAACTTCTGATACCGTCTTCTATATTTTTTCCCATGTTCCTTCATTTCTTTCTGACGCGTTAACTTTTCTTTTTGTATGCAGTGGAAGACACATGCTGAGGTTGTGTTCTTTAGGCATATCGTGCGTCCTGTTCTTACTATGCCTCGTGCCGCTGGCCTAGGGAGTGGAACTTCTCCAAGATTTGAATTCTCCTGGGATGTTAATACTGGTGCCCCCCTGTAGATCCAGGAGGTTCTTCTGCCCGTGTGAGTGTTGCAGGTGGCGTGTCTTCCGAGAGTTTTTTTTTGAAGCTGTCAATGTTTCCCTTGTTAAGATTGACGGTCTTCTTGAAACTGTTTGTGGGGAGTTGGCCCGTGTTCCGTCAACTGTTGAGCATCTTAGTCGCATTGATGGGATTCTTCCTCCCAAACACGGTTTTGATGCTGAGTCTTCAAGGGAGGTTTTGTCAATTGCAGCTAGATATCTTGAAGAGCTTCGTCAGAGCACTTCCCACCTCCGGGCTAGGTTTGTGCTGTTCAAGGAAATGTAGGATGCTCGTTGCAAGCCTTTGCAAGATGAGGCAAGTGTTGTTGTGAGACAGATTAAGAGGCAGGATTTTGTTCGTTTGAGTCGCGAAGGAGGTCACGTGGAGCATACCGAAGAGGTTTGTTTATATTGGCTTTTGACATTGCTTTGCACTAATGTACATTATTAGCTTTTCAGTAATTACTATTTTTAGTCACAGGTGACCCTTGTTGATTTCACGTGTCGTAAAGTCTTTCTGTTTTAGTACAAGTGTTTCCTAGTTAACCTTCTTACAACGCGTGAACTTCTGTGATTTCAATAACTGGCCCTTTTTCCCTTTTATATTAGAGTAGTTTGATATCGGACCTGTTATGTTTAGTGTATTTGGACTTCCATTATGTGTCGGTGCTCATGGCTGACTTTCTATGATTATGTAATGTGAACTTCTGCTGATTAGGTATTTGTTTTCTACAATTTTTTGAAGGCTGTTGATGATGGTGCTACGGTTGAGGAGGATGTTTTACCTGTGCATGAACCTGATCCCTCGAATGATGTATTAGTTGATGAGCTTCATGGCGGTGAAAATAAAGTACCATTTTTATTGTCCATTTATCTCATTTTAAAATCTTACTTGTTTGTGCATTTTATCACTATGTGCCCCTTTTATAATGACTTTCTGTTTTTGCTGGAGAATGATGATGCTAGTGTTCCTCCAGAGAAGATTGCAGAAAAGTCCTTGTTGGGCACTAGCTGCTCCGACGGGGTGGACCCAACTGAACCTCAGTCGTCCATTGGCGCTGAGGTTTCTGATGCTGAGAAGGGCAAGAAAGCTGAGGTTTCTGATGCTGAGCAGGGCAAAACAGCTGGAGATATCATTTCGGAGAAATATTCCGTTGAGGCTGCTGCATGCACGAAGAAGTCTCCTGTAGCAGAGCCATCAATTGATGTTGATGTTGTTCAAACACAACCAACAATTTTTGTTGTTTCAGATTCTCCAGTTGCTCCAGCTACTGCTGGTGTCCTTCCTGACGATGTTGCAATGTCTACTGGAGTTGATGATGAAGAGACTGAAAGCGATGGCTATGGAGAGGAGGTTGATCATTCCAGCGATGCCATTGGTCTAGGCAAGAATCCATAAAGAGAGGAGCATGCTCCTCTCTTCTTTTCCCACACCCGTCCATTTTGTTGTTTGTTTTTGTGCGTGTTATCCATGTGAACTGCATGTGTGGTGCAAGTTGAACTTCTGGTTTGTGCTTTTACCGTGTGTTTTGTAAATAAAGTTAAGTGAGCCTGTTTTTATGTGGGGGAAGGTTTGTAATGCATGGGTTGTCATGTTTTCTCGTGTAGCAGCTGAGATGTGCTTGTGTTTGAATGTTGCTATTAATCAAACTGTCGTGAATCTATGTTCTTTGAATGTTGCCCTCAATTTCTATTTCTTTTGCTAGGCAGATAGCGACCTTGCTGTCGTCCGAAAGAAGGTTGATGACTTTTATTTTAGTGTAACTAGGCTTAAGAATGATTGTTCCAAGAGGTGAGTGCAGCTGGTAAATATTTACATCCATCTACCCCCTATGAACTGCATGTGGTTTCGTACCTGAACTTCTTGACTCTATGTTGCTGAACTTCTATTTTTTGTACTTCTCTGGTGCTGAACTTTCGGCTTTTTTGTACTGCATGTTGTTATATAGCTGAGCTTCTGTGCTTGTATGTGTTATGAACTTCCCGAGTTCCTGATGCTGAGCTTGTTTTACTTTCTATTGCTTGTTTTAGATCAATGATTATGTTCCAACACAAGGAGTGTGAAGCTTCTGTTGAAGATGTTGCAATATCTTTTGCTCCTCGCGGAATGTTGCGAGCTAATGTGGCTGAGGTTGCACTCTACTGTCTACGTGCGAAGTACCAGGGATCGGATAAACTCGTCCTGCCGTATTGGGTTTGTGTAAGTCAACCATATAGTGATTTCTTTTGTGTTTTGTTCCTTATCATTTTAGTTAAAACTTGTTATCTGATTTTTTTTTCTATTTTCATATCTTTGTGTTGTCTGCATTATTTTAGGACAAGATTTCTAGAGGTCAATTTGATTCCCTTGTGAGGATGTACTTCTTGGTGACTGGTCCAGATAGCATGGATGCACATGATTCTGTATGCAATATCTTGTTATTTGCCTATGTATTAGTTTTGCAGTGTGATCCAGTGTGTTAATATTGTTTTATTTTTCTTTGTACCATTTGATATTAATTCTCAGTTTTTAATGATTCATGTCTTTATGTCGCTTCAGGTTGTTTTCCCCACTTTTGACCTGCCTGCAATTCCCGCTTCCATGGGTGGTGTTGGTCATTGGGTTTCCATATATCTTGACCTGGAGAATTCAAGGTTCCAGCTTCTCGACTCCTATTATGGACCAGATGATGACTGTGCGGTACGCTTGTTTCGACGGATGACCGATAACATCAAGAAGCTTTGGAGAGATGCCAGCAACGACAGGGAGACACCCTTCAATCCTATTTCCATCGACCATTTCGCTTTGGATTGGATTGATGTCCCCCAGCAGAGTAACAAGTATGAGTTCCACTTTTCTTTTGTCACTTATGTTTAACTGTAGTTATACTTAATATACGACGTCTTTTATTCATTGGCTTCCTTTTTTGTTCTAACACCATTCTTATATGTGTTTGATGACAGTATCGACTGCGGATTCTTCATGCTTACGAATGTAAATTCGTTTCATGATGGGGTCCTTGCAAATTATTCCTATGGAAATATCGCAGATATCAGGAAGACGTGGTTGTACTCAATCGCTTCTTCTAACCTGTTTGAGACAGACTTCCAAGCTTTGTTTGGCAACTTCACATGTAAGTCTTGGAACTTGGACTGCTTACCTGTACTGCATCTTTTGTTTTACATGAACTTCATTTTTTTTCTTTAACTTGAACTTCTGCGTGAGATCTGGCTGGGCTGCTGTTTTCAGTTGGAGAGGAGCATTTCTTGTACATGAACTTCATTTTTATCTTTATTATTTTGCTTGTTTGTTTTGTTTCAGTATTTTTTGCTTCCATTGCTTACTTGGTCACCAGCATTTCTTCTACTTGAACTTCAGAGATGATGCCTTTCTATGCTTTTGTTAGCTGTAGTTGAATGTTTTCCAGTTCATCAGTTTATCTTGAATTGTGCCTTTGGTCGTGCCTGAACTTCATTTAGTTTTTAAATGCAACTAATTTTTTTAGGTCAGCTTGAGTAGTAACCATGTCATCTATATTAGTTGGACTACACATTGTGCTGTGCCTGAACTTCAGTCATATTTTTAATGGTGTTTTTTCATCTTTCTTTTGCTTGACAGTGGATCCGTTGGACTTGACCGATTACCACTAATCATTCCTCGGGTCACAGGAATACCAGCCCAGAGAGGAATCGATGAGTACAACTCCGAGAGAAGATGGTAGACCTCGAACGCTTATACCTTCCATGTTGGGGAAGCAGGCTGGTGGTATTTGTGGTACTCCCAAAACCCGTTGCTCCAGGAAGGTTGGTGCAGTCGAAGCAGCCGAAGAAGAAGTGATTTCGTCGGACGATGATTTTGAGAAAATTGCTTACCCAAAGACTGGTAAATCTGGTGCTGGTGTTGTTGTTGGGAAAGGTGGGAATAATGATGTCATCACCAGGAGGAAACCGGCAGTTTAGTCTGGCAACATAATTTCCTCCAAGAGAGCATCAAGATTGCCTTTGAAGTGGCATTCTGCTGTCGCTCCCCTGAAGAAGTACAGTTACCCTCATCTATCCGAGGCCCGGAGGTTGAAACAGTATGTGCTTAGTGAAGATGGTCTGGAGAAGTATTCTAAGTGAGGTTTCTCCTTCTTAACTTTATTGCTGCCAGAGATGCTACTTTGTGTCTGAACTTCTGTTGTTGTAGTATGTGGACTTATATTCATTTCTCCCTTGCATTGGAGTTATGGTATTTGAACTTCTGTTGTTATAGTATCTGAACTTCTGATTGTTATAGTATCTGAACTTCCGTTCATTTCCCCTTGTTCTGAACTTCTATTAGTTATTGTATCTGAAGTTCTAATATATTTTCCCACCCTTTTAAATCTGCAGCACAAGCTAATGCATGTTTACCATCCCTGGGAATGTGATTGACCTCACAGGACGTGTAATTTATACTCTTTTTGGTGAAGGGCAGCAGATGGAAGGAGACATAATGGACTATCTCATAAATTTGTGGAAGTATAATCCGGAGACCTCTGATATATTCTCTTGTGCTAACAGGGTTGTACTTAGTCCCTACTTCATACAGGTTTGAGTTCTTTGCACCCTATCTCCCTTTTTTGCTCTAGTTTTGGTGTAGTGGCATTTGGGAGGTGTTTTAATTCTGTTTTTGTGAATGCATAGTACTGCCTGGAGTATGATTTTTTTGCTGCAACGGTTCCAAAGTTTGATGCAAAAAATTCGGCTAAACTCCTCCCAATGTTTGTTCGCAAGAGAAGACCTTCTTAACACAAAGCTGGTTAGGTTTTCATAACTCTTGCTTTTTTATATTTTATGTATATCCTTTTGATGAGTTTGTCAAGAAGTTTTTGTTCATCCCGGTTGTTCAATATATATGCTTTATAGTTTGTGTTCACCTTTTCTTTCATTCTTGGCAGGTTTTTTTGATACTATTCAAGCCAATTGGCCCAATGGCGCACTATAGTGTGTATGTGCTTAATAGATATCGTGGGAGCATTGACATCCTTGATTCACTTTCTTACACTGATATGGAAATGTCATGAACAAGTTTCCACGGAGACTTCCAAAATATCGTGAGTGTTTCTTAGCCTGAACCTCCTTTCATATTCTCTTGTTTGACACAGGTTATTATGCCTTTGGTTGACAAAATATGTTTATGTCTCTGTTTGTGGTAATACTGCTTGAACTGGCTATCATTTGACAGTTGAACTTCTACTATTTGTTTAGCTGGATCTTACGCAACTGTTGCTTTTTATGTACTTGAACTTAACTATTTTGGTTAACTTGTTTTTGACTTCATCTTATTTGTTATTTCTGGCAGATCAAGAGATTTGTTGGGTTGCTCGACGAGGTGTATGGCAAGGCTGCGTACAAAGCGAGCAAGCAGCCTAACTAGGTGACTATTGCAAAGAGGCCGACTTATATTGATGTTCCAAAGCAAAAGAGTAATGATTGTGGTTTCTTTGCCGTGAAGTTCTGCTTTTCATATGATGGCGATGAGCTAGTAGAAGATTTTGGTGATGTGGAAGTATGTTTTGTCGTTGTTCTTGTCTCATCATCCTTTTCATTTTTCTTGTGTATTTTTGCTGAGACGTGCATGTTGTCGTTTTAGTTATCCGTTACTAGACCATCGTTTCATTTCTTTGTTTGCAGGCTATTGCAGATGACTGGAAGGCTCAGTTCATGCACACTCTAATGTTTAGCGAGAAGAATGAAGTCATGCGTGCAGAGCTCCCTAAAGAGATCCAGTCGTTGGGCCCGTGAATGCGAAGCATTAGTTTTTAGTGTAGATTTGAGTTCGTACAAATTTTAGGTTTGATAATGGTTGGAACGATTCCGTGAAGATTTGGTTTTTAAGAATGTTTGAGTGATTTGTGTATCTATAGCTGCAGCACATATTGCTTATGATATTGTGGACACATGTATTTGTTGTGAAGAATGATTTGGCTTGTGAATCTCAATGTACTGCATCGTTTTCAGTATCCATGTGTTGCATGTTTTCCCCCCAACAGGTGTACCTGAACTTCTCCCTCGGCTATGGTTGAACTGCTTGTTTTTTTGTGTTGTTTATTTTTGGGGCCCCAACATATGATATTTTGATTTGAACTTCTGCTTGAGATCTGGCTGGGCTGCTGGTTTCAGATGGATAGCATTTTACTTTGTTGTGTAATGTATTGTTATTTTTCAACGCAACCATTATGAAGGCTTTTGCATAGAATGTATATTTTTTTGTGATTTTTCTACCGCGAATGGATTTCAACTGTAACTTTGTGCAAAAATATTCTCATACACTCCTTAACTTTTCTTATGTTTTGCCGGCATTGTACATGAACTTCTGCACATATCCAAACAGAACTTCATATCTGAGCGCGTTGTCTTAGGCTTGCTAACCCAAGTTCATACGGCAAAACTTTATTTTTTTAAGTATATTTTTCCTACATCGATTTTATATACAATAACTTCTTCTATAAGCTGACCTGAACTTCAAAATTGTATATTTATTTGCTGGTTGCTCTATTATGGAATACGACACCAGCAGCTCCTACCATAATATACAAGAACTTCCACTGTAATGTTACTTGAACTTCATAGTGTATATTTTTCATTTTTATTCTTGCTTGCACTTAGCATGCAATATATCACCAGCACAGCACTTCATGTCATAATATAGCAGGACTTCTGCATTAATATTACTTGAACTTCACATTGTATATTTTTCATTTTATTACTGCTTGCTCTTTCATACTTTATATCACCAGCACCTCCTCTTATACTATACTAGTACTTCTGCAGTAAGCTCACATGAACTCCTACTGTATAATTTCTTTTAAACTTCATCATTAAAAGTTCAAGTAAGCTTCTCCTAAATACTTTTTCGAAAGTGGAATAATATTTCTTCAGATTGACATGACATAAGTTTTCTTTTTTTAATTGACCTAGTCTAACTATTCATCAGCCTTGCGCTCCTCCTAGGCTTTTGTTGTATTGGTTTTTTCTTGACATGTAGCTCTTCCTCTTCCTCTTCATCGTCCTCTTCCTCTTCCTCTTCATCGTCCTCCTCGTCTTCCACTTCCTCTTCCTCCTCGTCTTTGTCTTCTTAGATGGTGTCTTCCTCTTCCTCCTATTCTTCTTCAACTTTTTTCTTTTTGCTGGCTCTTTTTTTAGCTTTCTGTTTCTATTTTGGCCTTTTGCTTGTCTTTTCAGCATCTGCGCGCTTAGGGCATGTTCTTGCATTGTGTGGCTCATACTCCTTGCATATGCTACAAAGCCTGCTACTTGCTCTCTGTGGGTGTGGTCCCTTGTTTTCTAGAACTTTGGGCTGCCGTTTTTGAACTTTGGGTTGCTTGACCTCCTCGGCATCGTTTCCTTCTAAGAGTGTTGGACATGTGAGTTTGTTGTGTCATGCAACCTGTTTGCACACACTACACTTCCTGTGTCCAAGTGGCACTCCGTTCTCATCGAGCACGACCACTCTTTCTGCAGATGGTGCCTTTATTTGAGGTCTTTTGTCACTTTTCTTAGCTGCAGAAATTTTCTTCCTACCCTTTTTTCAGAGTAGAGCGGCAGTTTCATCGTCTGCTCTTGCCGTTGCTGCAATAATTGGTCAACATCCTGCTTGCTTTGGTTTGCTTGAGCAGCTGTCTGGAGCTTGTCAACTTCATAATAATGAAGGTCATCTTCAATTTCAGCATCTTCTTCAGCCATCCTTTCGTCAGCATCCCCTCGATTTGCTGAATGTATTGCATCAAGATCTTCCACAAGCCTTTTGAGAACATCGAAGGTTCTGTCATATTGCTGGTCACATCTCATCGCTTTCTTGTTAACCATCAAATTTAGCTACAGCAAGGTGTCTTGCTTCGATACTCTTGAGCTGCCATCCGATGCAGTTGTGTTGTAGTCCATTGTATCAAATGTTGGTTGTGATCTTGCAGTCTTTGTGTACCTTTTTAGGATATACTTGTGTGGAAATTTGTCAGGCTTCAGGTAGTCTAGTATGTTCATGATGTGAAGGTAAAACAGGCCTGCATTTTGTGATGAATGCAAAATTAAATATCTTTGTGAGCCAGCAATGAGTTTCATTTTTTTTCTTGATACGGTACTACTAGTTTAACTATTTAATGAGTTTGTTTTTCCGCTGACCTGTGTGTGTCCAAAGCTTGCATTCACACTCGTACATTTCATTCTCTGGGTCATCTACAACCTGGAATTCATGCTTTGACCAGGAAAATCTTTCTTCATCATCATGGCCAGCCTTGTTCTGGTAGTACACAAGGTACTTAGTGGGCTCTGCTATAGGTTTTGCGAGAAATAGTGTGGCTTTTCTCATCCTAGTCCTCATCTCGGTGTACACGGCTCTTGTGTACTTGATAGACATGTCTTCCTCATAGCCGTAAGCTGTTTTTATCAAAGGATTGGTCTGCACATGTCAAAAAATAAGATTTTAGTCCAAGCAGAGTCATGGGTTTCATTTTTTTAAATTCAAAGTGCACATGTTGAAGGAAAACACAATATGATGGGGTTGTTTTTTTGTCTTCATACCATGGTGGTCATTGTTTGCTCGTTCTCCTTCTGCATCCGAGTTTGTATGCAAGCATTTACCCGCCTAGCAAACTTGTGCAGGTTCTGGGTCCCCTTGACAAATCCTTTCTTGAGCACATGGTTCATGCTCTCGCTTCGTTGTGTGGAAGTCATTCCAGCATGGAAAATGTTCTTGTAATATGCTGAAATCCACATTTTCCTATCACTCCACAGTTGTATCATCATCTGGACTTTCTCCAGGTTGTACTTGTGCACGAGTTCAGCCCATGCAGCTTCAAACTCCATTGGAATCAGCGGCCAGTTTAATATAGTTGTGAACTCCTCTTTGAATGTTTTATACTTTTTGTAGAGCAATGCTAGGTATTCCATGTACTTCTTCATGATGTGCCAACGGCATAGCTTGTGGACGGTGTTTGGAAATGATTGCGGTATAGCTTTCGCCATCGACAGGCACTGGTCTGTATGAATTAGAAAAATGAAACTTGTTCTTTTTGCACTGATGGTGAACTTATGTTGTATAAGTACTTGAACTTCACATGTAGCAGTATGACTATCTAAAAATGTCACATGTTTTTTTCTTACAACAGTATTCTTGAACTTATGTGTTACCAGAGCTTGAACTTCACATGTAGTAGTAGGACTACCCAGTAGTGTCACACTCAAAAATTTCTTAAAGCAGTGTTCTTGAACTTTTATGGTACCAGTGGTTGAACTTCACATAAATAACTATATTTTTCTGAACATGTTACATATATTTTTTTCTTACACCTTTTGTCCTTTGAACTTCTATGATTCCTATATTTGAACTTCTCATTCATAACTATTTTTTTCTAAACATTTGATAGATAATTTTGCTTTCTTTGTACCTGTTTAGTTGGACTTCTGTGCTAACATTGGTTGAACTGCTTGCTTTACATTATTTTCAGATAAAACCAAATATACCCAGTACACACCCATAGGCTGAAAATATGATGAAACTTGTAGAGTTTTTTTAACTCACCTGTTAGAATGCAAGTTGGGTGCTTGTTGTTCATGCACCGTACAAATGCATCGAACAACCACTTGAATGACTTTGCATCTTTGTCTCTGATCAGGGCAATAGCAAATATTGTTGACTGCAAGTGATGGTTTGTTCCAACAAACACACCCACAGACATATGAAACCTGTTGGTCTTGTAAGTTCTGTCAAATGTTACGCAATCCCCAAAGTCTTGATACGCTCCTCGGCAGCTTGCATTGGACTAGAAAATGTTTTTAATTGACTTGTCCTTGTCTACTTGTATGTCATAGAAAAAATCATCATTGATTGCCTTCATGTCTTTGAAGAATGAAACAAGTTTCAATACATCATCCAAATCATCTTTCCTTGAATTCATGGCTTTCCTGCAAATTACATGCAAACATCCATTTGTTATTTTTGCTAGCAAAGGGTTGTGACTTAGGATGCTATGTACATTGCAGTATGTGCATGTTTTAATACTTATTGGTTTAGTAGGTCTCGCCTGGTCATGCTTAGGAAGTAGCTCCCATCTTCATTTTCAGACAGCATGGACATGATTGTTGTGTGCTTGAAATCATGGTACTGTAGGAGCTTTACGTACTCCAAAATAGTGGGGTCATAATTCTTGTGTGAGTGCAAGAATACCAGCATGTCGTCAGTCTGCATGAGTTGGTGATTATGATTGTACTCAATGTCCACTGCCACGCATGTGTTATCCTCCTACACCTTCACCCTCATTCTTGCTTTGCAGCCTGTCCTCTGCGATGTTTTGTCTCGCTGCCTGTCAGCCTCTGAAACAGAAGTTGTGTGTTTTCCTTGAAACGCGCAAACAAAATACTTGTGATTGTCATTCCCTCCCGCCTTCCTGATTCCAAAACCAGCGTGTCTGGTGTATCTGTTATAAAATTCCCTTGCTTTCTCTGCATCTTGGAATCACATCTTTAGTCTTGGTATTAGATAATCCGGGAGATCCGGCATCTGCAGAAAAAGAAAAAATAATCCAAACGGCACGTTAAAATGCAGTTTATGAATTTCTTATCCTGGAGGGAGCAGAAAATTTGCAGGTAATACAAGATGCATATATAAATATTTTTGTTTCACTTACGTGCGTGTATGATCGCAACTCCACCGGAGTCTGCTGTTGTCCCTCTCGGATGGGGCACAGCGGAGTAATCATAGTAGGATGCTGATAACCCTCAACCATAAGGGATCGAGATAGTCTTCGCGGGTAAGAATAACCCAATTTATAGATTCGGCACACGGGGAGCCAAAGAGTATTTATAAGCTTTGACAGTTGAGTTGTCAATTCAACCGCACCTGAAATATACTTACTTGCAACAAAAGATAAGTGGTAACGGTGATATGATAGTGATGGTGGTGACAGCAAAAGTAAATAGCAAAAGTAAACAGCAAAAGTAACAACTAATAACCAGCAGGATTGAAACACTGTAGGCTAGGGAGATGGATGGTTGGGCGCTGCATGGATGAGATACATCATGAATCTAACTTGGGGCAAGGCACACAGAAAAGTAATGATAATCTAGGCAAATATCAAACATTAGGCATGTATCCCATAGGTAGTTGTACGTGCTTGCAATAAGAACTTGCACAACATCTTTTGTCCTACCATCCCGCTACGAACGGGGCCAAAAGGAACTTATGGAGATTAAGGTGCTCCTGTCAAAGAGCACCGGAACAAAGCAATGAACTCAATGGATACATGGAATCCTCAAATTATGGACCATCCCCTTTGGTGTCCCAAGCTGTCACCTTTGGGATCGCCGGTTCCGGACTATAATAGGTGCAAACAACTCATAGATAGGATCAAGAACACAAATATATTCATGCAAACACATAGGGTTCAGATCTGAAATCATGGCACTCGGGCCCTAAGTGACAAGCATTAAGAGCAACAAGTTGAAGCAAAGATGATAAACACCATAGTAGATGATAGGCAACATGCCCCCAACAATCTGATAAACTATTACATGATCTAACTCATCCAATCCCTACCATCCCCTTTGCCTACAGCAGGGAATTACTCACACATGGAAGGAGAAGCCATGGAGGGAGGATGGAGTGGTGATGATGATGACGATGGCGACGATCTCCCCTCTCCGGAGGCCAAATCAGCCTCCAGATTAGCCCTCCCGAAGAAGAACAGAGGGTGGCGGCAGCTCCGCGACGGAAACTAGAAAAACGACTTCTGTTCTGGGGTTTTCTCGTCACGGGGATAAATACGGGCCAAGATAGGGCACCAGAGGGGGAAGGACCCGCCCAGGCGGCCTCCCGAGGCGGCCAGGGGTGGGGCCGCCCCAGCAGGGCGCCTGGGGCCCCCCTGGCTGCCCTCTGGCCCCTCTTCTGGCACAAGGGCCCTTCGGGTGCGTGGATTTTCTGTGATTTTTCTTGGAATTTTCTGAGATACCTAAAAATCCGTTTTCCTGCACACAATAAAACCATACAGGCCGCTCTGCTGAAAACAGCGTCAGTCCGGGTTAGTTTAGTTCAAATCATGCAAGAATGAGGGCAAAACAATAGCAAAAGTGTTTGGAAAAGTAGATACGTTTGAGACGTATCAGATGCAAGAGTGGATCACGAGGAGGAAGGAGGGCTGAAGATGGCCTCTCTCTTGTTTGCGTCATTTTTGCTTGAGGTGGTTGTGGAGGTATTGCCATCCTGGTATTGGTTTGTTCTTTTGTTTTGTGAAGCAATTCATATACCTTATGTCTCGTACAATTCTGACTTGTAGCAGCAGCAGGATCCAACAGTGGTAGTGTGCAGAGCACTGTCCTCCGTGTGTGTGTTCCTGTTGGATTTGTCCTGGGATCCTGCTTAGTTGCTTCGCTTTGCCATTGATGAGGCACACCAGGATAACCTCCAGAGTTACACGCGGGACTTGAGCCAACCCCCTCCTCCATGGGCGTGCTTTGTAGTCTGCTGGTGGATACAAAGAATCCGCGGGGCATTTTCGGCGTCACCCAGTTAGGTGGAGGCACAAAGTTGTGCGGATAGGGTTGTGACCCAGCATCTTGGAAGTTTCCATGTGTTTCGGGTGTCATCCATTTTTGGACTAGAGCAGGTTGGCAATGATGTTGGTGCGTTTGTGGTGTGACCCATTGAGTGGGTGGTGCAACGCGTACAGGCTTAGGATTGTGTGCTTGGTGCTGGGAACTTCTAAGATTCTTCATTCGTCTCTCGTCTTGCTGACATAAAAGAAAAAAATGTTTATTAGCACACAAGTTACATCTGCCAATACCTTTGTAACTGAACTTAGCATTATTCACAGCCTGAACTTCTCAGATAAAAGTGGTGTTCATGTACATATTTTTTCGCTAGGACAGGCATCACACTCTTAACTGAGCTGAGCATCTGCCAATACTTTTGTACCTGAACTTAGCACCCTTCTCAGAATGAACCTCACATTCTGTTAATTATACACTATTTGATTACTTATATGTACATGAACTGAGTACTCTCCACAACCTGAACTTCTTTTTTTGCAAAGGGGAAATATTGTCTACAGTTAAAAAACCTGAACTTCATAAGTTTGAATGGTTGAACCACTAGTGCATACCAACCTGACCTTCATGTGAGATCACATGCATGTTCTATTTTCCTTTTATTTTTTTGCACAGAACAAGATACATACCAACCTAAACTATTATACACTTAATAATTGAACTTCACATGGCTTTTCCAAATGTGAATGCAGGCAAGGGTTCTTCTGTTTGTAGCCTGGACTGAGGCTCAGTTACTAGTTGAACTTCACATGGCTATTCACATGTGAATGCAGGTAGATTTTCTACTATTTTTGTAGCCTGGACTGAAGCTCACTTACTAGGTGAACTTCACATGGCTATTCACATGTGAATGCAGGTAGATTTTCTACTGTTTTTGTAGCCTGGACTGAAGCTCACTTACTAGCTGAACTTCACATGGATTTTCACACTACCAGAACTTCACATGGCTGTAAGAAAATAACAGGCAGAAGGAAGTTCAACCATACCCTGGCTAGAAGTTTGGCCAACCTTTTTCCAGCAGTAGATAGGCCACCTTGAGAGCAATTCGTCGGGGAGCTAGGAGAGGAATTGCATGGCAATCCTTGTCTTGCAAAGGGCGCGAAGTTCATCTACATGAAGAAAGAAGGTCAGGCAAGGCAAGATTGAAGGAGAAGGCAAGCAGAGTGAGGAAGTTCATCTACCTTTGGTAGATTTAAAGGCGTCACTGATGCGGCCTCCGCCGCCGAGATGCTTCCTTGGCCGTGACGTTCGCCGTAGCTTGCATCGGGGCCGTCATCTGCTCTTCTAATTCGTTGGACGTTGAGGATGGACCGAGGAGGAGGCTTTCGGAAGTCCATGGCGACCGTTCATCTCAGAAATCCGGCGGCTTCGCCGGCTCCAAGCGACGCGGGCTCCCTCGCGCCGGCGTCCGCCATCGCTCGCTCGCCCGCGCCTGCTGTCGGAGAGGAGGCTCGCGCCTGCTGTCGGAGAGGAGGTGGCCACATAGGGGTGGCACCGGATCCGGTCGGCGAGGAGCTTTAGATGGAGGAGAGGCGCCGGATCTGGCCGGCGAGGAGCTGGACAGGGCGGCGAACTATAGGGGGGAGATGGGGGTCGAGGATAGGAGCCGTGAGGAGGGGGCTAGGGCGGCTCGGATCGGGATCGGGGGAGGATGAGGTGGATCATGTCAGGGCGGCCTCAGGATCTGTTGGTCGGGCCGGCGCACTTCAGAAGTTCGGGAGGGCCCTGTTGGGCCCTTATAGGGGCTGTTGTGATCCAAATAAGTATTCTAATCCTGGGATGCTAATATTAGCAGAATAACTATTCTGATAACACTTCCGCACTGCACGCTTAACGTAAGTGCACGCCATTGTTAGAACGAAGTGTGCTGCAGTACTCACGCGAGTGAACTTCGTGTCGAAAAAAATTACATGATGTGTTTTTTCGGTGCTGTTTTTGCTTTAATTTTTTAACCGTTTATCGTAACGACGCGTGTAATATACCGTTCAGAAGCTATGGATTATGCCCAACTTTGGCATGTTGAACACTTTCCGAGATTCATCACGGTTTATGAGCAATTTTGAAAACGGTGCGGCGCACCACGAGTCGCAGCGAGCATTTTTTCGCGTTGTTTTCTAAACCGATTGTCGGAATTAAGAAAATGATACACCGTTGGAAAGGTATCATTGAGACGCGTCTTTTTCATATCTACTATTTTCTCTAATTCGTTACGGTTTAAGAGCAGTTTCAAATTTATTAAATCACGGAACTCTATTTTTCAAAAAAAAAAATCAAATTTTCGATATTGTTTTCGCTTCATTTTTTGAACCGTTTGTGAGGCATGTAATATACCATTGAAAAGCTATGGACGAAGCGCAACTTTCATATGTTGAAATGTTTTTTAGATTCCGCACGGTTTTAAGTTAATTTTGAAAATCGTGCGGCGAGCGACGAGATGTAGCGGCCGTTTTTTCGTATTTTTTTCGAATCGCTCGTCGAAATGATCCAAACAATACGCCGTTGGAAAGATATCTCCGAGACGTAACTTTTTCATGTAGAACGCTCTCTCTAATTCCTTACGGTTTAAGAGTAATTTTAAAAATTCCAAAACACGGACACTATGTTTTTCGAGACACCAAAATCGTCATGTTTTGTGCATGAGACACATGAATGCACTGCTTCAAACTAGAAACCGCACTGCATCAAACAGTAAAGCAAACTTCATACTCCCTCCATTTTTATATACAAGGCCACTATGAAATTTACGTTTTGCATCTATACAAGGCCACCAACAGTAATCGAGGCAAAATTAATGATATTTTCTCGTACTAGCAACCTCTTTAATAGTTGCATGCATGTAGTCATAATGACAATCAGCTACTTCCTCCACTCAGAGTTCTTGCATGCATGTGTGGTATTAATGATCCCAGTAAACGAAAAGAAAAGCTGACTTGCAAAGCAGGCATTAAATTTTATATTGGTACCTGTAATTTGAGTTTGTGGCCTTGTATATAAAAATGGAGGGAGTATTTCTTTTGTCAGGAGTAAACTTTCTCACAAAGAGTTTTTCTTTTGTTTGGTTTTTTTATGAAAGATAGTGGACCGCGGAGACAAGGGAAAGTGAACCGCGACATAGATCAGAGTAAACTTGTTGTGTTCTTTTTGTAAATTCATCTAAAGGATTTCTAGGCTGCATGGACTAGACGATTGGATTGCATTAATTTCAATTTTCTTTGTGAACCATTGGGAGAGGGACGGTTTCAGGGAGGATAAGCAAAATGAATTGCATGCTCGAGCAAAAACAAACATTCTTTTTTGTTTTTGATATTGTCAAACATGTCTTTTTATCGCTGCTCTTTTTAGAACCACATACGCCGCTAATCCGTACTGTGAGGACATCCCAAGCGAACTACAGGGTGCAGACATTGGGGGACAAACACAAAAATTTCAGACGCCTTGAATTTTCGCACAACAAATATAGAAGGCAACTTGCCGTGTTGTGGACCACACAAGAGATATCAACGAACTGCACGTCGTGCACACCCAATCAACGCCGCCGTGTGGTCGCTGCACTGTAGTAACTCACACCACGGACTGCATGTATCCAGGCGAACTACAGGACAACAAAATCTATTATTTGCGGATGAGATGGGGGACAGGAACCTCCTCGTGCTGAACCTTAGCGGCGGCACAGGGGGCACACAACAAATTACATCACACGACACCACATAAAAATGCAAACAGTTAACTGCACGCACAAACTGGCCAAACCACAGGCCCACGCTTGAGCTCCATGCCGCTTTGTTGAGTTGCACTCTCGTCACCGGCCTAACTGCAAACCACTGAAACTGCAAAACAGACACAAGAAGTGATAAGGGGTAGCATGCAAAAAATGCAAACAGTGAGAGACGACCCTGACCCTCTTGCTGACGGAATGAGAGACGACCACGGGGGTGCTGGATCCCTGGAAACGACGAGGAGAGGGACACCTAAACCAAATTTCATGTCATCGGCTTGCTCACTGCACGTGCACCCTTGGTGCACTGCAAGCGCATGCCACAACCAAACTTCAGGCTGTCGGCTTGCGCACTGCACACGCACGCCTGGTGTACTGCAAGTGCGTCCCGGAACCAAACTTTGAGTTGTCGCCTTGTGCACTGCACGCCCACGCCTGGCATACTGCAAATGCGTGCAACAACCAAACTTCACGCCGTCAGGGAAAGGAGGTGAGGTGGTCGACTCTACCATGTCTGTACTGCTATGGCGATGGCATCGATGGCAACCAAAACAAACTGAAGGCCGTCCCGGTGAACTACATGTTGGGGAAGGAGAGAGCTGCGAGGGGGTGCTCCAGTGAACCTCCGGTGATATGTGCGAGCAGCAGCAAAAACACTAGCGATTTGGGTACTGCACTAACGATCCAACTGACCTGCAACGAAGAGCAACCTGCACTGCTCGCCGCCAGCGAAGAACAATAGTGAAGATTTTGTTCTCGGCATCTTTTGTTTGTACCTGCTGGTACGCCATGGGAAGGGGACTGCCGGAGTCCAGGGAGGGGGGAGGGATCTCGTGTGGGTGAGCACCATGGACCCGTCCACGCTGGGAGGTGCGGGGTCGCGTGGCTGGAAGACGGAGCCGAGCTTGACGGATCCAGGGGTTCCTCGCTCCACCACGGACGAGAGGAAGCCGAGGTGAGGAGCGCCAGCATCGCTTGTCCTCGAGCAGGACGGCTCGCTGGAGAGGGAGAGTACGACCCAGGACCCCGACGTGCTGCCATGGTCGAAGGCCATCAGGTGGGGTGGATCCAACGGAGGTAGGACCGGGAAAGGGCGGATCTAGTGGTGGTCGGGCTGGGACCGAAGTGGATGCGGTGGGGAGGGTGCGGCGGCACACTGTCATGGGGAGCCCTGGCCGCACGTGGAGAGGAAGGTGGCTCGGGGGAGCCCTTGCCGCGCGAGGAGGGGCGGCACGGCAGTGTTCTGGGAGTGGTGCTCCGACGATGGCATTTGCGGAAGGTGGACGGGGGTGGGCGGGGCGCGGCTGCGGCCTGGGTTGGTGCTCTTGTGGCGCGGCGAGGCCGGAACCTCGGCCCTATGCTTGTCGCCGGCGTGGGGGTGGTTGAGGCGGAGCCGTACTAGGGGCAATGTTGTGCCCAAATCTTGGGGAGGAGGTGGATCTGCGGATTGGCAGTTGGAGCAGGGATCGATCCCAATTTTGGATCCAGCTTAGAGAGGGCGATGTGGAGCCAGACGAGGAGTTGGCGGGGCAGGAGGAGGTTGGTGGGGCGGTGTAGTGGGAGGCGGTTGTCGGGCGGCGCGCTGGGAGGCAGTGGCCGGGCAGCGCGGCGACAAGTGGTTTGTCGGTGCGCTCGGCGATGATGTGCGGTGGTGGGTAGCCGGGGGATGGGGCGGAGGAGGAGTGTGATGGGTAGGTGGGTATTTATTTTACTGTGTGCGTGCGGTTCGGGTCGGGCGATGGCACAGTGTCAATGGTGCTAGCAGAATAAGCTAGTGTTATCAGAATAAGACTCTTAAGGGGTGTTATATATATAGGGTGGGTCTATTCTAATAACACTCCTTAAGACCTTATTCTCATAACACCCCCACTTAAATAGGTTTCTAGCGCGGAGCGCTCCGAGGACAGCAACCACTGCCCCGCCTCCTACCCTCGCACTGCCGCCCCGCCTCCTTCCCCCAGCACCGTCGCGCCGGCTCCTACCCTGATGCAGTGCGGTTTCTTGTGCAGTTCGGAAGCGAAAAAAACGCTCGCTGCCATTATTCGTCGGTCGCACCATTTTCAAAACTGCTCCTAAACCGTGCGGAATCTCGGAAAGTGTTCAACATGGCGAAGTTGCGTCTACTCCATAGCTTTTCAACGGTATATTACACACATAATTCCGATAAACGGTTAAAAAACTAGAGCAAAAAAGGTACCGAAAAAATAACACATACAGTTTTTTCAAACACCCAGTTCACCGTTTTCAAAACTACTCTTAAACCGTGCGGAATCTCTAAAAGTGTTCAACATGGCGAAGTTGCGTCTACTCCATAGCTTTTCAACGGTATATTACACGCATAATTCCGATAAACGGTTAAAAAACTAGAGCAAAAAAGGTACCGAAAAAACAACACGTACAGTTTTTTCAAACATGCAGTT
>LR738715.1:346426440-346443090 GCA_902687465.1 Secale cereale
AAAAGTGTTCAACATGGCGAAGTTGCGTCTACTCCATAGCTTTTCAACGGTATATTACACGCATAATTCCGATAAACGGTTAAAAAACTAGAGCAAAAAAGGTACCGAAAAAACAACACGTACAATTTTTTCAAACATGCAGTTCACCGTTTTCAAAACTGCTCTTAAACCGTGCGGAATCTCGAAAAGTGTTCAACATGGCGATGTTGCGTCTACTCCATAGCTTTTCAACGGTATCTTACACGCATAATTCCGATAAACGGTTAAAAAATTAGAGCAAAAAAGGTAACGAAAAAAACAACACGTACAGTTTTTTCAAACATGCAGTTCACTGGTCTCTGTGTTGCAGTATCTGTGCAGTTCGGAAGCGCAAAAAAACGCGTCAATTTGGGTGTCGCGAATAACAGAGTTTCCGCGTTTTTGTAATTTTAAAACTGCTCTTAAACCGTAATGAATTAGAGGGGGTGTTCCACATGAAAAAGTAGCGTCTCGACGATATCTTTCCAACGGTGTATCATTTGAATCATTTCGACCAATATTTTGTAAAAAAATCACGAAAAACGGCCACTGCCCTTCGTAGTCAGCCGCACGATTTTCAAAATTAACTAAAAACCGTAAGGAATCTCAAAAACATTTCAACATATGAAAGTTGCGTCTCGTTCGTAGCTTTTCAACGGTATATTACACGCCTTGTTTCGACAAACAGTTAGAAAACTGAAGTGAAAACAGTACCGAAAATTTGAAAAAATTCGGAAAACACAATTCCGCGATTTTGCAAATTCAAAACTGCTCTTAAACCGTAGCGAATTAGAAAAAATAATAGATATGAAAAAGATGCGCGCCGATGATACCTTTCCAACGGTGTATTATATGTTTCATTCCGACGAGCGATTTAGAAAAAAACGCGAAAAAAAAACTCTCGCTGCCATTCGTTGTGAGTCGCACGATTTTCGAAACTGCTCTTAAACTATGATGAATTTTGAAAAGTGTTCAACATGGCGAAGTTGCGTCTACTCCATAGGTTTTCAACGGTATATTACACACATAATTCCGATAAACAGTTAAAAAACTAGAGCAAAAAAGGTACCGAAAAAACAACACGTATAGTTTTTTCAAACATGAGGTTCTGTTGCAGTATCTGTGCAGTGCGCATAGCTTTCCAATGCAGTAACACAAAGCAGTTCGGAAGTGTTATGGGAATATTATTCTCATAATGTTATGAGAATAGACATATATATATATATATATATATATATATATATATATATATATATATATATATATATATTATGGCATGGAAATGGCTGTGATCATTACTCCTTGTTTTTATATAGACTACAAAGACATCATATTAAGAAAAGATAGCTATGCCATTTTTCGCATCTTGTTTCTACGCCTGAAAAGGCAAACCCTTCTGTTGTAACTTCCAGGTACAACTTTGGTCTCACCAACAAAAACTGACAACTTTCGCATGCTCATATGAGCAAAGAATTCACACATCAAACTTGCAATAACTGGATAGCAGATGATACGAAGTTATACAATCTCCGTCCCAAATAAGTTGTCTTAGATTTGTCTAGATACGGATATCTAGACAAATCCAAGACAACTAATTCGGATTGGAGGGAGTACCAAAGAGACTAAACTCGTTCAGAAGAAAATGCAAGTAAAACTCTCTAAGGAAGAATATCAGTCGATAATAGCAGGTGCAGGGACCAAAAAAGCACTCCATGGACTAAGACCAAACATATTTTTCTCTCGGACTGATGTTTGAAAGTGTCGCGGGCCCTCACACTACCAAGGAACGACGATCAAATTGGTAATATAATTACTATATGAATTACATTACAGTAGTGTAACAAATTTACCAACACAAGAACCTGGAATAAAAGCTAAATCTTCTTCTTCTTACTCTCTTTAGCTCAATGTTACATAAACACTAAAAATGGGTCAATGTAGGATATGTCAAGGAAGAGAAAAAAAAATATACTATAGTCGATAGCATATATTGTTCAACACAATGTTAAATGATAACTCGTACCCATCTCGATCTCTCTATATATACTCCCTTCGTATCAAAATATAAAACGTTTTTGTAGACTAGTTTAGCCTACAAAACATCTTATATTTTGGTACAGAGCTACTATACGCGAAATTCAAACAAATGGTCACCAAAGGCAGAATTCTCCCTTACAGATAGAAATAATTTAAACGATGGACTAATTTTCTTACAAAAGTAACCTGCAGGCCAAAACTGTTATTTTTACAATTGAAGCATACTACAAATTGACTGTCTATTTCAGACAAGCAAGTGGCAACAGCCCATTGTTTTGTAAATAGCAAATTGTACAACATTTTTTTTTCTAAATTCGGAAGAACACAGTGCTTGGTATGGTGAGTATATAATCTGGATTATTTAATTGGAGATTGTCAACTTACTTTCATATGTGCCATAGTGTTGGTCGTTGGTAGTGGGGGAGGCCAGGAGTGCAGATTCCAACAAGGGCAGGAATAAGATTTGTGGAACGAAAAAATGCCAAACGAATGTGTTTAATGGAGCAGTGGTAAGAAATAAAACCATGACCTACACATCCAGTCCCACCTTATCCACTCAAGCCAAGCAATCGATCCTTGTGGAAAAAAATGGAACCTAAGTCCACGGACGCCGTCCGCTCCCAACTACTACTCCTTCCGTGATGGCGCGTCGCCACCTACTACTCCCTCCTGGCAGACGCACTCCACGGCCATCCCCTTCGAGTACGCACCGCTCCCCTAGGACCTCTGTGTCACCTGCAACTAGTCTCTCCTCCCATATGAGTCCTCTGTTCCATTACTTGCGCACCTGCTGCCATCCTCATTCCAACTGGTCAAGCCCTTGGCACGGCACAAGATATTTTTGTGAATGAAATAGTCGACCATGTTTGGGGTCAAATAGCAGTATCTAGTCTACTACTTGTGTATCAATCTCAGGTTTGTAATTTCTGCATCTTTTCTGCCCGGGCCTTTGAATCGTAACTAGATCTCCATTGATGAGTCATGGGACAATGTAAGAATTATGATACAGAACTAGAAGGGCACCAGGCGGCACACAAAGGCTGGCTTGATCTATTTCAGTTCTGTAGTATATCCATTACAATTTAAAGTGTGCCTAAGACCAAAAAAATAAGCACCAAGTGGAATTTCCTTGATGCGATGTCACTTCTGAGATTGTGACATCACATCAAAGAAATTCCACTTGGTGCTTATTTTGTTTCCAAACTTTTTGGGATCACAATTCCAAGGCATATGGGTGCTAAATTTGAGAAACTCTCTCAATAATGCATAACTAATGCGAAAGAAGGATATACAATCTGGATACTTTTGGGCGATTGCATTATTAACGTTCATAGCAGTCTGTTCAGAACTGACTATTGGATACTTGTTATGTATGAATTTTGCATGTCGAGTGAGGCACCTATTTTTAGTATGAATAGATCTTTTGTCAACTCTCTTTTCATTGAATTATACCTACATGTATACCTTTGTTATAACACCCTAATGTTTCTCTATGTGTTTCTGAATACCTTCATCTCTGTTGCGTTGTTTCCGTTATGTTTGGTACTTAGTGCTTTCTCCATTGGATTCTTGCTACCTGCCCGTCAATATGACTAGGACATGCCCGCCACACATGCTACTGTAGCACCTTCATTGATGAAACAATAGCTAATTTGAAGCTGGTATAGTAGATGGAGGAGGAAGAAGAAGAATTCTGAGTGAGGGGTGGAGGATTGTGAGCGGGCTGTGCCATTGACTGTGAGGGCGAGCTGCAATGGGGAAGCGGGTATAGTAGATGGAGGAGGAAGAAGAAGAATAAGAAGAAAAGAAGAGTCATTTAATGGTAGACAAGGTTGCTTTGGTATGCTGACTCCCGAAAGTATATGTTTAACATGATTCTTGTAGAACTAATGAATATATTTGTGGCTCAAGTGCAACGCACGGGCAATTAACTAGTACTGTAAAAAAAATATGTTCGGAAGCATGAGAAATTTCTGTTTTTTGGGCCACAGAAAAATGAGTTAAAAGGAAGATCATTGAGCAATATCCATAAGAACAGAAAGAGATACCACAACCTTGTTATGTTTATGATTTTCTTCTGGTGAGTGTAGGGTTAGTAATGAAAACAAATTGATATACTGAAAGAGCCAATCTCTCGTCTAAACAGTAACTCTATACACAAAAAACAGACCTAAATCGCAAGCATTGAAGCAGGTTATAGCCAAAATCTCTCATTTCTATGTACAATTTATTTTCCAGGCAAGATAAACACACGTGGTACCAGGTCAGATGATTTGATTTGCTAAAATTATGGTCTAAATCGCATTCAATGCATACATCAATAGAGCAAATTCTATTTTTCGAGCAGGCATGTGCGAGAGGTTTTGTCCAAGAATATTCATATGGATGAATGCAAAAAAAGGCATGGCAGAATAATTGATCATTACAAAAGAGAGAGCAGTACCTAGAGATGATCCATGTCGACACAAGATCGACGGGGTCCTTTTGGTGCACAATGACACATCAAGTTCTACTTCGATCGGTCACCTTTACTTTAGGATTTAGATAGCCCCTCTGGTCCGAGTATTAAGTTATCACTATGGAATTGCTTAGTCCGAGTATTAAGCTCACGAACAGGCTGGCGGCTGCGTGAGTCTCTATTGTCTCATGCGTGCGAGGCCAGAAGTGGCTGGTTTGCTGCCGGGGTAGTGGGTTGCGCTTGAAGACCTGAACTGAGCATATTTGGGCCTATAGGCTGGTATATTTGTCATATAGAATAATGTATATATACCTAGTATATACAAATTTTCATCACAAAAAATTGGGTGTACACCCATGCCCCATGGTGGATCCGCCTTTGGTTGGTGGACTCCGAGCAGAATCGCCACCATCCGTATAGCTAAGGAGATAAGTAGTAGGCCTTGGGCTGCATTATGCTTTGTAAATCAAATTCCTTGGGGTTTTTTCACTGCATAAAACTTTGTATCCCAATGGCATGCGGGTCCGAAGCTTTTGTGCCGGTATCCCGCACCGTCATGGAGCTAGGTGCGTTGAGCCTGGGGTCCGGATTGTCGGTTGAGCGTAAGCACAAGGACTCTAGGTCCTGCGTTGAATCAGAGTTTGTCGCCGAGCTCTGCCCGGGCCGGGGGTCGAGCTCGGAGCTGGAGGGTCAGCCTAGGTAATCGAAAACCCGGGCATACTTCGTCCTCAGCTTCGGTGGTTGTAGGGGTGATACGTCCAAAACGTATCTATAATTTCTGCTGGCTCCATGCCACTTTTGGGTGATATTGCTATGATATTCATACACTTCCATACACTTTTGATCATATTTGGACTAACTTACTAATCCAGTGCACCCCAGTGCCAGTTTCTGTTTTCGGCTGTTTTTGTATTTCAGGTTTTCACGTTTCGAGAACTGCCCAGAAAAATCCAGAAAAATTATATAAAAAATCAGCGTTCCGGAAACAACACTGCGTCCGAAGGGCAGCCGGGGGGGACCCACAGGGGCTCCAGGCGGCCTGTGGGCGCGGCCCCCCCTGGGCCGCGCCGGGGGGGCGCCTAGGCCCCCCGAGGCACCTCCGATGCCCCCCTTTGGCATATATTTAAGGTCCGTCGAGGAAACCCTGATTCCGGAACCCTTTTCTCCAGACGCGATTCCGATCTCCGCCGCCATCTCCATCAAGCTTTGGGGGACCAGAATTCCTGCGCCGGCACCCTGCCGGGACGGGGAAGTGCCCCCGGATTCATCTCCATCGACGTTGCTTCCTCCCTCCATGATGCGGGAGTAGTTCCTCCTTGGGGCTGAGGTTCTTACCAGTAGCTATGTGGTCAACTCTCTCTCCCATGATGTGATCTTCGTTGTGATCATAGGCTATGTTAATCTAGGGTGTTTCCCCTTCCTCTATGTATTGGATTGATGTACTCAATTGTCTTTATCTAGTATAATCCCCGAGACCAAGGTGACAGCGGTCTATTGGACATGGATTAGAACAATATTTTCATGAGTGATTTCCTTTCTTGTGTGTTGATTGAAGATTGAGAGTCTCTTGGTGCTTGTCTTTGACTATCCTTTAGATATGTTATGGTGATTGTGGGACTCTCTTTGGATGGCCGCGGTGACATTGGGAAATCCTTAGATCAAGAACTACGAACTTTGAGGTGTGCTTTTGTAGCCCTACATAATTCTCGTCCTCTCTTGACCACGAAGGAATGATCTCCGAGTGTGTCCCCTTTGCATGTTTTATGGGAAATATCATGTGATTCGATTATGTTAATGTTGTTGGGAGTTGCCACTAGTGAAAGTATGAACCTTAGGCCTTGTTTCCACCATTGCAATACCGTTTGTGCTCACGTTTACTACTTGTTTGCTTGCTGCACTTTTTATTACATATTAATATTACCTTGTTTTGCCATCCATATCACTTGCCATTTAACCTCTCTTCGCCGAACTAGTGCACCTATACATCTAACAAGTGTATTAGGTGTGTTGGGGACACAAGAGACTTCTTGTATCTTAGTTGCAGGGTTGCTTGAGAGAGACCATCTTCAACCTCTACTTCCCTGAGTTCGATAAACCTTAGGTCATCCACTTGAGGGAAATTGCTGCTGTCCTACAAACCTCTGCGCTTGGAGGCCCAACATAGTCTACAAGAGTAGAAGCGTGTGTAGACATCAAGCTATTTCTGGCGCAGTTGCCGGGGAGGTGAGCGCTTGAAGGTATATCTTTAGATCTTGCAATTAAATCTTTTTGTTTCTTGTTTTATTTTTATTATTTCACTAGTTATGCTTATGGAAAACCTTGTTATTGGATCGTTGCTTGCGGGAGGACACCCCACACCTGTGGTGGTTGCTCCTCCTCCTACTGAAATTGTGCCCTATAAAATATCGGCTGGTATTATCAATTATGTTTTGGCTAATCGTTATGCAGGAGACAGACATCCCAGTGAACACTTGCTATATCTGCACAACTATGTTCATTATTTAAGCTTGCAGGTGTATCGAGGGAGTTTGTCATGAGGAAATTATTTGCCTTGTCACTGAAAGGAAAAGCATTGGAATGGTATAGGCTACTAAATGACTCTCACCTGCTGGAGTGGGAAGAGATCCAGTCTCTCTTTTACTCCAAGTTTTATCCTCTTCATGAAGTCCATAAGAATAGGAATTATGTTTATAATTTTTATCCTCATGATGGAGAGAGCATAGCTCAAGCTTGGGGGAGACTGAAAACGTTAATGCTAAAATGTCCTAACCATGGGCTCCCCAAGGATATTATTATTACTAACTTCTATGCGAGGCTCTCTCGACAGGATAAAGATTTACTCGATGCTTCCTCTATGGGTTCTTTCACAAACAAAAAGATTGATGCTAAATGGGAACTCCTTGAAAGAATTCAACGCAACACTGAAGATTGGGAGATCGACAAAGGTAAAGAGTCAGGTATAATTTATGAGTATGATTGCATTAAGTCCTTTGTTGAAACTACAAGTTTTAATAAGTTTAGTGCTAAGTTTGGGCTTGATTCTCAACTCCTTGTTGATTTCCTCAAATCTTTTGCTTCACATCTTAATATGCCTAAGGAGGATTGGATCAAGTATCATAAACCTTTTAAAGAGACTTGCAAAGAAAATGAAATTGTTCATGATGATTTCAGCATGCATGATCCAATTCCTAAAAATGAAGTTTTATATAAGCATGTTAATTTTTGTGGAGTGGATAGACCTTGTGAAAGGCCTATGATTGAAGAAGAGAAGTATTGTAAGCAACATAAGCATGAAAGAACAATCACTTGGGTCAGAGATTTAAATGAAATTGCTAGAGAATTGTGTGACCTTTATCCTTTTACTTGTGAACTTTGCTGTATGATACGTCTCAAACGTATCTACTTTTCCAAACACTTTTGATATTGTTTTGACCTCATTCTTGCATGATTTGGACTAAACTAACCCGGACTGACGCTGTTTTCAGCAGAGCTGCCTGTATGTTTTATTTGTGTGTAGGAAAACGGATTTTTAACTATCCCAGAAAAATCCACGAAAAATCACGAAAAATCCACGCACCCGACGAAACCAAATACCAGAAGTGGGGCCAGAGGGGGGCCAGGGGGTGCCCAGGCGCCCTGTGGGCGCCCCCCCCCCCCCGGGCCGCGCCGGGGGGGCGCCTGGGTGGGGCCCACGCCCCCTGGTGCCCTACTTTAGCACGTATTTTTCCTCGCGATGAAAAAACCCTAGATCGGAAGTCCTTTCGCTGTTTTTCGTCGCGGAGCCGCCGCCACCCTCTGTTCTTCTTCGGGAGGGCTAATCTGGAGGCCGATTTGGCCTCCAGAGAGGGGAGATCGTCGCCATCGTCATCATCATCACCACTCCATCATCCCTCCATGACTTCCCCCTTCATGTGTGAGTAATTCCCTTGCTGTAGGCGAAGGGGATGGTAGGGATTGGATGAGTTAGATCATGTAATAGTTCGTGAGATTGTTGGGGGCATGTTGCCTATCATCTAGTATGGTGTTTATCATCTTTGCTACAACTTGTTATTCTTAATGCTTGACACTTAGGGCCCGAGTGCCATGATTTCAGATCTGAACCATATGTGTTTGCATGAATATATTTGTGTTCTTGATCCTATCTATGAGTTGTATGCACCTGTTACGGTTCGGAACCGGCGATCCCAAAGGTGACAGCTTGGGACACCAAAGGGGATGGTCCGTAGTTTGAGGATTACATGTATCCATTGAGTTCATTGCTTTGTTCCGGTGCTCTTTGACAGGAGCACCTTTAATATCCATTAGTTCCTTTTGGCCCCGTTTGTAGTGGGATGGTAGGACAAAAGATGTTGTGCAAGTTCTTATTGCAAGCACGTACAACTACATACGGGATACATGCCTAATGTTTGATATTTGCCTAGATGATCATTACTTTTCCATGTGTCGTGCCCCGAGTTAGAAACTATCTCATCCATGCAACGCCCAACCATCCATCTCCCTAGCCTACAGTATTTTAAACCTTGCTTGTCACTAGTTGCTACTTTTGCCATTTACTACTGCTATTTACTTTTGCTGTTTACTTTTACTATTACTATCATCACTATCATATCACTGTTACCACTTATCTTTTGTTGCAAGTTAGTATATTTCAGGTGCGGTAAGAATAACCCAATTTATTGATTCGACACACGGGGAGCCAAAGAGTATTTATAAGCTTTAACAGTTGAGTTGTCAATTCAACCGCACCTGAAATATACTAACTTGCAACAAAAGATAAGTGGTAACAGTGATATGATAGTGATGATAGTAATAGTAAAAGTAAACAGCAAAAGTAAATAGCAGTAGTAAATGGCAAAAGTAGCAACTAGTGACAAGCAAGGTTTAAAATACTGTAGGCTAGGGAGATGGATGGTTGGGCGTTGCATGGATGAGATAGTTTCTAACTCGGGGCACGGCACATGGAAAAGTAATGATCATCTAGGCAAATATCAAACATTAGGCATGTATCCCGTATGTAGTTGTACGTGCTTGCAATAAGAACTTGCACAACATCTTTTGTCCTACCATCCCGCTACAAACGGGGCCAAAAGGAACTAACGAATATTAAGGTGCTCCTGTCAAAGAGCACTGGAACAAAGCAATGAACTCAATGGATACATGTAATCCTCAAACTACGGACCATCCCCTTTGGTGTCCCAAGCTGTCACCTTTGGGATCGCCGGTTCCGAACCGTAACAGGTGCATACAACTCATAGATAGGATCAAGAACACAAATATATTCATGCAAACACATATGGTTCAGATCTGAAATCATGGCACTCGGGCCCTAAGTGTCAAGCATTAAGAATAACAAGTTGTAGCAAAGATGATAAACACCATACTAGATGATAGGCAACATGCCCCCAACAATCTGACGAACTATTACATGATCTAACTCATCCAATCCCTACCATCCCCTTCGCCTACAGCAAGGGAATTACTCACACATGAAGGGGGAAGTCATGGAGGGATGATGGAGTGGTGATGATGATGACGATGGCGATGATCTCCCCTCTCCGGAGGCCAAATCAGCCTCCAGATTAGCCCTCCCGAAGAAGAACAGAGGGTGCCGGCGGCTCCGCGACGAAAAACAGCGAAAGGACTTCCGATCTGGGGGTTTTTCATCGCGAGGAAAAATACGGGCTAAAGTAGGGCACCAGGGGGCGTGGGCCCCACCGAGGCCCCCCCCCCGGCGCGGCCCAGGGGGGCGCGCCCACAGGGCGCCTGGGCACCCCCTGGCCCCCCTCTGGCCCCACTTCTGGTATTTGGTTTCGTCGGGTTCGTGGATTTTTCGTGATTTTTCGTGGATTTTTCTGGGATAGTTAAAAATCCGTTTTCCTGCACACAAATAAAACATACAGGCAGCTCTGCTGAAAACAGCGTCAGTCCGGGTTAGTTTAGTCCAAATCATGCAAGAATGAGGTCAAAACAATATCAAAAGTGTTTGGAAAAGTAGATACGTTTGAGACGTATCAACTCCCCCAAGCTTAGCATATTGCTTGTCCTCAAGCAATTCAGTTCAACGAACTGGATGCGACAAAGAAAACTTTGACAAACTCTTTTGCTTCATTAGATGTATATAAGCGTGTACTACGAAAATAGTTCACCAAGTATTAAAACAGTACTTATGAGAACAATGCAAGGAGCAATCCTTCTTTCGAGTGACCAGTCACAAATAATTAAGAGTAAACTATGTATTACTGAAAATCAAGACAAGATCACATTGCACATAGCTTGAGCATATTAAGGTGGTATCTCGCTAGCCTCCATGAGTGAAGCAAAACATAAATGCAGAGACTCCTCCAGAGTTTTAAAGGAGACTAGAACTAAGAATTTCAGAATAAATCATATCACAAGTATGCAGAAGACAATGTAATACTTTGGGACAATGCACATTACACTCAGAATGACAATTATGCTCTCCTAGTCAGTGCTTTGAAGAAAGAAGATGAGACTCTCGAGCCGTGGCTTTTATTGGCAAAGTTGAAAACCCGTGATCGGAAACAAAAACTAAACATGTACCAGAGCTCTTGGTTTTAAAAACAGAAGTAAATATGTTTTTGAGAGGTGCATATTTCGTCAATGAATGCTAGCAGATAACTCAATCACTTTTTAAGCTAGACAAGTCTCGAGGAACGGCTCCCGCATGAGGACGATCACATCCTCTTAATCTCCTTTGTTTATCACTGCCAAAGTTTTCTGATTTCTCATGAACAAAGCGTGAAGGAGGGTTTGTTTGTTATATTATCTTTTTGAGCCGGGCGCACTCAATGCCAGTTCCTTTTCATATTAGTGGTTCGCACATTATACATGCAATCCAGGGGTGAAACTTGTCCAACTTAAAGAGATCATGAATTAACTACTACTTCCTCATGAGCTAAAACATGGGCACAAAAAGGGAAATGCTTTTGATTAATTTCGAGATGGTACATGAAAGTCTTCGTTAGGAATGGCAGGTAAATACCATATATAGGAAGGTATAATGGACTCATATGGCATAACAGGTTTAAAGGTTTTGGATGCACAAGCAGTCATTCCGCTTAGTACGGGTGGAGGTTTAGCAAAAGACTGGGAAGCGACCAACTAGAGAGCAATAACGGTCATAATCATGTAGAGCGACAAAGCAACATTGAATCGGGCATGAAAGTGATATAACTATTCTAAAATTCAAAGATCATCAAGGCAAAGTAGACTTTTTAGTCTTAAACATGTGTAAGCATGTGCCAAGTCAATCCAAAAATTCTCTAAAGGGAAATGCCACCTTAGCATGCCAGACTATGAACAGTGCGATGCATGTAGATCATTTCAATAACACATTATATATTCTAGTTATTGGAGACTAGCCACAAGGAAAGCATGAATCACTGGAAGAGCATTGTAAACATAGCACTATGTCGCTACAAGCTGGTCTCTAGATCATAAGTACAGGCATATGTACAAAAGTAGAAACAATAAGAGTTCATACCGGTCTTCCTTGTTGCTTCCTTTCAGTCGATCTTCGTCATTACTGCTTGTCACTTGCACGATCGAACGTAGGAAATATAACCAAATGCCATCACGGACTCGAGCTGATCTCTGAAAACAAAGCAAACTAAAGAGAGAAAGGAAATCTTTTTGGGTTTTTCAAAAGTTGAATAAAAAGCAAAAGAAAGAGAAAATCTTTTTGTTGTTTTTGCAAAGAGAGGAATAAAGAAGAACGGGTAAAAACTTCGAAAAGATCAAAGTGAATAAAACGGATAATACAATGGAAAAGTGAGAAGGGCACGTACTCCCCCAAGCTTAGGCTTTTGGCCTAAGTGGGTAGCAGCTACTGCCCCCAAGAGCCTCCTGCTCCAGGGGTATGGTGGTGAGACCAAGGGTCGTAGAAGGATGATGGTGCGTACACCGAACTCCTCGGAGTCTCCCACGAGGAAGGTTCCGAGCGCCAAACAGAGGAAGACCCTTCACCAAACTCGGTGGCGGTCTCATCCTGAAAATGTGGTATCTCACCGTGCCTCTCCTCGTCGGGCACAACCCCCTCCATGGGGTTATGGAACTGATGCTGGACCATGAACTCATCGAACTGGACAACATCAAAGGACCATCCGTTCCTGCGAGAAAAATCAAACAAAAGAGGTGCAGGTAGACGGATCTCGCGTTCCGCGGTAGTTCCGAAACGCAAGATATAAACAAGGTTATCAAGCTCAGAACCCATGGTAACAAACTTATGCCTTTTCATAGCAGCAAGATCAAAGCTTAAATAAGTAAAAGGAGTATCATCAGGGTGTGGGGTGCCTCCAAGATGCTCTAAGATAAGTGTGGCATAAATGCCACCATATAAGTACCCCTTATTACCGTTCATAGCAAGGCGTCGAGCAATTAAGGTACCAATATTATAATCAGACCTCCCTGAGAGGGCTGCTGCCAGGATAGCAATATCCGGAGCAGAAATGTTGCTCGTGTTGTCGCGAGCCAACACCCCTCTAGCAATATAATATGCAAAATACCTGAGGTGAGGAAACAAGTTGCTGGAGATCTTCGACCGATGAATATCCCTCGTACCCATGCTGCAGAGAGAGTTGATGACGGTTTTCAGCTCGGAGGGCTGTGTGGCCATCCTTGCCGTCCTCCCAACGTTCGGCACACCTATTACTTCACAAAAATTTCCAGAGTCATGGTGATAAGATCATTATAAATTTTAAACTCAATAGCACCTGAATCAGGATTATATCTAAAACTGTTAATGAAACCGGAGGTGAGTTTCTGATACTGAGTAACACGGCTCGTGACGAGTCGTGTCAAACCTGCATTAGCACAAAGATTATAAAACTCATCCTTGATTCCCGCAGCTTCCATGAATTCATCACATGGAAATGTCATCGCACGTGCTGGACTTGTGTCCTCCAACAACTCCAGGGGCACATGATCTTCATTATAGCTCACCCTAACAGTCGATGGTGAAGCTGCGGCTCTAGTGACTCGATCAGAGTGTGCGGGCCTCCTCTTCTCAAGCCATCATTTTTCCCTTCCTAATAAACTCATTTCTGAAATTTTTACAATTCACAAAAACGAGGATTAAAACAAAGTGAGCTAAGGCAAACTACTCAACTCACTTGCCCAAGGCATAAACTTGCATCAAAACTTGGAAAATAACTTTCTACACATGCATGCAAGCTCATCTCTACAGCACCAAGACCTACTAAATACTCACAAATGAGGCCACCAATCAAAAATCTAATTGGAGGAGTGGAGGAGTCACATACCAGGGAGTATTTGCTCAAAATTTCAGCTCAAATGATGGGCTGTAGAGAGAGATCGAAGAATCACCCCCAAGAACAGCAAGAACAAGAAGAACACGACCAGAACTCGGGTTTCTAGAAAAAGAGAGAGAGAGGGGAAGAAGAAGTGCCTGGAGGGGGGGGTCCCGTGGGCCCCAGGCGCCCTGTGGGCGCGACCAGGGGCTGGGCCGCGCCAGCTGGCCGCCTGGGCCACTGGTGGCCCCCCCTGGCTGGCCCCAGGACTTTCCGGGTCTCTCCCATTGTGGAAATTTTTAATATAATTTTTCTGGAATTTTTCTGAAAACTTCACTGTTGAAAATTTTTCGAAGTTCAAAAAGCTACGAAACTCTCTGAAAACTTGAAGCAGTTAGTAGAATTGTGAAGCTTCAAAAACATAGATACTTGGTACAGCAAGTATGACAATACTAAAAACAAATAAAAACATAGAAAGCTCAACTTTTTATCCATATATAACACGTTCACTAGTAAGGTTGATCAAGTCTTACCAACAAACAAGCGGTATATAGAACAAAAAGTCTCACCTCCTACGAAGTAATCATTGAACTTTTACCTTGATGGACATTGTCCCTACCATGATAGTTTTGTATTTGTGAGGCACATGTAGTGGACAGTCCCATTCTCCAATTTTCACGGTCTCGATATTCTCTATAGAGTTGAGGGCATGCCTCCTATCGGTCTTCTTCGGAAAATATACCGTGTGTTCTTTATCATTCACATGAAAGGTAACCTTCCCTTTGTTGCAATCAATAATAGCACCTGCGGTGTTAAGGAAAGGTCTACCAAGAATAATGGACATGCTCCCATCCTCGGGCATGTCAAGCACAACAAAATCAGTAAGAATTAAACAATTAGCAACTTCAACTGGAACATCCTCACAAATACCTATCGGAACAGCGGTTGACTTGTCAGCCATCTGAAGGGAGATATTTGTAGGAATTAGTTTCTCTAAACAAAGCCTCTCGTAAAGAGAGAGAGGCATAACACTCACTCCCGCTCCAAGATCACATAAAGCAGTTTTGACATAATTATTCTTTATGGAGCAAGGAATGGTGGGTATACCTGGATCACCGAGCTTCTCAGGAATCTTTCCACTGAAAGAATAGTTAGCAAGCATAGTAGATATTGCATCATTAGGAATTTTTCTTTTGTTAGTGACAATATCTTTCATGTATTTTGAATAAGTAACTTAATAGCATCAGTCAAAGGAATTTGAAGAAAAAGAGGTTTAATCCATTCACAAAACTTATTGTAATGCTCTTCTTCTTTAGATTTGATGGACTTACCTGGAAAGGGCATGGGTTTCTGTACCCATGGTTCTTTCTCCTTCCCATGTTTTCTTGCGATGAAGTCTTCTTTAGTGTACCTCTTACGTTTGTCAGGTGCTTCTTCTTCTCGAACTTCAGGCGGATCATTCTTCTCATTATTATTACCTTCAGGTTCAGCACCGTCTTCAGTCTCAGCATCGGAAATAGATACACTGTTGGGATCAATAGCTGGCTCTTCATCCACAGTAGGATCATTAGAATTGTAAGTCTCTTTATGTTTCTTTTTCTTATTTGGAGAGATAACAATTTCTTCTTCCTGCATTTGAGAATCTTGCTCGATTCTCTTCGGATGTCCCTCTGGATAAAGAGGATCTTGAGTACTAGTTCCTCCTCGGGTCTTAATCCCAAAAGCCTGCAATTTATCTTGTTTGGCATTGTTAGCAAGCAAATCTCTTTGCACATTAGAAATTTGATCAAGCTGAGTTTGAACCATATGAAAATGCTTCACAAGACATTGAACATCATTAACTGTTCTATCTAAAACACCAAGCAACTTTTTGATAGCAAGGGAATTATCATGCAACTGACTTTCTATCCTCTTATTAAAATGATTCCGTTTCATAATAAAATTATCAAACTCATCTAAACATTGATCAGGAGGCTTACCATAAGGGATGTCACTTGCGTTGAAATCTAAAAGAGAGTGTACCTCTACCGTAGGAGGGTGAGTGGTAGGCTCACACAGTTTCTCAATAGGGGGTAGATTCTTCACATCTTCAGCTTTAATACCTTTCTCTTTAATAGACTTCTTTGCTTCTCGCATGTCCTCGGGGCTTAGAACAAACATGCCCCTCTTCTTTGTTGGTGGAGGTGGTTCAGGGACGGACCAATCTTCATGGTTTTTGGCAATCCTGCCCATTAAATCTTCCGCGTCGTCCGGTGTTCCTTTCCTGAAAACGCAACCAACACAACTGTCCAGATAGGACCTAGAGTCATCAATTAGACCAGCATAGAATATATCAATTAATTCATTCTTAGGAACCCCATGTCCTGGTCTAGCCTGAATCAAACCGCAGTACCTCCCCCAAGCTTTAGGGAGGGACTCATCCTGCAACTGTTTAAAGTTATAAATTCTTTGTAAAGCAGCATGTTGCATATGAGCAGGAAAGTATTTATCAACAAAAGAGTGAGCTAAGTCCTGAGGACTCTTAATAGAACCGCATGGGAGTGATCACATAAAAGTAGTGTATCTTCTCATCTGTGGTAAACAGGCTACCTAGTTCACCAAGTTTAGTTAGGTGTGCAATAGCATCATCATTTTCTCTGCCATAAAAGGGGTCAGCTTCAACCAAAGGTATAAGTGAAAGATCAACAGAGAAATCAAAATCAGGATCATCAATGCATATAGGGGATGTAGCAAACTCAGGATTAGGAACGGTTTTGTTTTTCAAAGAGTGTTTTTCAAATATTTTCTTAATAGTTTCAGGGTCAGAGCCGGCAAACTCTGTCAGTTCCCTGCATAAATCTTCATCAAGTATATAGTAGTCATCATCAA
>LR738715.1:346443282-346457251 GCA_902687465.1 Secale cereale
GAGCCTCTCCTGAAGTTTACTCAATTCAGGAAAATCATAAGTTTCACCAATAGGATAGCGAGTAACAGGAAGTTCAATTCCATATTTTTCAGCAGCAGCAGTAATTTGTTTCTCAAGAGCATAACCAAGTGAACTAATATCATCATCAAAAGTAGTAGAAGCATCATCAAGTGTATCAGACATAGTAACAGATTCAGTAGGAGCATCATGTGGCGGTGGTGAGGCAAACTTACTCATAACAAAAGGTGAATCAAGCGTAGCACTAGTGCTCAGAGCAGTACCTCTTCTTGTAGTGGATCGTAAGATCGGAACCTTGGGGTCTCCTTTCTTACCCATGGTGAATAAAGTGCAGCAGGTAGGATACCTCAAGTAGACTTGTAAATATTGCTATGCTCCCCGGCAACGGCGCCAGAAAACGGTACTTGATAACCCTCAACCGTAAGGGATCGAGATAGTCTTCGCGGGTAAGAATAACCCAATTTATTGATTCGACACACGGGGAGCCAAAGAGTATTTATAAGCTTTAACAGTTGAGTTGTCAATTCAACCGCACCTGAAATATACTAACTTGCAACAAAAGATAAGTGGTAACAGTGATATGATAGTGATGATAGTAATAGTAAAAGTAAACAGCAAAAGTAAATAGCAGTAGTAAATGGCAAAAGTAGCAACTAGTGACAAGCAAGGTTTAAAATACTGTAGGCTAGGGAGATGGATGGTTGGGCGTTGCATGGATGAGATAGTTTCTAACTCGGGGCACGGCACATGGAAAAGTAATGATCATCTAGGCAAATATCAAAGATTAGGCATGTATCCCGTATGTAGTTGTACGTGCTTGCAATAAGAACTTGCACAACATCTTTTGTCCTACCATCCCGCTACAAACGGGGCCAAAAGGAACTAATGGATATTAAGGTGCTCCTGTCAAAGAGCACCGAAACAAAGCAATGAACTCAATGGATACATGTAATCCTCAAACTACGGACCATCCCCTTTGGTGTCCCAAGCTGTCACCTTTGGGATCACCGGTTCCGAACCGTAACAGGTGCATACAACTCATAGATAGGATCAAGAACACAAATATATTCATGCAAACACAAATGGTTCAGATCTGAAATCATGGCACTCGGGCCCTAAGTGTCAAGCATTAAGAATAACAAGTTGTAGCTAAGATGATAAACACCATACTAGATGATAGGCAACATGCCCCCAACAATCTGACGAACTATTACATGATCTAACTCATCCAATCCCTACCATCCCCTTCGTCTACAGCAAGGGTATTACTCACACATGAAGGGGGAAGTCATGGAGGGATGATGGAGTGGTGATGATGATGACGATGGCGACGATCTCCCCTCTCCGGAGGCCAAATCAGCCTCCAGATTAGCCCTCCCGAAGAAGAACAGAGGGTGGCGGCGGCTCCGCGACGAAAAACAGCGAAAGGACTTCCGATCTGGGGTTTTTTCATCGCGAGGAAAAATACGGGCTAAAGTAGGGCACCAGGGGGCGTGGGCCCCACCCAGGCGGCCCCCCGACGCGGCCCAGGGGGGGCGCGCCCACAGGGCGCCTGGGCACCCCCTGGCCCCCCTCTGGCCCCACTTCTGGTATTTGGTTTCGTCGGGTGCGTGGATTTTTCGTGATTTTTCGTGGATTTTTCCGGGATAGTTAAAAATCCGTTTTCCTGCACACAAATAAAACATACAGGCAGCTCTGCTGAAAACAGCATCAGTCCGGGTTAGTTTAGTCCAAATCATGCAAGAATGAGGTCAAAACAATATCAAAAGTGTTTGGAAAAGTAGATACGTTTGAGACGTATCACCGTACAGAGGGTCACTTTAATTTTCAATGCATGAACTTTCAAAACATAACTGTTAACCGATTGTGTGATGACATGATCACCTCTGATCTTTATGATGAGCTTATGTTATTTTTGATGTGTGAAGAGTTATCAGAAAAGACTTCTTGGCTGGATGATAATGCCATAGGAATAAAAAACACTTTGCAAAATTGCCATCTCTATTGTGTTGTTAATTGCCATGAAAATGATTACATAAGTAAGATTAGAAAGGAGGGAACTTTACCAAAGTATAAAAATGTCTCTTATATTTCTGCTAATAAAAAGGAGAGTTTCTCCCAAGTTTCCCCTATTGTTTCTAATGATAAACCAGGATATGTGGAGAAGCTTCATCTCCAACCACTCCCTCCTAAGGTTAAGAAGAAGAAAAAGAAGAGGAGGAGGAAGAGGAGCAAGAAAGAAGAAGAAGGGGTATCAACCTGGCCTGAGCATATTCCTCCCATCAACTTTTATCCTAACGGTTGTAAGTTTAAAGAAGAAGGTGAAGTTTATTGCCTTAATTATCATCTTGATGATACGTCCGTAGGTACTATTGAAGATGATTTTGATTATGATATGCATGTTACTTATTGTGATTGGGAAAATGATGATAATGCTACTTATGATCTTGAAAATCTTTTTGTTACCAACTCTGAAAGTGAAGATATGGGAAGATCTAAGCTTGGGGATGATAGGATTGCAAATCCTATCCCCACTAGTGATGTGATAATTGATTCTCTTGCTAGTAAGAATAAAGACAACATGTTTATAAATATAGTTGCTAGCAATGATAATGCTCTTCTCTACCATGATGATGTTATAACTCCAATCTATAGTGATTATAAAGGTACCTATGACATAAGGAGAAATTATCCTTATGAAACTTGTCATAATCATGAAGGGAATTACTCCCTTGTTGAACACCACCCTCCTGATATACAACTCATCTATAGTGTTCAAGTTGTTTATGATAGTCCTACTCCCACTATTACCAATGAGAAAAATTATGCTTATGTGGGGAATGAGAGTACCTTTTTGCATGTGGATCATGGTAACAATGCTTTATGTGATGCTTATATTGTTGAGTTCATCCATGATGCCACTGAAATTTATAATGAGAGAGGGAGGCTTGGTTCTAAATATCTTAATAATAAGAAGTTCCATCTCTTTATGTTGAAGGTTTTGAAGCTGCACTTGTTTTGTCTTCCTATGCTTATTGCTTTGTGCTTCAATGAATTATTCTATTGCAATATTCCTATGCATAGGAAGCATGTTAGGCTTAAATGTGTTTAGTATTTGCTTCTTGATGCTCTCTTTTGTTCTTCAATTCTTATTCCTACAAGAGAATCATTAAAGTCTTATGCCTAGCTTAAAGGCATAAAAGAAAGCGCTTTTGGGAGGCAGCCCACATGAATAAATTTTTTGCTTTTGTTGTGTCTTGATGTTGTTTACTGCTGTAGCGTCATCATTGTATCTTTGCTTTTCATATTTGTGCCAAGTATAGCCTCCGATTGCTAGAAAGTTCAAAAGTTGTGAGGTGCTGTCCAGGAAACAGATTCTGTCCTTGGATAGAAAAATTCGTATAAAATCACCAGATCATCTTTTTGGTCTGAATTTTTTCGACAGCGTTCTCTATATAATTGTCTTTCGTGCATCAGTTCTGAGTTTTTTTGATTTGAGTTGCAGAAGTATCCCGAACAGATCAATGACTGCCTGCTGTTCTGTTTTTCACAGATTCTGTCCTGTTTTGCCTTACCTTCACTTTGCAAATTAAGAGCTTGCTTTTTCTTTGCAAAAACCTTTTGGCAATCTTGAGAAACAGTAGAACTTCAAGAATATCCTTATTTCCAGCAAGGTATAATTATTTTATTAAGGGTACTAACCTCGCTAATCAGATTATGATGAGTTGTGTATGAAGGGAGTTTTCAAGTGTGCGAGGGAAGATGATAAAAAGATTCAGGAGTGTCAAGCGCTCAAGCTTGGGGATGCCCCCGTGCACCCCCAAGAAATATTCAAGGAGACTCAAGCTTCTAAGCTTGGGGATGCCCCCGTGCATCCCCTTCTCCATCAACACTATCAGTTCGTCTTTCGTTTCGCTATATTTTTATCACTTCATGTGTTATGTGCTATGCTTGGAGCGTCTTGCTTTTAGTTTTCTTTTTAGTTTTTCATAATGAGTCGGAACCCAGCATTCCTTTATGTGGGATAGAAACACGCTCCACCTCTACCTAGAACATTACATAGAATTTTCATGTCTATCTATGCTGTGTGTGTTCTTTGTCTTTTAATAGCTACTATCATACTCCGCTCTTAGTATTCATGCTTATCTTTTCAAGAGCTTTTATTTAGTTGGTTGCTTGAACTCTCTTTAATTACCATGCTCACCTTATTAAGAGAGTTTGCTTCCGTTGCATGGGTTAATGTGTCTATGATAAAGATGCTACTTTCATGATGGTGCTTAGTAGTTCAGGTTTTCTTTTGGTTAATCTCAAATAGCCGGGGGGTTCCCAATGTGTTATTGAAGTACCAACTTGGTTTGTTTGCCTATGATGTGGTATGGTTTAGTAATATCTTCCTTCGAGAATTTATTTTGACTGACTTGGCGTATGCTCACGCATATTCAAGACTGTAAAGAAAGTCTGTCAAGCCTTGATGATCTTTTATTTCTAAGTAGCGATATAACTACCATGCCTGATTCAATATTGCTTTGTCGCTCTGCATGATTATGACCGTCATTGCTCTCTTAGTTGGTCGCTCCCAGTCTTTTGCTAACCTCCACCTGCACTAAGCAAACTAACCATGCAATACATAGCTCATGGGAAAGTAGCCTAAAAACTATTGTGGTAAAGAATATGTTGCTTATGTATCTTATTTCTTATAAGTTGCTTCCTGAGCGGTAACCATGTTTCTGGGGACGCCATCAACTGTCACACTTTTGTTGAATATCATGTGAGTTGCTATGCATGTTCGTCTTGTCTGAAGTAAGGGTGATTTACCGTGGGTTGAATAACTATGCATATTGTTAGAGAAGAACATTGGGCCGCCAACCAAAGCCATGCATCACGGTGGAAGTTTTAGCTTGGACCTTAATCCTCAATCTCTCATGAGAATATGCCTATGCATTAAAGAGGAGTCCATCATCTATTTTCTATGTTGTCCCGGTATGGATGTCCTCAAGTTGAGACCTATCAAAAACGAGAAATCAAATGCGATCTATCTCCTTGGACCTTTGTACAGGTGGCATAGAGGTACCCCTTTGTGGCACTTGGTTGAAACATATGCAATGCAATGATAACCCATGGGGATCCGAGCTAATTAGGACAAGGAGCGAGCACTATTGGTATTCGATGCATGAGGCTTGCAACTTATAGGATGTGTTATGCATGACACATATGAAGTACTACTACCGTTGACAAAATTGCTTATATGTTTTTAAAATAAAAAGCTCTAGCACATAACCATTCTTTTACTTTGATGTTGAGTCTCCACCTTCTTTTAAAAGCACCAACTACTGAGAGCATGATTGTCATTCTGAGTGTAATGTGCATTGTCCCAAAGTAGCATTGTCTTTTGCATGATTGTGATATCGTTTATTCTGAAATGATTGTATCTAGTCATCACTTAAACCTTGAAGGTGCCCTTGCATTTAAGTTTTGCATCACTAAAGGGGGCAAGCTAGATATCACTTTATCATATTTGCACATCATGTTCATTGCAAATCTTTTTGATGTTTCAGTTTCATGTTGTAAAACTTTCAGTCATTTGTGATTTTCTCTTGAGGCAACTTAATTACTATAGAATCATTGTCTCAGTAAGCTTTTGTCATATAACTATGAGAAAGTCCTATATGGTTAATAGCATGTCACCACAGAAATTATTCTTGTTATCATTTACCTACTCGAGGACGAGCAGGAATTAAGCTTGGGGATGTTGATACGTCCAAAACGTATCTATAATTTCTGCTTGCTCCATGCCACTTTTGGGTGATATTGCTATGATATTCATACACTTCCATACACTTTTGATCATATTTGGATTAACTTACTAATCCAGTGCACCCCAGTGCCAGTTTCTGTTTTCGGCTGTTTTTGTATTTCAGGTTTTCACGTTTCGAGAACTGCCCAGAAAAATCCAGAAAAATTATATAAAAAATCAGCGTTCCGGAAACAACACTGCGTCCGTCCGAAGGGCAGCCGGAGGGGACCCACAGGGGCTCCAGGCGGCCTGTGGGCGCCCCCCCTGGGCCGCGCCGGGGGGGCGCCTGGGCCCCCCGAGGCACCTCCGATGCCCCCCTTTGGCATATATTTAAGGTCCGTCGAGGAAACCCTGATTCCGGAACCCTTTTCTCCAGACGCGATTCCGATCTCCGCCGCCATCTCCATCAAGCTTCGGGGGACCAGAATTCCTGCGCCGGCACCTTGCCGGGACGGGGAAGTGCCCCCGGATTCATCTCCATCGACGTTGCTTCCTCCCTCCATGATGCGGGAGAAGTTCCTCCTCGGGGCTGAGGTTCTTACCAGTAGCTATGTGGTCAACTCTCTCTCCCATGATGTGATCTTCGTTGTGATCATAGGCTATGTTAATCTAGGGTGTTTCCCCTTCCTCTATGTATTGGATTGATGTACTCACTTGTCTTTATCTAGTATAATCCCCGAGACCAAGGTGACAGCGGTCTATTGGACATGGATTAGAACAATATTTTCATGAGTGATTTCCTTTCTTGTGTGTTGATTGAAGATTGAGAGTCTCTTGGTGCTTGTCTTTGACTATCCTTTAGATATGTTATGGTGATTGTGGGACTCTCTTTGGATGGTCGCGGTGACATTGGGAAATCCTTAGATTGAGAACTACGAACTTTGAGGTGTGCTTTTGTAGCCCTACATAATTCTCGTCCTCTCTTGACCACGAAGGAATGATCTCCGAGTGTGTCCCCTTTGCATGTTTTATGGGAAATATCATGTGATTCGATTATGTTAATGTTGTTGGGAGTTGCCACTAGTGAAAGTATGAACCTTAGGCCTTGTTTCCACCATTGCAATACCGTTTGTGCTCACGTTTACTACTTGTTTGCTTGCTGCACTTTTTATTACATATTTATATTACCTTGTTTTGCCATCCATATCACTTGCCATTTAACCTCTCTTCGCCGAACTAGTGCACCTATACATCTAACAAGTGTATTAGGTGTGTTGGGGACACAAGAGACTTCTTGTATCTTAGTTGCAGGGTTGCTTGAGAGAGACCATCTTCAACCTCTACTTCCCTGAGTTCGATAAACCTTAGGTCATCCACTTGAGGGAAATTGCTGCTGTCCTACATACCTCTGCGCTTGGAGGCCCAACATAGTCTACAAGCGTAGAAGCGTGTGTAGACATCAAGGGGTGAGCCTTACACCAAGTTCTCGATGGTAGCAACCAAGTGCGTGATAGGTGTGACATAGATTTCCCTGTCGTCGAGTCTAAGCCCGATCTGATCATAGACCGAGTTTTGGCCGTCAAAGTTCCCCATAGACTGGATCCAATCTAGTAACTCGTTTAATGACGAGAGATCTATCGGGTCCATGGTCTTAGAGTGCTCAGGAGTAGTATAGCCGATCCGGGGGCGTAATGAGGTTGCGCCGGGTGGGTGTTCGGCCGTGGTTTGTCCACGAGTGTTGGGCGAGTCCGTGTCGCGTCTGAAGCCGGTGACTTGGGGTTCGCAGGCTCCGCGGGGGAGGCCATGAATTCTGCTAGGGCAAGATCTCCCCGAGAGTCGGCAACGAACTCTAGATTCCCAAACTTGATCTCCTGTCCGGAGATAAAATTCCGACCCAGCCCAGGCGGTCGGTCGGATCGGCGTGTAAGACGATGTTGTGGAACGCGAAGAGTTTTTTTTAGGGTGAAAGAAACTTTATTTAAGAAAAGTCCACGACTTCATCCGCGATTACACTTAGAATACAGTCCGGAGGCGACGAAGCATACACACACCATCACCTACAGCTTGTCTAGCTAGAATGTGAGCAGCCTTGTTTGCTGATCTTCTTCTCCAAGTAACCTTGCAATCCTGCCAGCTGCGCATTAACAACTTGATATCCTCCACAATGGTGCCCACCATCGACAGATTTCTCCTCGCGTCGTTGATCATGCCCACGGCCTCTTTGCTGTCCATCTCAACATGAAGCCTCTGAAAGCAAAGTTCCCGTCCGACCTGCATAGCCATTCGACATGCCATAAGCTCAACCACTTCAGGTTTTGTCACTTGGGGAAAGAGATGAGCCATGGCGCCGCGAAAGGCTCCAGCGTGGTCGCGGAAGACAATCCCTCCACTTCCAGCACCCACGCTCTTGCCCACCGCTCCATCCACATTCGCCTTGGTCCACCCTTGCTCCGGCGGGCACCACTTGTCCACAGGAGGCACTGAGGAGGACCGTGACATTTTTGGCATCGCATGGCTCCACTCGTCCATGAAACGGGAGACCGAGGCAGCAACTTCAGGCACAGCTTGGATCCTAACTCCCTCCCTTGTAGCGTTTCTGGCTAGCCAAAGACCATAAGCTCCCTGGAAAAACATCTCTTTGTGCTCCTCCTGCGCCTCACCTACCCAGGATCAAAGCCACCGGCCCAGAGCATGATTGGATTGAATCTCCACAGGCGGGAGCAAAGCAAGGATGCCCCTTATGTTAGCAAGTTCTTGCCAGAAGACCTTAGAGTGCGGGCAGTTCCAGAATCTGTGGACCAGTGACTCTTCCCTCCCACAAGCTGCGCAGAAAACGCCGGGCTTGATGTGCCGGTGATGCAATTCTGACCCAGTGGCCAGACCATTAGACATGAGTCGCCAAGCATGAATCTTAACTTTGTTTGGGACATGGGTGTTCCACAAAGCCAGCCAGTTCCTGTGAGTGTGTACCGATGATGACCCCTCTGGCCGGCCAGCAGTCACACGCCGGACACTCATAGCTAGGTGATAAGTCGAGCGAACATTGAATTCCCCAGACTTTGTAAAGTTCCAGGCTAGAAGATCATGAGCTCCAGGCCCTCCCACCGGAATTTGTTTTATATCCTCGGCATCATCAGCAGAGAACATTGCATCAACAGTTGCATGATCCCAGCCCACACCACCTTCCGAGAGCAGGTCCGCTACCCTAGTAATTCCATTCATATAGATTTGTCCTAGTGGCCGCATAGAACCCTTGCGAGGAATCCAATTGTCATGGTGGATTAAGATATCAGCCCCATCTCCAACACGCCAAATCAGCCCCTCTTTCAGCAAGTCACATCCATAGAGTATACTTCGAAAGGTGTATGATCCATTCGAGGGGCACGTAGCCTTCATGATAGAGGAATCCTTGTAATACCGGGCCCGCAGAAGTCTGGCAACGAGTGAGTCAGGCTCCTGGAGAAGCCTCCACGCTTGCTTAGCCAGCAAGGCTTGATTAAAAGCCTCAAAATTCCTGAAGCCCATGCCACCATCTCGTTTAGGAAGGCACATCTTATCCCATGCTACCCAATGAACTTTGTTTTCACCATGAGTTGACCCCCACCAGAAGTTAGAAGAGATCGTAGTCAGGTTCCGGCACATTTTCTTTGAGAGTTGAAAACAACTCATGGTGAACGTTGGGGTAGCTTGCAGCCCAGACTTCGCAAGAACTTCTTTGGCCGCCTTCGACAATCCTTGACCTTTCCATCCTAAAACCTTGCCACGAGCACTCTCCCTGACAGGCCTGAAGGTACCATCTTTTGATCTACCCACCACAGTTGGTAGGCCCAAGTACTTCTCACTAAGTGCTTCAGATGTAATACCAATGATCCCCTTCAGCATGGCCTTACTATTCTCATCACATCCTTTACCAAAGAAAATAGATGACTTTTGCAAGTTGACCCGTTGCCTAGAAGCTGCCTCATAGCACTGCAAGATATCTCTGAGAGTCTCCAAGTTATTCTGGGATCCCTCCAAGAAGACAATACTATCGTCCGCAAACAACAAGTGAGTTACATGGGGGCCAGTGCTCCCAAATGATACTCCTCGAATCCTCCTCTCCTGTTGAGCCTTCTTTAAAAGAGCAGAAAAACCTTCAGCACAGAAAAGAAAGAGGTAGGGGGACAAAGGGTCCCCCTGCCTAAGCCCTCTCGATGGCATAAACAGATCAGAGAGACCCCCATTGAGTTTTATAGAAAATCTGCAGAACAAACACACCTCATGATCATGTCAACCCAAGCTTGATTAAAGCCAAACTTTTGCATAACTTGTTCTAGGAAGGTCCACTCTACTCGATCATAAGCTTTCATCATATCTAGCTTAACATCACAGAGAGGTTTTTTCCTTTTCCGGTGTCTTATTGCATGTACACATTCATACGCCACCAGTACATTGTCCGTGATCAGCCTCCCTGGTACAAACGCGCTTTGCTCCTCAGAAATCATGACATGTAGGATGCCCTTGAGCCGATTTGCCAACACCTTTGCTGCAATCTTGTAAAGCACATTGCAAAGGCTAATAGGACAAAAGTGGGTTAAAAGCTCCGGAGAGCTCACCTTGGGGATCATGACAATGACAGTATCATTGAAAGTCTCCGGGGTTGCACCCCCAGCAAGGAAATCACGCACAGCAGCACAAACGTCCCCTTTCAGCAAAGACCAGTGTCTCTGGTAGAACATAGCAGGCAGGCCGTCTGGCCCCAGAGCTTTTGTAGCTCCCATCTGGAAAAGAGCACCCTCAATTTCCTCATCAGTTATTGGCGCAATCAGTTGGTCGTTCATCTCAGTAGTGACCACCTCCTCCATCAGCCCTAGAACCGCATCAACTCCCGAAGAGCCCTCAGAGCTAAACATGTTGCCGTAGAAAGATGCAGCCATAGCCCTCATCTCCACATCAGTAGTGCACCTGCTGCCATCCGCTCGTTTAAGAGCACGGACAGTGTTCTTCCTCTTCCGATGTGAAGCTCGGTTTTGGAAGTATCTTGTATTCGGATCCCCTTCACGCAACCAGTCTACTCGAGAGCGTTGCTTGTACATGACCTCTTCACGCTCATACAGTTCCTGGAGCTGGCCCTCCAAGTCACGCACCTCCAGTGAGGTACCAGAAGTGAGAGCCCTTTTTTTAGCATCTTTCAGATCCAACTTAAGCCTTTTTATCTGACGCCGAACCGACCCAAAGACCGTCCGGCCCCAGTGTTGCATGTCAGCAGTCATCGCTTGCAACAATTCCCCCATCCTCATCGCTCCCTGTTGCCCAGATACCGCATTCTGCCAAGCCGAGGTAACCATGGCTTCATAGCTCTCATGTCTAGCCCACATCTCCTCGTACATAAACCTCCTGGGGGTACCCAGATTTGCAGCAGGAGTCGTCTCCCGAACTCGAGCAACAATTGCATTGTGGTCCGACTCTTCTGTGATTATATGTTAAACAGCCGTGTCGGGAAACATTCGAAGAAAGCCATCATTGCACACAACCCTGTCCAATCGGACCTCAATATTAGCCGAGCCATCTCTTTTGTTGTCCCAAGTATAAGGGTATCCAAAGAAACCTAGGTCGGCCAGGCCACAGTCAGCCAGGCAGTCCCTGAACTTATCCATCTGTGTAAGACTTCGCATATTGCCGCCGTGTTGTTCAGTCAGCAGCAGCGTTTCATTGAAGTCCCCAAGACAAATCCAAGGCTGATCATCTTGTCTTCTCAGGTATCGAAGAGCCTCCCAGGATTTCTCCCTTAGCTCCGTACGTGGCTCACCGTAGAATCCAGTGATTCTAAACGCTTTGCCATCACAAACCACTGCTGCATCAATAAAATACTGACACCAGGGTCTAACAGTGACATTAACACTGTCACGCCACCACAGAGCTAATCCCCCACTTTTGCCAGAACAATCGACCGCAACCCCATCTTTGAAACCAAGGCTCCACTTGATCTTCTCCATTGCCCTCGCGTTCTTCTTTGTCTCGCTCAAAAATACCACCGCTGGGTTGTATGACCTAACCAGGTCTCTGAGTTCGCCCACTGTCGAGTGCAACCCCAATCCTCGACAGTTTCAGGCAAGGATATTCATTGCTCTCGGCGGCCCCACCTCCCGGGGTCCGCCGCTTCATCGTAGTTTTCTGAGATACGGTCGAACACGGACGCCGTTTTGCGTCTTGTCTCGCGAACGAACGTATCATTTGATGCATGCCTGTCCTGATCTCCCTTAGCAACCCATACCTGCTTGGTTCCCCTCTTGCGACTTGCAGATGCAGCCTGAGAACTGGAGTGGCCACCCTTCGGAGGCTCACCCTCATTGCGGTACTTCCTAACATAGTAGCCCTTGCGCCTGTGTCTATCCTCATGCATAGGATAGTTTTCATACATATCGGGTCGCCCGTGGAACGCGAAGAGTTGGCCGGGAACGAGCCATCGATCCTTCCACGATCTCTCTTAAAAAAAGTCCCTCAAAAAAGAAAAGAAAAAACGTATCCCCTTATCCTCCTCAGTCTTCCTCCGCTTGCTAGGCCGCACGCCCACGCCTCCCCTGACCGCTCCGAATCTCACGCACGCAGCTGCTCGCCATCCCAAGTCGCCGACGCCCAAGCTGGCTGCTCGACCGTCCGGGATTTCCCCTTTCTACCGAACGCCCGGACCTCACCTGCAGGCCCCCGCCTCCAGCCGCCCAAATCTCACCTAACCCTCCACTCACCCACCTGCGCCAGCTCTAGAGAAGGAGGCGGCGGGTGGGCGCACGATCGATCGAGTCCGCTCCGCTAGAAGGAGAGCAGCCATGGCGGGGGACAGGGAGGAGGAGCCGCCGCGGACGGGCAAGGGCGGCGGCGACAAGCTGATACTGCGGGGGCTGCAGTTCCACGGGTTCCACGGCGTGAAGCAGGAGGAGAAGAAGCTCGGCCAGAAGTTCGTCATTGACGTGGACGCCTGGATGGACCTCGCCGCCGCCGGGGACTCCGACGACATCTCCCACACCGTGAGCTACAGCGACATCTACAGGTGCGCTACTCCGCATCCACCCCGTCCCAGTGTGTGTCATCATGGTGGTGTATACTTTCGGTCCACTTTGTCACTGATCATCGATCGGCCTGCTTGATCCGTGGGTTGGCATAGACTAAATCAGAACACTGATGTTCTCGTGTAATTTAGCAAGCACTGTAGTCAGATTCATCTTGTCAGCACGGTGTACAAGCTCTGAGTGGATCAACAGTAAGCTAATCCCTTCCTTTTGGCTTTCCTGATACCAAAGTATGTCATCCTGCAGGATAGCCAAGGGTGTGGTAGAAGGTCCGTCGCATAACCTTTTGGAGTCGGTGGCTCAATCGATTGCCAGCGCCACGCTGCTCAAGTTCCCTCAGATATCTGCTGTTCGGGTGAAGGTCGGAAAACCTCATGTCGCGGTGCAAGGCGTCGTGGACTACTTGGGAGTGGAGATACTGAGGCACAGAAAAGCATGAGCAGAACAAAGCCTGACCAAAATGCTGCCTCGGAATCGCAGTTTAAGCTGATTTCTGTGTCCTATCTATAAACGTGGTGTTGATTGTCTTCTTACTCCCGGCTGTTGCTGAAATTGCCGCAATCACAGACAAAAAATTTGATAGTGGACTAGGTTTTGCGCAGACTGAAATAAAAGCCATCTTCCTTGTTGCGACTTGCGTGCATATAGGAACACCTCGCCGCCCTCAAACCGCCTGCGTATGTTTGAACCGCATTCTGCATATTTCGAGACCAACTGCACGGCCTGCATGTGTTTTACTTCCTTCGTTCTTAAATATTTGTCGTTCTAAAGATTTTAACAAGTGACTACATACGAAGCAAAATGAGTGAAATCTACACTCTAAAATATGTCTATATACATCCGTATGTGATAGTCCATTTGAAATCTCTAAAAAGACAAATATTTAGGAACGGAGTGAGTATCATCCAACACGGTCTTGTATCGGTACGCTGAGCAGCCATGACACACTTTTTCCTGCAAATTAGGAGGGGGTAGCTTTGTGGGACTTTGGATGGCAGCCATGTAGGACTTGGACACCCCTAGCCCACTAAATCCCTCCTCGCGGTCTCATTCTCTTCCACTCCGCCTTTCCCCTTACTTTGCATCTGCACTCCCCTTCCCTAACATCGTCGTTGTACCTTTCCGGTCGCCAGTATCATCCAACGTGGTTTTGTATCGGTACGCTGAGCGG
>LR738715.1:346464338-346487431 GCA_902687465.1 Secale cereale
CGCCACCCCTTAGTCATGTGGCCAAATTGGAGAAGGAACGAGGGGGGTTCGCCCCCCATTCCTTCTTCTTCATCTAGAAAATGGTAAGGGGGGGGGGGCGAATTGGGTATGACCCCAAGTAGGATTCGGCCTACTTGGGGCGACCCTTGGATGCATCTTCCCCCCTCCAACCTATATATATATATATATATATATATATATATATATATATATATATATATATATATATATATATATATATATATATATATATATATATATATATATATATACATATATATATATATATACATATATATATATATAGACTGGACTATTTTGTTACCCGTAACAAAATATTATTCTGTTACCTTCGCGCCCTATGTAGAGGTGCATCAGTTTTCTTCCTCCTGCCGCCGCCTGAACCCACCTCCGCCCAGCGCGCTGCCCCGATCCCACCTCCACCCAGCGCGTCGCCGCCTGGATCCCACCGCCACCCTGCGTGCCGCTGGCCCTATCCCCCTCATCCCAGAGCGTCTCCGCCATGACCCCCTCCTCCGAGCGTGCCTCCCGTCGCCAACCCCCGCCCCCAACTTGCCTCTTGCCGACGACCCGCCTCAATCCGCCGGCGTGCTTCCCTTGCTGTCTGCCGCACGCCTCCCTCCCTGTCTATCTCCTGTGAGCCGCCTCACCCGACGACCTGCGCACCATGCACCACCACCCCTACCCCGCCATGGCCGGCCGCCGAGATCCAAGGTTGAGGAGGACCTATGAGTCTTGCTCACCAGCCACCTTACTTCCCCGCGCTCTCCCGTCGCCTTCCTTGCGGCGCTCCATCCACCTTCCTCCCCGCGCTCCGGCCGCCTTCCTCCCCACGCTCCGACCGCTCCATCCCACGCACGACGGCCGACCGCATCCCTGCTTCCATCAGCTCCACCTCGACGGAGCCGTCAGTCCACCAGAGTACAGGTAGCCGGTTCACCCGATTCCATCAAAAATCTTCTTTTTTAGTGGATGTGCTTATGCCTGAATGAATGTCATATGTGTCTCACAAGTGGTTGTGTTTATGCCTGAATGGATCCTATTTGTCCAACCTACTAATACTTGTATTTATTCTGGCCTAATAAATTAGTTAATAAATGTGATTCATGTATCCTATGATTTTCATCATCATACATGCCTTAAAAAGATTTATGCTGAATGTATGCGGCTGTTGGAATTTTTCAGATGTTGAGAGCGAAAAATGCACTGCTCAGCTCAGAAAATGTGACGCCCCCGATTTGACCGTACACTAATCATGCATGCAAATGTGTACGACCAATATCAGGGACTCACGGGAAGATATCACAACACAACTCCAGACACAAATAAAATAATACAAGCTTTATATTACAAGCCATGGGCCTCGAGGGGTCGAATACACAAGAGTCAGCGGAAGCAACAATATCTGAGTACAGACATAAGTTAAACAAGTTTGCCTTAAGAAGGCTAGCACAAAAGTAACAACGGTCGAAAAGGCAAGACCTCCTGCCTGGGATCCTCCTAACTATTCCTGGTCGTCGGTGGTCTGCACGTAGTAGTAGCCTCCATCGGGGTAATAGTAGTCGTCAAAGGTGGCTTCTAGCTCCTAGACTCCACCATCTAGTTGCAGCAACCAGAAAGAAGAAAGAAGGGGGAAAAGGGGGAGAAAAGCAACCGTGAGTACTCATCCAAAGTACTCGCAAGCAAGGATCTACACTACATATGCATCGGTATCAATGAAAATGGTAGTATCTGTGGACTAAGCTGCAGAATGCCAGAATAAGAGGGGGAGAAGCTAGTCCTATCAAAGACTAGTATCTTCTAGAAACCATCAATTTTGCAACAATAGAAGAGAGTGCATAATAACATATTATAGTTATCTAGCATGTTGTAACATTAACGCCCAGAGATCCTTCCTCGACTCCCTGCGAGGAAGCAATCTCGGAGCCACATATCCATTCATGTCTCAGCATCCAGTTCTAGTTGTATCGATCGGGATACAACTCCAAGTGTCCGTTACCGTAGGATAGGCCATCGATAGATGTTTTCTTCCTTGCAGGGGTGCACCAACTTACCCACCGCGCTCGCTTAACTCCGGCCGGACACACCATCAGGTCATGCCCGGCCTCGGCCAAGAAATACGCCGCAACCCGACCTAGGTTTAATAGGGAGGTCAGCACGCCGGACTAAACCTATGCCCCTAGGGGTCATGGGCCATCTCCCCGGGAACTCCTACACATTGCGTACGCGACCGATGAGCAGACCTAGCTACCTCCTTTAAAAGGCAGGTGCTTACTCATTCCAACCCGGCGCGCGCCGCTCAGTCGCATGAAGTCAGTTAAGCTTCGGCTAATGCATACGACGCAGAACGCCCATACTATGCCCACGTGATGGTTAGCGCTATCAGGCCAGAGGCCCCTCGGATCAAATATCCAAACCGTTTAGTGTCTTGGGAACGCGGTAACGAGCAGAGACTCACGATCATGTGACCCTGTCGCCCCCTCTCGAGGACTTGCGCCAAGGGATAAGAGTGCCCGACCACGCCTCGTATTCAACTCTCGGGTACCCTCCAGGTCAACCCGTCTCCACATCACTCGCGGGTACCCCTCAGGGTCGACCCGCCTTAACAAGTAACAGTTGTAAAGTCATAGTAACCAAAGTAATTGTGTGTCTAACATCAATGCTGTCACACCCTGCATTTTGTAACATGTCATTTGCATCAATAAAACATGAAAATTTGGACCAGCATTTTTTTTTGGCATCATTTGGCTTTTATTTGGAATTAAGTTTTTCTCCCTGTGTTTTTCAAGTGCTCTTTAAAGTCAACTACTCCCGCTTGTAGATTTCATCTCCTTACCCCAAAACTTCTGCCCAACGATCATACCAAGTGTTTATAGCAGTATAGCATTTTCTTATAAAATTAATTTGGCCAAAATGCATTTCAAAAATTAGTTTTCCAAAAACCCCCTGAATTGAGGTTTGCACTGCAAGTGCTTGATTTAGGGTGAGAAAATTATTTCAAAAAGTATATTTGAAACCTAGTAGATATAGGACTCCCATAAACCACAAAAGTATAATTTTAAAAGTTATTTTCCTATTTTATTTAAAAGCTTTTTCTTAGGGCCAGAAATGGTCTTTAATAGGGAAAAAATATTTAATTATTTCAAAAATATTTGCCAAAATTCAGGGAGACTCATAGGACATATATTGTCCATATATAAGAGTTTCAACACTTGGTCATGTTCAAAATATTGGTCAATCCCTCAGAAACCCTTTCTGGATATTTCAAGCTTTTGAAATATTTACAAAGGAAATATTCTCTAAAAATTCCAGGGAAATTCTATCATGTCATATATGACATATTTGATGATCTTGCCAAGCCCCATGCCCTGGGAAGCAAGAAAACATCATCAAAACCCCTCAAAACCATTCTGTCCATATCTAAAGTTTGAGCAACTTTACATTGCCAAACTTGTCCAAATGCTCTCAAACTTGGTACACATGCTAGAATGGTCTAATAAGGCATCTAGACCAAATGGCACAAGCTTTGGAGGAGGGTAACTTGATTAGAGTACCCCAAAACCAATTCTGTTCAAATTCAAATTTGAACAACTTTACACTACCAACTTTTTACTTGGGGCTTCAAACTTTGTGGGCATGATCACAACTCCAAATGATGACACTACACCAAGTGGTGCATCAAGGGGGGTGATTAGCTTGACTCAAACATGGTGAAACCATTTCTGTTGATTTCTAGGGTTCACCAAAGTTACATTGGCAAGTTTCTTCAAATAAGCCCAAACTTGGTGAAACACCCTATTTCCATATGCCATTTAATCCTGTTAAGTGTCATGGCTAGTGGAGATCATTTGACTGCTCTAAACCACATCAAACACCTTCTGGTGATTTTCTAAAGTTACCATTTTCACTTCTTCTCCTGTTCTCCTTGAGCCTAACTTTCTACCACAGCTCCCCCAGGTCCCCTTGCACCTCCAGTAACTTCCCCATGGCCAGAGGTCAATAATTGAGGGGTGAAAACCCCATTTTACCTTGCTGGACAGCCCAGTTTTCACCTTCCCTCAACCTCCCTCCTCTTCCATTGGATAACCAAGGCATCCAAGGCCACAGCCCACTTATTTACTCCATGCCTGACCCCCCAGACAAGGTGGACGCGTGCAGCAAGCCAACGGCATGCCCTGGCATGCAATAGGCGTGCTCCAGAGCGCGCTACAGTTCCCGCCCGCACTGTAGCCTCCTCCAATCAGCCGCCCCCGACCACCTCGTGCTTCCCCCTCGCGCCATTCCATGCGCCTCGACGTCCGCAGCACCCCCCGGCGCTGTCCCCCTCCTGCTTCTCCCTCCTGTGGATGCCCTCGCACGCGCGCCGGCCGCCCGCGAGCTCCAGTCCTCGGCCTCACACGCGCGCGGCTCTGGAAGCTTCCCCCGCTCCCTCTCTTCCTCTCCCCAACCCTGGACTGCATCCAGCAACTCCGCAGACACCACCCCAGCTCCTCCCGAGCCCTGTGGCAACGAGCAGAGGCTCGCCGGCACACAGGTCCACGGCACCTCGCCTTCGCCTATAAAAGGACCCCCCGAGCTCCTCCTCTCCTCACCAATCGCTCTAACAGTCACCTAATCTCCCCCCTACGCCACACACCCCACTCCAGACAGGCCCGAGCTCGAGATCGAGCTCGAGCTCCGCCGCGGCGGCTCACCGTCGTCCGCTCGGTACAGGCCGTCCCAGCCGCTCCTCTCGCTCGATCTAGCATCACAACGTCCCACTGATTCGTTTCCCCCTCTTTTCCCTCTCTGCAGCTGTCGGAAACAGCCGGAACCACCACCACCCGAAGCTCCTCCGCCGCGTGACCTCGCCGCCGGCGAACCAGGCCACTCCGGTGACCCACTCCATCTCCACCAGATCGGCGACACCTCGCTGAATCCATCCCTGCCCTCAGCTTGCCCTGCCGTGCCCCGAGTCGTCGCCGGTGAGCTCGCCGGCCCTCTGCCGGAGGGTTAGGGATGACAGGCGGGCCCCGCCTGTCAGCCTCCCCTCGCCCACGACCTCTCTCCTCTCACTGATGCCGGGCCCTGCCCGTCAGGTTTGAAAACCTGGCGCGCGCGCTGGCGCCCGTGCGGTGGGCTGATTCGCCCTGGGCCTGCTGCACTGTGGTCGTTTTGGCCTAGTTGCACAGGACCATTTTTCTTTTTCTTTTCTGTGGGATTTTCAAATAATTCCACAGGATTAAATATTTGTCCAAATGAAATAATTCCAGTTCCTAAAAACTTGTAAAAATCCAACCTATTTAATGATGTCACTTTCACCCATATCCATGGACCTTTTCTGTTCTGTTCAAATTTAAATCCATATTTGAACACTAAAACCTCTGTTCAAAAATTCATGTACCCCATTCTGTCACTCCAAAACTCAAACTAAGAATTTTTGCCATCTTAGTTTTCCCTCTAGTATTTGATAAAAATAAGTTGACATTTTTCTGAGCACTTTGATTTTTCTGTTTTTATTATAGTCTTATTTTTCCCGTTGTTTATTGCGACGATTAGATACCGTGTTTGACGAGGTTGCTGAAGAAGAAGGAGGGGAAGGATTTGAAGACCTTGAAGACCAAGCCAATCCAGGCAAGCATCCCTTTGACCATGATACCCTTGTGTTCCTCGGAACCCTTTTTATTTCCGAATGCATGATGATAAGAGTGACGGTGGTGACCTAGTTGAGAGCCACCACATGATGCATGCCTTACTCATGATCTTGCTATATGCTTAGATGCAATTCAAATGATTAGTAGTGATGCTTAGTGATGCATGTGTGCCATGAAACCTTCGTGGTTGCATTCTTTTCAAAAAAGCCATCGGGTGCCCCTAATGCCCGAGGGTGATGCTGAGTTAGGTCATCACTTGAGGAAGAAGTGGTGTGCCAATAAAGATCTTGTGTGGGAGTGAAATGATGGATTAGATTTATGTGTGACTATCGTCCCAACCAAATATGTGCAACCACTCTACCCCTTATGGGACGGGGCATTATTGATTACTTAGGCCGATACTAGCATGGTGCCCACATTACTAGTGACGGGAAAGACTTGAGGTCACTCCCGGGACGGGGTCGTGCTTGGATAGACGACCATGACTGTTTTTACAGGGCACCGGACACACCATTGGTCCCTTCGTGTACGCGTGACATTGAAAATAGGGCAAGTCCCATGATCTATTGTTTGTACTCGAGGGCCGTGCACCAACGAGTGGACCCTATGCTAGTGTCATCTAGGGAAAGATAATGACCGGGTGCTTCCCCCGAGTACTTGAGGTACTGCGGGATCGTGGGTGACACAAAAGCTTTCCGGATCTTGTGGGTAAAGTGTGCAACCTCTGCAGAGTGTAAAACTATTCGAATAGCCGTGTCCACGGTCATGGACAGTTGGGTGGTGCTACTTAAACTATGTCCAGAATTTTACAATCTCGGTGAAAGTATGTGTGTGTGTTGACTCAATGTGGTGACTTGACTCGTTGAATTGAACTCTATTCATGTTGAAATCTGTAACCTGTCTTCGAGGTTACCCAAATTTATTGATGCATGTTACATGATGGTAGAATATTTAATCTAGCTTGTAGCTAGGTTGCTCGTTGTTGTATATTTGCATTGTTACCTTGAACCAAATCATGGGTTGCTTGCGAGTACATTCAAAGTACTCATTGGCTTGCCACTGGTTATTTAATTGGCCAGGCATGGAGGAGTAGGAATTTGAAGAAGAATTCTATGGAGACGAACATGCGAACTAGTATGCTTTCCCAGTCAGAATGCACGTAGGGTTAAGGCAGATGGCACGGGTTCTACTTATCTACGAAGACTTCCGCTATTCGAGTTATTTACTATTCAGCCCTTGAGGCTTTATCTATGTAAGACTTGGCCATAATGGTCATAATTTGTGTAAGACGGTATGTATGGATGTAAGACTCTTGTTATTCAGCTTCTGTGTGTTCAGTGAGCATTGATCTCTGGGATCACTGTACACGTGCATTCGGTGATCTCGACTCTTAAGTCGGGGTCCCCACAGAGCTGGTATCAGAGCCATCCTGACTGTAGGAAGCCTTAGTTAGCATGTGCGTTAGTTAGATGAGACCCTTTTCAAAAACCTTATGAACCTCTCTTCTTTTCTAAACCTTACCAACCTGAGATATCATCGGCTTATTAACCTCTCCTATTCAACCTTTGTAGATGGCCGCTGTACCTGAAGAGCACCTGGCCACTGGTTTTCCCTTGCTTCTCGAGGATAGCCTCCAGGAGTGCCAGTTTCACCGAGCATCCATCCTCACCTACCTTGAGCATTGGCTTAATGACACTGAGGTGGAGTACCATGTGGAAGTGATCGTGAAGGCAAACGATCCTCCCAGAAGTTGGTTCTTCGAGGGACCCCAGATGGCAACACTACCTCTCGCTGTCGAGGCTGCTGCAGTCAAGGCACTAACCCGTCTCCGCGAGCTTCTTTCGGAGATGGCAGCCAAGATGACAACTCGCTTCTTGCCTTACCGGAAGGAAGGTGAAGATGAAAGCAGCGCACAAGCCCCTCCACTGAAGGAAGGACTTCCACTTCGATTCCAGACCTACTTCAGCCTATGTGCCGACAGCTTGGCACAAGATTTGGCCTCGGAATCGATGAAGCTCCGAGAAGAACTTCACAAGACCAAGGCACTTCTTCGTCGAGCACAAGAGAAGACGGATAGGATCAAGAAGGAAGGTGCGCCTCCCGGACAGTCCGCTATCGCATACCAAGGCAGAAGGCCCTCAGGAGATGTATCTTACAAGGATGAAGAACCACCCCGGCGACGCCGTATGACGGCAAGGGAATATCACAAGCTTTTCCCTACACCACCGACAAAACACCGCCGTATCCAACTCCTCCACTCCCCCACACCCTCAAGTGATAAGGGGGCCCAGATAGATGAAGACAAGGAGGAAGACCCAGAAGAGCCAGAATACGCGACCGAGCATTCCGCCGCTTAGGCATTATTCTCAACTCGGATATGCCAGTTCGTGACCTCTACGGTAGGATAGGTCGTGTAACCCCTATGCGAAGTCGAGTCCTTGTATGGTTCATATGAAGCCATCTAGTTTTGCTTTTGTTGTGTTTGGATGTACGTCGTATTCTCCCTTCGGGAATATGTAAACGACTGCATCGCCCATTTGGATTTTTAATGAATGAGTTTGGCCCTTTCGGCCCTTGCATGATTTGATTAGTGTCACACCCACCCCCTTACTAGGCACCCATCTTTATTGCTTTCCCTCTTCCAAATCATGAGACCTTTTACCGCTCCAACAGGATGCCTGTTGTAACTCGTACTGGTACCTCTACCCAGCAGCCTGAAGCCGGAGCATCCGCCCAATCAGAGGTCGGCCACGACCAAACCAACGACCAAGCTCCACCACCACCACCTCCTCTGAACATGGACATGGCTCAGCTTCTCCAAGCTTTCCGAGAGGAATGCCAAGCCAACACCGCAACCCTTCAGATGATTGCTCAAGCTGTCACCAACAACCGCCAACCGGCGGGGAATGGCAATGGACGTTCCACGTTGGCAGAGTTCAAGAAGCATGCACCGCCAACTTTCATCGAGACTGTTGAACCCCTGGATGCAGACGACTGGGTCCGCACCATTGAGGACTTGCTGGAACTAGTCGGATGCACCAAAGACCGCGAGAAGGTGGCTTATGCTGCCCACTGCCTCGGGGGGACTGCTAGAGCTTGGTGGGATGGATTCAAGGTCATGCATGCTGGGCAAGACATCACTTGGGACAACTTCAAGGCAGAATTCCGCAAGGCCCATATTCCTTCTGGAATCATGGCTATTAAAAAGCGTGAGTTTCGAGCCCTGAAGCAAGGAAGCGGCACTATCAAGGAGTACATGCAGAAGTTCAGTGTTCTGTCAAGGTATGCTCCTGAAGATGTCAGCACTGATGCTGCAAAAAGGGAGCGCTTCATAGAAGGCCTCAATCAGACTCTGTAGTACTCGCTTGTCGTGTGCGACTGCCCAACCTTCCCTGGCCTGGTGAACAAAGCACTCATGCTTGAAGACAGGCGGCGTGCTCTGGAAGACACTCGCAAGCGCAAGATGGTTAGCAAGGGAAGTTCCAGCAACCAGAAGCCTCGCCCGTGGCAGTCAGCCCCTGTCAAGCCAACCTACCAGCAACCAAGAGCTCGTGCACCTCGCACCAACTATCAGCCTCAGCAGTATGCCAACCCAAGGCCAGCATTCAACCCCAATAACAGTGGTGGCAACAAGATCAATAATCCAAACCAAGTCACTTGCTTTGGATGTGGTCAGTCAGGACACATCTCAAGGGTGTGCCCCAACAAGAAGCCTGATGCCCCGCGCCCCAATGCGCAGAACCCAGGACAAGGCCGCGGGATGCCACCAAGGAACCCAGCTCCTCGCAACCCGCCTAACCATGGGAAGGGGCGTGTGAATCACGTCACTGCTGAAGAAGCCCAGGAAGACCCGGACGTCGTGCTGGGTACGTTCCTTGTCAACTCAGCACCTGCAACTGTCTTGTTTGATTCTGGAGCCATGCATTCTTTTGTCACTCAAAGATTTGCATTAAAAAGTGGCATGACCCCTACACCCCTGAATAACCCCATGATGGTACAAACCCCCGGAGCGGAGATGAGAGCCAAGATAGGCTGTAAGGGAGTCGGTATTACCATTAACGGGGTAGATTTCCTAGCAGATCTTATCGTCTTGAGATCACAAGGCTTGGATGTGATCCTAGGCATGAATTGGCTCAGCAAGCACCAAGGCTTATTAGACTGTGCCAATCGGACTGTCATTGTGACCAATGACCAAGGAGTCGAAGTTAAGTTTGCTTCCAACTCCTCTTCCGCTCAAGCCGCTCAAGTAAACTGTCTGTCTGAAGTTGGACTGGAGCAAGTACCGGTAGTATGTGAGTATCCCGATGTCTTTCTGGATGAGCTACCGGGAATGCACCCTGACCGTGACATTGAGTTCATCATCGAGCTCATGCCTGGGGCAGGACCTGTCTATAAGAAGCCTTATAGAATGGGGACGGAAGAATTAGCCGAGTTGAAGAAGCAACTGGAGAGCAACTGAGGAAGGGATTTATCCGCCCAAGTGTCTCCCCTTGGGGATCACCTGTTCTGTTTGTGGCAAAAAGGGACGGTACCATCTGCCTATGCATTGACTATTGTCCCCTCAATGAGGTTACAATCAAGAACAAGTATCCACTTCCCAAGATTGAAGATCTATTTGATCAACTCAGCGGAGCCAAGGTGTTCTCCAAGATCGACCTCAGATCCGGGTACTACCAGCTGAAGATCAGACCCCAAGATATTCCGAAGACGGCATTTGTGACCAGATATGGCCTGTACGAGTGCACGGTCATGTCCTTTGGGTTAACCAATGCCCCAGCTTACTTCATGTATCTCATGAATAAAGTCTTCATGGAATATTTGGACAAGTTTGTTGTTGTCTTCATCGATGACATTCTTGTCTTCTCGAAGACAGAGGAAGAGCACGAGCAACATTGGAGGATGGTCCTAGACAAGCTTCGAGAGCACCAACTATACGCCAAATTCAGCAAGTGTGAGTTTTGGCTACATAAAGTTGGATTCTTAGGTCATGTCTTGACCGAAGAAGGATTATCAGTTGATCCCGCCAAGATCGAAGCTGTGACCCAATGGCAATCTCCAACGACCGTCAAGGAAGTCAGAAGCTTCCTCGGACTTGCGGGCTATTACCGCAAATTTGTGGAAGGATTCTCTAGCATTGCCCGGCCAATGACTCAGCTCCTCAAGGACAAGAAGTTCGAATGGACGCCAAAATGCGAAGAGAGCTTCCAAGAGCTTAAGAAGAGATTGACCACCGCCCCAGTTCTGGCAACACCTGATATTCACAAGGAGTTCATGATATATTGTGATGCCTCTCGAACCGGGTTGGGAAGCGTTCTGATGCAAGAAGGCTGAGTCATAGCTTACCTCTCAAGGCAGCTACGACCTCATGAAGAGAACTACTCACGATCTTGAGTTAGCAGCAGTGGTTCATGCCTTGAAGACATGGCGACATTACCTCCTAGGGAAACGGTGTGAGATATACACAGGCCACAAAAGTCTGAAGTACATTTTCACCCAGAAGGAATTGAACATGAGGAAACGAAGATGGTTGGAACTCATCAAAGATTATGACCTCAGTGTTCAATATCACCCCGGGAAGGCTAACGTGGTATCCGATGCCTTAAGCAGGAAGGCTTGCTCCTTGAATGCCATAATTCAAAAGAGGCAGCCAGCCCTGTTTGAAGAGCTGGAACAATTCAGTTTGGAATTGGTCACCCCGGGATTTCTAGATCATCTGGAAGTCAAACCAACCCTGATGGACGAAGTCAAGAAGGCCCAAGGAGGGCACGCAAGCATTGAAGGCATCAAGAAGAAGATGAAGCTAGGCAAGGCCCCAGGATTCTCCGAGGACGAGCATGTGATTGTTTGGTACAAAGGCCGCATCTGCATACCAAACAAGATGGAGCTGAAGAACCTGATCCTGCAAGAAGCCCACGACACTCCGTATTCCATCCACCCTGGAGGAACCAAGATGTATCAAGACTTGAACGAAATATTCTGGTGGCACATGATGAAAAGAGAGATTGCAACCTATGTTGCAAAGTGTGATGTGTGCCAAAGGGTCAAGGCTCAATATCAGCGACCCGCTGGATTGCTCCAACCACTCAAGGTTCCTGAGTGAAAGTGGGATAAAGTCGGAATGGACTTCATCACTGGATTACCAAGGTCGGATAGAGGACATGACTCCATCTGGGTCATAGTCGACCATTTGACCAAGGTAGCCCATTTCATTCCTGTCAAGACTACTTATGATGGCAACCGGCTGGCAGCTCTCTACATCGACAGAATCGTAAGCCTTCATGGTGTTCCCAAGGAGATTGTGTCAGATCGAGGAACTTAGTTCACCTCAAGGTTCTGGAAGAAGTTCCAAGAAGCCTTGGGAACCAAGTTGTCTTTCAACATGGCTTTTCACCCGCAGACCGGAGGTCAGACAGAATGAGTAAATCAAATTCTCGAAGACATGCTCCGAGCCTGTGTCTTGGCATATGGAGCCAAGTGGGAAGATTGCCTCCCTTTTGCCGAGTTCTCCTCTAACAACAATTATCAGTCGAGCCTTCAGATGGCACCATTTGAGGTGTTGTACGGACGCAGATGTCGCACACCCCTCAACTGGTCAGAGACTAGAGAAGGGCTAGTCTTTGGACCAGATATTCTCCGCGAAGCAGAAGAGCAAGTCCAACTAGTCAGAGAACGTTTGAAGGCAGCCAAGTCAAGGCAGAAGAGCTATGCTAACACTCACCGCCGGGATATGAGTTTCCATGTCGGAGACCATGTGTACCTGCGGGTAACTCCTCTAAAGGGAACCAAGCGTTTCCACGTTAAGGGGAAGCTCACACCAAGGTTCATTGGACCTTTTGAGATCACTGCACGACGAGGAGAAGTGGCTTACCAGTTGGAACTACCACCTGAGCTATCCGATGGGCACAACGTATTCCACGTGTCACAACTCAGGAAGTGTCTCCAAGTTCCAAACAAGCCTGATCTCTTCAAGGATGTTGATCACCAAGCTATTGATCTTCAGCCTGATTTAACCTACCGCGAGAAGCCCATTCGCATTCTGGATGAAGCAGAACAACGGACGCAAAGCCGCACCATTAAGTACTTCAAGGTCCAATGGAGCAACCACACGGCAGCAGAAGCAACCTGGGAATGTGAAGACTATCTTAGATCCAAGTATCCCGATCTCTTTTAAGATCTAGTTTAGGAATCTCGGGGACGAGATTCTTGTAAGGGGGGTAGGTCTGTCACACCCTGCATTTTGTAACATGTTATTTGCATCAATAAAGCATGAAAATTTGGACCAGCAAATTTTTTTTGGCATCATTTGGCTTTTATTTGGAATTAAGTTTTTCTCCGTGTGTTTTTCAAGTGCTCTTTAAAGTCAACTACTCCCGCTTGTAGATTTCATCTCCTTACCCCAAAACTTCTGCCCAATGATCATACCAAGTGTTTATAGCAGTATAGCATTTTCTTATAAAATTAGTTTGGCCAAAATGCATTTCAAAAATTAGTTTTCCAAAAACCCCCTAAATTGAGGTTTGCACTACAAGTGCTTGATTTAGGGTGAGAAAATTATTTCAAAAAGTATATTTGAAACCTAGTAGATATAGGACTCCCATAAACCACAAAACTATAATTTTAAAAGTTATTTTCCTATTTTATTTAAAAGCTTTTTCTTAAGGCCATAAAAGGTCTTTAATAGGGAAAAATTATTTAATTATTTCAAAAATATTTGCCAAAATTCAGGGAGACTCATAGGACATATATTGTCCATATATAAGAGTTTCAACACTTGGTCATGTTCAAAATATTGATCAATCCCTCAGAAACCCTTTCTGGATATTTCAAGCTTTTGAAATATTTACAAAGGAAATATTCTCTAAAAATTCCAGGGAAATTCTATCATGTCATATATGACATATTTGATGATCTTGCCAAGCCCCATGCCTTGGGAAGCAAGAAAACATCATCAAAACCCCTCAAAACCATTATGTCCATATCTGAAGTTTGAACAACTTTACATTGCTAAACTTGTCCAAATGCTCTCAAACTTGGTACACATGCTAGAATGGTCTAATAAGGCATCTAGACCAAATGGCACAAGCTTTGGAGAAGGGTAACTTGATCAGAGTACCCCAAAACCATTTCTGTTCAAATTCAAATTTGAACAACTTTACATTAACAACTTTTTACTTGGGGCTTCAAACTTTGTGGGCATGATCACAACCACAAATGATGACACTACACCAAGTGGTGCATCAAGGGGGGATGATTAGCTTGACTCAAACATGGTGAAACCATTTCTGTTGATTTCTAGGGTTCACCAAAGTTACATTGGCAAGTTTCTTCAAATAAGCCCAAACTTGGTGAAACACCCTATTTCCATATGCCATTTAATCCTGTTAAGTGTCATGGCTAGTGGAGATCATTTGACTCCTCTAAACCACATCAAACACCTTCTGGTGATTTCTAAAGTTACCATTTTCACTTCTTCTCCTGTTCTCCTTGAGCCTAACTTTCTACCACAGCTCCCCCAGGTCCCCTTGCACCTCCGGTAACTTCCCCATGGCCAGAGCTCAATAATTGAGGGGTGAAAACCCCATTTTACCGTGCTGGACAGCCCAGTTTTCACCTTCCCTCAACCTCCCTCCTCTTCCATTGGATAACCAAGGCATCCAAGGCCACAGCCCACTTATTTACTCCATGCTTGACCCCCCAAACAAGGTGGACGCGCGCAGCAAGCCAACGGCATGCCCTGGCATGCAATAGGCGTGCTCCAGAGCGCGCTACAGTGCACACCCGCACTGTAGCCTCCTCCAATCAGCCGCCCCCGACCACCTCGTGCTTCCCCCTCACGCCATTCGATGCGCCTCGGCGTCCGCAGCACCCCCCGGTGCTGTCCCCCTCCTCCTTCTCCCTCATGTGGATGCCCTCGCACGCGCGTCGGCCGCCCGCGAGCTCCAGTCCTCGGCCTCACACGTGCACGGCTCTGGAAGCTTCCCCCGCTCCCTCTCTTCCTCTCCCCAGCCCTGGACTGCATCCAGCAACTCCGCGGACACCACCCAGCTCCTCCCGAGCCCTGTGGCAACAAGCAGAGGCTCGCCGACGCACAGGTCCATGGCACCTCGCCGTTCGCCTATAAAAGGACCCCCCCGAGCTCCTCCTCTCCTCACCAATTGTTCTAACACTCACCTAATCTCCCCCCTACGCCACACACCCCACTCCAGACAGGCCCGAGCTCGAGATCGAGCTCGAGCTCCGCCGCGGCGGCTCGCCGTCGTCCGCTCGGTACAGGCCGTCCCAGCCGCTCCTCTCGCTCGATCTAGCATCACAACGTCCCACTGATTCGTTTCCCCCTCTTTTCCCTCTTTGCAGCTGTCGGAAACAGCCGGAACCACCACCACCTGAAGCTCCTCCACCGCGTGACCTCGCCGCCGGCGAACCAGGCCACTCCGGCGACCCACTCCACCTCCACCAGATCGGCGACACCTCGCTGAATCCATCCCTGCCCTTAGCTCGCCCTGCCGTGCCGCGAGTCATTGCCGGTGAGCTCCCCGGCCCTCTGCCGGAGGGTTAGTGATGACAGGCGGGCCCCGCCTGTCAGCCTCCCCTCGCCCTCGCCCCTCTATCCTCTCACTGACGCCGGGCCCTGCTCGTCAGGTTTGAAAACCTGGTGCGCACGCTGGCGCCCGTGCGGTGGGCTGATTTGCCCTGGGCCTGCTGCACTGTGGCCGTTCTGGCCCAGTTGCACAGGACCCTTTTTCTTTTTCTTTTCTGTGGGATTTTCAAATAATTCCACAAGATTAAATATTTATCCAAATGAAATAATTCCAGTTCCTAAAAACTTGTAAAAATCCAACCTATTTAATGATGTCACTTTCACCCATATCCATGGACCTTCTCTGTTCTGTTCAAATTTAAATCCATATTTGAACACTAAAACCTCTGTTCAAAAATTCATGTACTCCATTCTGTCACTCCAAAACTCAAACTAAGAATTTTTGCCATCTTAGTTTTCCCTCTAGTATTTGATAAAAATAAGTTGACATTTTTCTGAGCACTTTGATTTTTCTGTTTTTATTATAGTCTTATTTTTCCCGTTGTTTATTGCGACGATTAGATACCGTGTTTGACGAGGTTGCTGAAGAAGAAGGAGGGGAAGGATTTGAAGACCTTGAAGACGAAGCCAATCCAGGCAAGCAACCCTTTGACCATGATACCTTTGTGTTCCTCGGAACCCTTTTTATTTCCGAATGCATGATGATAAGAGTGACGGCGGTGACCTAGTTGAGAGCCACCACATGATGCATGCCTTACTCATGATCTTGCTATATGCTTAGATGCAATGCAAATGATTAGTAGTGATGCCTAGTGATGCATGTGTGCCATGAAACCTTCGTGGTTGCATTCTTTTTAAAAAAAACATCGGGTGCCCCTAATTCCCGAGGGTGATGCTGAGTTAGGTCGTCACTTTAGGAAGAAGTGGTGTGCCAATAAAGATCTTGTGTGGGGGTGAAATGATGGATTAGATTTATGTGTGACTATCGTCCCAACCAAATATGTGCAACCACTCTACCCCTTATGGGACGGGGCATTATTGATTACTTAGGCCGATACTAGCATGGTGCCCAGATTACTAGTGACGGGAAAGACTTGAGGTCACTCCCGGGACGGGGTCGTGCTTGGATAGACGACCATGACTATTTTTACAGGGCACCGGACACACCGTTGGTCCCTTCGTGTACGTGTGACATTGAAAATAGGGCAAGTCCCATGATCTATTGTTTGTACTCGAGGGCCGTGCACCAACGAGTGGACCCTATGCTAGTGTCGTCTAGGGAAAGATAATGACCGGGTGCTTCCCCCGAGTACTTGAGGTACTGCGGGATCATGGGTGACACGAAAGCTTCCCGGATCTTGTGGGTAAAGTGCGCAACCTCTGCAGAGTGTAAAACTATTCGAATAGTCGTGTCCACGGTCATGGACAGTTGGGTGGTGCTACTTAAACTATGTCCAGAATTTTACAATCTCGGTGAAAGTATGTGTGTGTGTTGAGTCAATGTGGTGACCTGACTCGCTGAATTGAACTCTATTCATGTTGAAATCTGTAACCTGTCTTCGAGGTTACCCAAATTTATTGATGCATGTTACATGATGGTAGAATATTTAATCTAGCTTGTAGCTAGGTTGCTCGTTGTTGTATATTTGCATTGTTACCTTGAACCAAATCATGGGTTGCTTGCGAGTACATTCAAAGTACTCATTGGCTTGCCACTGGTTATTTAATTGGCCAGGCATGGAGGAGCAGGAATTTGAAGAAGAATTCTATGGAGACGAACATGCGAACTAGGACGCTTTCCCAGTCAGAATGCCTATAGGGTTAAGGCAGATGGCATGGGTTCTACTTATCTACGAAGACTTCCGCTATTCGAGTTATTTGCTTTTCAGCCCTTGAGGCTTTATCTATGTAAGACTTGGCCACAATGGTCATAATTTGTGTAAGACGGTATGTATGGATGTAAGACTCTTGTTATTCAGCTTATGTGTGTTCAGTGAGCATTGATCTCTGGGATCACTGTACACGTGCATTCGGTGATCTCGACTCTTAAGTCGGGGTCCCCACAAAGGGGGAACCTTGAGGAATCACCCTATATGGAATTCCACCTGATGTTATCGTCAAGGTGAACGAAGGAGGAATCACCCTCGAGGTCCACTCTTGAGGAGTGGCACGACAATGTCGTTATCGGGAGTGGAGAAGGAGGAATCACCCTCGATGACCATAACCGATGAACTAACCTACAATGTTAACATCAGAAGTGATGTCGAGGTATCACCCTCGGCACTAGATAGTAACCCAGTATTGTCGAGCAACTAAGGGGAAGTGATGTGCGGTGCCGGGGCCTGGTCTTCGATCTCGTTGATCGGGACTTCTAATAATCGAGTAGGGCAGTCGGGACAAAGTGGGGGTCTCTGATGACATGATGTAGAGGGATAAACTCAAGCAATATGATGTAAACCCCATCTTTTTATCCTCGATGGCAACAATACAATACATGCCTTGCTGCCCCTACTGTCACTGGGAAAGGACACCGCAAGATTGAACCCAAAGCCAAGCACTTCTCCCATTGCAAGAACTATAGATCTAGTAGGCCAAACCAAACCAATAATTCGAAGAGACTTGCAAGGATATTATGAGCACACATAAAAAGTTCAGAGAAGAACCAAATATCTTTCATAGATAACCTTGATCATAAACTCACAATTCATCGGATCTCGACAAACACACAACAAAAAGAGATTACATCGAATAGATCTCCTCGAAGACCGAGGAGAACTTTTTATTGAGATCCGGAGAGAGAGAAGAAGCCATCTAGATACTAGCTATGGACCCGAAGGTCTGTGGTAAACTACTCACAACTCATGGTGAGGGCGATGATGATGATGATGAAGGCCTCCGTGATGGACCCCCCTCCTAGAACAGGCTCCAAGATGGGATCTCCACGGGAAACAGAAGCTACGGCGGTGGAATTAGGGTTTACTCTCCGCGTATGGAGTTTCTGGGGTACGTAGGTATATATAGGAAGAAGGAGGGCACCGGGGGCCACACGGGCTAGCCTTGAGGCAGGGGGCGCGCCCTGGGAAGGGGGCGCCCGCCCACCCTCGAGGGCAGCCCAGCTATCCCCTGACTTGGTCCTGACGTTTCCCGAGCGTGATTTTGTCCAAAAATATCTCTCGCGAAGGTTTCATTCCGTTTGGACTCCGTTTGATATTCCTTTTCTGCAAAACCCTGAAATAGGCAAAAAACAGCAATCTGGACTGGGCCTTTTGCTTAGTAGGTTACTCCCAGAATGATATAAAAGTGAATGATAAAGCCCATTAAACATCCAAGACTTCATAAATAATAGCATGGAACAATCAAAGGTTCTACTTGGCATAAACACTAAACAAAACATGAAACCACATATAATCAGAGGCTAGATGCAATATTTATTCCCTAACAACAACAAAATCAAAAAACATAAAATTGGGTTGCCTCCCAACAAGCGCTATCGTTTTATTCCCCTAGCTAGGCACGATACAAGATAGATCTAGGTATTGCCATCTTTGGAAGGCAATCCATAAGTGGCTCTCATGATAGATTCATATGGTAATTTGATTTTATTTCTAGGGTAGTGTTCCATGCCTTTCCTTAACGGAAATTGGAATATAATATTTCCTTCCTTCATATCAATAATTGCACCAATCATTCTAAGGAAAGGTCTACCAAGAATAATAGGACATGAAGGATTGCAATCTATATCAAGAACAATGAAATCTATGGGCACATAATTCCTATTGGCAACAATAAGAACATCATTAATTCTTCCCATAGGTTTCTTAATAGTGGAATCCGCAAGATGCAAATTTAAAGAATAATCATCAAACTCATGGAACCCTAGCAAATCACACAAAGTTTTTGGGATAGTGGAGACACTAGCACCCAAATCACACAAAGCATAGCATTCATGATCTTTTGTTTTTATTTTTATAGTAGGTTCCCACTCATCATAAAGCTTTCTAGGTATAGAAACTTCCAACTCAACTTTTTCTTCATAAGATTGCATCAAAGCATCAACTATATGTTTAGTGAAAGCTTTATTTTGACTATAAGCATGAGGAGAATTTAGCACAGATTGCAACAAGGAAATACAATCAATCAAAGTGCAACTATCATAATTGAATCCCTTGAAATCCAAAGTAGTGGGTTCATCACAATGCAAAGTTTTAATTTCTTCGCCCACTTTTAGCAATTTTAGCATCAAGATCTAAAAACTCTGAATCATTGGGACACCTTAAAGCAGAATCATCTCCAATCATATTATCATCAAGATTAATACTAGAAAACAAGGATCTAATAGGAGACACATCAATAACTTTCAGATCTTCATCTTTATTTTCACGATAACTAGAAGAACATGATTTAATATAATCTTATCTTTTAGCACGCATCCTAGCGGTTCTTTCTTTGCATTCATCAATGGAAATTCTCATGGCTTTGAGAGACTCATTGATATCATGCTTAGGTGGGATAGATCTAAGTTTCAAAGAATCAACATCAAGAGTAATTCTATCCACACTTCTAGCCAATTCATCAACCTTAAGCAATCTCTCTTCAAGCATAGCATTGAAATTCTTTTGCGAGATCATAAACTCCTTAACACTAGTTTCAAATTCAGAAGGCATCTTTCCATAAGAGTTGTTGTAGGAATTACCAAAATTATTAGAGGAATTACTAGGAAAAGGCCTAGGATTAAAATTACCTCTATAAGCATTGTTACCAAAATTATTCCTACCAACAAAATTCACATCCAAAGATTCATTGTTATTCTCAATCAATGTGGACAAAGGCATATCATTAGGATCAGAAGAAGCACTCTTAGCAGCAAAAAAATTCATAAGTTCATCCATCTTTCCACTCAAAACACTAATTTCTTCGATATCATGCACTTTCTTACTAGTAGATCTTTCGGTGTGCCATTGAGAATAATTAACCATAATATTATCTAGGAGTTTGGTAGCTTCTCATAAGGTGGTTTCCATGAAAGTGCCTCCGGCGGCCGAATCTAAAAGATTTCTAGAAGCAAAATTCAAGCCAGCATAAAAGTTCTGAATAATCATCCATAGATTCAAACCATGTGTAGGGCAATTACGTATCATTAATTTCATTCTCTCCCAAGCTTGTGCAACATGCTCATGATCTAGTTGCTTAAAATTCATAATATCGTTTCTAAGAGAGATGATCTTAGCAGGTGGGAAATACTAAGAGATAAAAGCATATTTGCACTTATTCCACGAATCAATACTATTTCTAGGCAAAGAGGAGAACCAAGTTTTAGCACGATCTCTTAGTGAAAACGGAAATAACTTCAATTTAACAATATCGTTATCCGTATCCCTTTTCTTTTGCATATCACACAAATCAACAAAGTTGTTTAGATGGGTAGCGGCATCTTCACTAGGAAGGCCGGAGAATTGATCTTTCATGACAAGATTCAACAAAGCAGCATTGATCTCACAAGATTCGGCATCGGTAATAGGAGCAATCGGAATGCTAATAAAGTCATGGTTGTAGGTATTGGATAAGTCACACAATTTGGTATTGTTCTGAGCCATAGTGACAAGCAAGCAATCCAACACACACAAGCAAACAAGAAGCAAGCGAACGAAAAACACACGGCGGAAGAAGGGTAAATAAAACGGCAAGGGTGGAGTGGGGGAGAGGAAAACGAGAGGCAAAAATGTAATGCGAAGGATAAGGCTTTGTGATAAGTACTTGGTATATGACTTTTGCGTAAGCCTCCCCGGCAACGGCGCCCGAAAATTCTTCTTGCTACCTCTTGAGCTTGCGTTGTATTCCCTCGAAGAGGAAAGGGAGATGCAACACAGTAGCGTAAGAATTTCCCTCTGTTTTTGAGAACCAAGGTATCAATACAATAGGAGACCACGCGCCAGTCCCTCGCACCTGCACAAACAAATAAGAACTTCACAACCAACGCGATAAGGGGTTGTCAATCCCTTTACGGCCACTTACGAGAGTGAGATCTGATAGAGATGATAATTATATTTTTGGTATTTTTGGTTTAATAAAACAGCAAATAAAAGCGGTAAAAGTAAAGTAGATGTAGACTGATATGTTGAGAATAGACCCGGGGGCCATAGTTTTCTCTAGTGGCTTCTCTCATGATAGCGATATTCTATGGTGGGTAAACAAATTACTGTCGAGCAATTGATAGAAAAGCGAATAATTATGAGACTATCTAGGCATGATCATTGTATATAGGCATCACGTCCGAGACAAGTAGACCGAAACGATTCTGCATCTACTACTAGTACTCCACACATCGACCGCTATCCAGCATGCATCTAGTGTATTGAGTTCATACGAACAGAGTAACGCCTTAAGAAAGAGGACATGATGTAGAGGGATAAACTCAAGCAATATGATGTAAACCCCATCTTTTTATCCTCGATGGCAACAATACAATACGTTCCTTGCTGCCCCTACTGTCACTGGGAAAGGACACCGCAAGATTGAACCCAAAGCCAAGCACTTCTCCCATTGCAAGAACTATAGATCTAGTAGGCCAATCCAAACAAATAATTCGAAGAGACTTGCAAGGATATTATGAGCACACATAAAAAGTTCAGAGAAGAACCAAATATCTTTTATAGATAACCTTGATCAAAAACTCACAATTCATCGAATCTCGACAAACACACAACAAAAAGAGATTACATTGAATAGATCTCCTCGAAGACCGAGGAGAACTTTTTATTGAGATCCGGAGAGAGAGAAGAAGCCATCTAGATACTAGCTATGGACCCGAAGGTCTGTGGTAAACTACTCACAACTCATGGTGAGGGCGATGATGATGATGATGAAGGCCTCCGTGATGGATCCCCCTCCCGGAACAGGCTCCAAGATGGGATCTCCACGGGAACAGAAGCTACGACGGTGGAATTAGGGTTTTCTTTTTGCGTATGGAGTTTCTGGGGTACGTAGGTATATACAGGAAGAAGGAGGGCACCGGGGGCCACACGGGCCAGCCTCGAGGCAGCGGGGGCGCCCTAGGAAGGGGGGCGCGCCCCCCACCATCGAGGGCAGCCCAGCTGTCCCCTGACTTGGTCCTGACGTTTCTCGAGCGTGATTTTCTCCAGAAATATCTCTCGCGAAGGTTTCATTCCGTTTGGACTCCGTTTGATATTCCTTTTCTGCAAAACCCTGAAATAGGCAAAAAACAGCAATCCGGACTGGGCCTTTAGGTTAGTAGGTTAGTCCCAAAAATGATATAAAAGTGAATGATAAAGCCCATAAAACATCCAAGACTTCATAAATAATAGCATGGAACAATAAAAAAATTATAGATACGTTGGAGACGTATCACTCGCCGGGCGGAGCGGTCGGCGGCGAGGCGCAGCACGGCGTGGGTGGAGCGGCGCGAGTGGGGCCGGTCGATAGAGGCGGCGGAGGCGCATGAGGGCTGCGGTCGACAGCGGCAGTAGTAGTGGAGGAGCAGCAGCGGTAGCGGCCGCAGTGACGAGCGGCTCAGGCAGGGGCGATGCGCGGGCGCGAGCTCGTGTGGCGGCGTAACATTGACTAGCAAGGGGAAAAATAGGAGGGTTTGAAGGAGGGGCTCACAAGGGAGCGTGCTGGCGAGCTAGAGGATGCCGTGATGGTGTCGTGGCGCATATCCATGGCGGAGGCAGCGGTGGCCGTAGACGATGAAGCCGCTCGATCCACGTGATGCATGGACTCCAAGCTCGAGTTTGTGGACGAAGAGGAAGCAGCAGACGATGGCGATCCTCTCGGCGCAATCCTAAATGGCGGGGTGGTCAGTTGCCGCGACAACGATGATGGCCATGGCGTTTGTGGCGGCGGCGTCCAGATCCAGGGAGAAAGAGGATCGGGGGTGTGTGGGG
>LR738715.1:346495032-346519783 GCA_902687465.1 Secale cereale
CCTGTCGGTGTACTAAGGTAGGGGTACCCTAGTACCCCAACTTGTGCACGGGCAGTTGCAGCTTCCCGCGGCAAGGTTTACTGCGTGCTCGCCGGAGACCTCTCTGCCTCCTATTAAACCATTCAAAAACAAAGTATACAAGACAGAGGATCGAGACCCCGGCAAGAGGAGCTTGTCGGGAAGGCCGTACCAGGCTCAAGGCTGTTCCACTAACACAAGACCCTGGCAAGAGGAGCCTGCCAGGAAGATTAGAAGATACTGCCTCGGCGCTATGCGCGCCCCGGCAAGGGGCCCGGGGAGCGGCAAGTTCCCGGGCCCGGCAAGATCAAGGCCCCGGCAAGGCGCTTGCCGGGGAGGCCACGCTGTGTGCCCGCGCTCCAGCTCATCGGCCCACGCGTCGCCCTGGGGTCTAACCAGGGACGCGTGGCGGATGGCTGTGCAGCCTGGGGTACACGGTGGCGCACCGCGGTGATGAATCCGTCGCCGTGGCGGACGGAGACGCTAAGGCGGGAGCTTTTGGGGTCGACGGCGACGGGCATTAAATGCCCTTGTCCCCCACTGTTAAAGTAGGTATAGACCACTGTTCGGTACTGTAGCTCCACTGTTCCCGCACTGTTACAACTACCACCTCTTTTACATTTTTACCCCTTTCTCCTACGTTGACACCTGTCGGTGACCCCTTGCACTATAAAAGGAGGCCCATGCACAACGTGGAGGGGGTTCGAAACCTAGATTACTCTCAGGCACGGTGTAGCTGCTTCTTCAAGCTCCCGAGCGTTCCACTCCATACACAACCAAGCAGGAGTAGGGTTTTACGCATCCGTGCGGCCCGAACCTGGGTAAAACTGCCCGCGCGTCCGCTCCGATCTGCTCTTTGTGCTCCCTCCGCCCTCGTACCGCACAGACAAGGGGCTCCGGTCTTCCTGAACCCGCCGGCAAGTAGTCGCCGGAGACCAACGACAACGCTGAGGAACAGTTTGCTCCTGCAAGCCCTCGGGCTTGTGCAGTTGAAGCAAGTGTTCCCGACAAGCCTCGCCCCGGCGAGCTTGCCGGGGGACCGTCAGCTCCGACAGGACCAGAGGTCTTTGCCGTAGAAGCTGGGGTTCCCGCAGCGGCCCTCGAGCCTTTAGTCCTTGCCGTCGAGCCCCGGGCTCCGGCATGGGCACAGCAGATCGTCCGTTTTCTGCAAACTGGAGAACTTCCCGACGACCCTCAAGAGATAGAGAAGATAACCAGGCAGTCAAGTATGTATCAGTTTGTGGATAACGAGCTATACAGAAGAAGACTCAACGGTGTCAGGTTGAAATGCATCTCCAGAGAAGATGGACAGAAGCTGTTGGCAGAAATACACGGAGGCATATGCGGCCACCACATTGGCGCAAGGGCGCTTGCCGGGAAAGCTTTCCGGCAAGGGTTCTTTTGGCAAGAAGCCCTCCAAGATGCAACTGCACTAGTAACCAAGTGTGAAGCGTGCCAGTTCCATGCAAAGCAAATTCATCAGCCAGCTCAAGCTCTCCAAACAATCCCTTTGTCATGGCCCTTCTCGGTCTGGGGACTCGATATCCTCGGCCCCTTCCCTCGCGCTGTCGGGGGCTTTGAGTACTTGTACGTTGCAATCGACAAGTTCACAAAGTGGCCAGAAGTGGAGCCAGTGAGAAAGGTGACAGCACAGTCAGCAGTCAGGTTCTTCAGGTCGATTGTTTGCCGTTTCGGGATCCCTAACAGGATCATCACCGACAACGGTACGCAATTCACTAGTCGCACCTTCATGCAGTACGTCCAAGACCTTGGCGCCAAGGTCTGTTTCACTTCTGTTGCTCACCCGAGGAGCAACGGCCAAGCGGAGAGGGCAAATGCTGAAGTGCTGCGCGGACTCAAGACAAGGACCTTTGACAGGCTGCGTAAGTGCGGAAGAAATTGGATAGAGGAGCTCCCGGCGGCTCTTTGGTCAATCAGAACGACACCGAGTCGAGCCACCGGACAGACACCTTTTGCTCTAGTCTACGGAGCAGAAGCAGTTCTCCCCACGGAACTCGTATACGGATCTCCTCGAGTGCTCGCTTATGATGAGCTCGAGCAAGAGCAGCTGCGGCAAGATGACGCATTGCTCCTTGAGGAGGGACGTCTCCAGGCTGCGGTACGAGCTGCTCGATACCAGCAAGCTTTGCGCCGCTACCATAGCCGCAAGGTTAAGGCCAGGAGTCTCGAGGAAGGCGACCTTGTTCTTCGGCGTGTTCAGTCCGCCAAGAATTCCAACAAGTTGACGCCGAAGTGGGAAGGCCCTTATCGGGTGAGACAAGTTACGAGGCCCGGCGCTGTCCGCCTCGAGACCGAAGAAGGCTTACCGGTGAGCAACTCCTGGAACATAGAGCATCTTCGCAAGTTTCACCCCTAAGGCGCGGTTGCCGTGATCCGCTCCGGCAACCACCTTTTGTACAAGCCTTGCCGCTGTTGCATGTAACCCTTTGTACAAAGCCGGGCGCAGACCCCGTGCATCAGTAAAGATTTCGTGTTTTCGCATCGATTGCCTTTTGCATGCTTCTCTTTGCTATTTGCATGTTTTGTTTGGCATTTGATGCAACACTCAGCCATACGGTAAGCACCATTACGCCGAAAGGCAATATACTTGTTTCCCTCTCCTTTTCCTTTTTCTCTTAAGCAGAAGGAACGTTCCTCGCGCACAAGTTTGCCGGGGGGGAAGGAGATGGAGGAGGAACTAAGTGCCGTTCAAGTAAGAAGAGCCTTACCGGAAAGCAAACAACATGAGCAAGCAGCATATGAAAGATAAGTTGTTAGAATTTGACCAGTTCAAATTTTAAATTTTTGGTTGTCTTCCTTGAACGATCACACTTTGTATAGAAAACCTGTGCGCGGAGGAACCTACCCGTAGCTTGCCGCACCCTTATCTTGTTTTCGAGTCCACTCAACGATTTAAGTGAGCTGCGACAAGCGTCGCGCCCTTGCCTCGTTTCCGAGTACACTCAGCAAGTTAAGTGCGTTGCGACTTGCTGCGGCGAGGTTGCTTGCCGGCGAGGACCTTGGCCAGCAGGCTGCTCAGAGTCCAGCGCTCAGCGCTCGCGGCAAGGGCCCCTTGCCGGCAAGCTCCCCGGGAGCGTAGGGTGAAAAACATACAAAGTCAAAGATGGGAACAAGGAAGATAACATTGCACTGATTGATTGAAGTAAAGCAAATATCTTACAAGGATAACTTGTCGCAATGGACTAATGAGTTCATAACATAATGTGCAGCAACGAAAAGATAAAGATAAATGGGGCCCTAGTCTACGCGGTCGCCCTCCTTCCTGCCAAGCTTTGCCACCTTGGCGATGATATGGCCGACCTGCTCCTTCAGGGCCTCCGTGTCTGCATCTGCCGGCAAGCTGCGAAGAACGTTCGTGAGGTTGATCCCCGGGTTGCGGTACACGATCTTCGTCAAGACCCGCTCCAGAGTTCCCGCGCAGAGACGGCGCGACTCCTCGGCCAGCTGCGCGGGGATGCGGTTCCGGAGACCTGCGAGAGCTGGAGCGACGCCTCTGAAGAAGAGGCTGAGCTTGGCGCTGTGCGGGAGATCTGGATCCGGCGAGTAGATAAGATGTTCGACCTTCAAAGCAAGCAACTCCTGGTCAATGTTGGACGCAGAAGAAACCAGCTCTTCGGTCCACACCTCGATAGTCTGCCGGAAGAGCTCGGAGGCCTTGTTGACGCTCTCCATCAAGGTTCGCTCCTTGCGGAGCTCGTCCTTCAGCTTGGTCTCCTGGGCCCGGGCAGCATCAAGCGATTCCTTCAGGGTGGTGACCTTCAGCTCCAAGTCTTCAATGGAATCCTTGGCGGCCTTCAGCTCGTCACCCCTCTTGGATAAACTCACCTGGAGCTCTGAGTTGGTGTGAGCATCCTTCTCGCGCTCCAGGATGAGCGCGGCAACCTTCTCGGCGCTCACCTTCATCGCCTTCTCCAGTTGTTCAACCTTGGCGGCGAGCTCTTTCTTGGCGTCCTCCGCGGCAGCCGCGGCGGCCTTCGCCTCTTTCAGCTCCCCGCCAAGGGCAGCCTCGCGAGCGGCAAGGTCTTCTTCATGAGAATCCAGATCCACCTTCCGCTGCGCGAGCTCTCCTTCTCGCCGGGACATCTCCACCCCGGCGAGGCGCTGCTGTTCATCGGCTTCGGCCTTCTCAAGTACCCACTCTTGGTACTCGCCGGCGAGACGCTCTCGCTCCTCTGCCACCTGGCGGAGGGCAGCCTGGTTGGCGGCGCTGAGCTCCGCCGCGCGCTTCTCCATCTCTGCCGCAGCCTTGGCGGCAAGAGCCTCCCGGGAAGCGAGCTTTGCTTGCCTGGCCCGGTAAAGGGCCAGGAGTTGATGAAGCAATCGCTCCTCCTCGGGCCCCTCACCTCCACCGGGCGCCTGGACTATCTTCAGGCCTGCGGAGGCGAGGACCTCTCCGTCGAACGCCTCGCCCTCCGCAGGAGCTCGCGACGAAGACCCCCACGGCATCTGGATGAAGACGCCATTGGGGGCCTCGAGATAAAACCTTTGCTCCTCGCCGGCGGAGGGACCGGTGGCCGGCGCAGCATCCGATGCTCCCGCCACCTCCGGGTCGGCGGTGCGGCCACCGTCCCCCTCCCCGGCCGCTGCATCCGCAGCCGGATCAGTCTCTTGCGCGGCCGGCTCGGCGGCCTCGCCCATCTCCTCGACGACTGGAGCGTCGCCGCCACCGCCCTGCGCGTCCTCCTCCTCGAGGATGATTACCTCCGTCTCCATAGGCGCAGGAGGAGGAAGATCTAGAAAGAAGAAGAAGACAAAGAAATTCAAAACTCAAGCAAATATCCAAAAAAGAGACAAGCCAAGAAGACAAGTTACAAAGGTTACCTTGGCGGGCGTCCTCGGCGACGGGCTCCCTCGCCGGGGAACTCGGCCTCGTCGGAGTAGTTGCCCTCGCCGGGGAACTTGGCCTTGGCGGGGTGGCCGCCCTTGCCGGGCTGCTCGTCCTTGGCGGGGTACTCTGCCTTGGCGGAGTACCCGCCCTTGACGGAGCACTCTCCCTTGCCGGAGAGTCCTGCCTTGGCGGGGATGGCGGTGCCTGCAGCTCCTCGGCGGTGGTCTCCGGGCGCTCTTCCCGCTGCGGCTCCTCCTCTGCACGAAACAAGACAAGGGATGTCAAAATATGAAGATAAAGTCAAAAGCCTCAGACGTACCCCGACAAGCAAAAAGAAGGAACCCCAGACTTACGCTGGGGGCTGTGCTGCGGGCTCCGCTGGGGGCTGCTCATCGGAGCAGTGCCAGAGTCCGGCAGGCTCGGCTCCGGCGCGCCCTCTGTTGCCGCCGCCGCCGAGTCCTCCGCGACCTCAGCCTCGGGCGCCTTGGCCTTCTTCGCGGCGCGATGGGCCAGGGTCCTGAAACCATAACAGAAGACAGAATTAGCATCAACAGAAGCTCAAGACAAGAGTTAAGAAGATGAAGAATCTCGGATCCTTACTCCTGGTCCTCCTCGTCGTCCTCGCTCAGGGCGGAGAAATCGTACTCCACCGTGGGCGCGTCGACGCGAGGAGCGGGAGGCGAAGACTCCCTCGCGCGCTTGGTACTCGCCGGGGCTGGGGGCTGCGAAGACCCAGCCCCTGTGGCTGCCGGCGCCCGGGGGGCGGGCGGAGCCGTTGCTCCGCTCCGAGAAGACCCTTGCCGGCTCGCGGCCGGCCTGCGGGGCGCCTCCGTCGTGGTCCGCGCCCGGCCCGCCTCTGCTGCGGCTGGTGCGCCGGACGGCCTTGGCGCGGCTTGACTCCCCCGGGGAGCCGCCCGCCGGGGTGGCTGTTGCCGGGGCGCCTGTGCCCTTTCCCCCGTCGCCGCCTTGCGGAGACGCTTTGCCGGGGACTCCTTCGGGCTTGCCGGGGCGGGGAGCTCTCCGATGAGGAGAGGTCGTCGGCGTACAACTCTGTAGATCCGCCGGAGTCTTCGGCCTCCTCCTCCTCCTCCTCCTCTGCCTCGGCCGGCTCGCTGGGCCCAGCATCCAGCGATGCGGCCCTCTTCCCCTTGGCGCCTCCGCCCCTCGCGGCGCCTCTGCTTCCTCCGGCGGTTCCCTCCCTTGCCGCGGCCTCCGTCGCGATCCCATGGATCCCGGAGTGCCTCAACGAGGGGACCCCGGCGAGCGCGTCGGGTGGGAGGTTCAGCAACCGACGGATCTCCGCCTCTTCCGCCTGGGTGGACGCCTCCTCGGCCTCCGCCTCCTCCGGCGAGAATCCGAAGACTCCTGCCGCCTCTGCTGCGGCTGGTGCGCCGGACGGCCTTGGCGCGGCTTGACTCCCCCGGGGAGCCGCCCGCCGAGGTGGCTGTTGCCGGGGCGCCTGTGCCCTTTCCCCCGTCGCCGCCTTGCGGAGACGCTTTGCCGGGGACTCCTTCGGGCTTGCCGGGGGCGGGGAGCTCTCCGACGAGGAGAGGTCGTCGGCGTACAACTCTGTCGATCCGCCGGAGTCTTCGGCCTCCTCCTCCTCCTCCTCCTCTGCCTCGGCCGGCTCGCTGGGCCCCGCATCCAGCGATGCGGCCCTCTTCCCCTTGGCGCCTCCGCCCCTCGCGGCGCCTCTGCTTCCTCCGGCGGTTCCCTCCTTTGCCGCGGCCTCCGTCGCGATCCCATGGATCCCGGAGTGCCTCAACGAGGGGACCCCGGCGAGCGCGTCGGGTGGGAGGTTCAGCAACCGACGGATCTCCGCCTCTTCCGCCTGGGTGGACGCCTCCTCGGCCTCCGCCTCCTCCGGCGAGAATCCGAAGACTCCTGCCGCCGCGGCTGCGGCGGCCTCCTCCGCCCGAGAAGCTATGTAGGCGATTTCCTGCTCGGTGGTGTCCCGCGTATGCAGCTTGAGGTCCTCCTTGTTGCTCGCCACCTCGACGAGGTTGTCGTAGAAAGTGAGGACGTCGATTGGCTTCGGGGGGATCCACGAGCGGTCCAGGCCATGCGAGTCGCACATCGGCATCATGGCCAGGATTCGGTCCCTCGCGGCGTTGTTGCAGAGCGGCACCACTTCCCGGGGAGTCCGGAACCACTCGGGGTGCGCCGGGTCGTACTTGAAGAGCTCTCGTACCATCCCGCGCAGCTCCAGAGTGGTGAAGTTAAAATTAAGTCCAGGGCGCAGCCGCATGATGTCTGCCGGGCCGCCGTACAACCAGGCCGGCCTCTTCCGGTCCTGGAGGGGGGCGATGCGCCGGCGGAGGAAATCTGCGCCCACCTCGGCAACTGACAGCCGGGCCAGCCGAAGACGGAGGATCCGGACAAGAGCGATGTCAAGCTTGACGTCGTCGGAGTCTAGTTCGCTCCAATCTCTGCCGCGCGCGATAGGCGTTGTGCGCGGCGCAGTAAAGGCTTGCGGCTGGTCCTCTACAATCCAGCACCACTCAGCTCGCCATTCCTCCCACTTGCCGCGGAGCTCCCCCGGCAAGTACGACCCCTTCTTCCCGAGACGGAAGACCCAAGAAATACATCCGGAGAGGGGGGCATCTGCCTCGGCTCTAGGGGTGAAAAAGTGTCTAAAGAGGGCTACGTTGGGGTGGACTCCTATGAAATTTTCGCACATATGTGCGAAAACGGCCATGGTGAGGATGGCGTTGGGGGTGAAATCAAGCAGATGGAAGCCATACGTATTCATGATATCACAGAAGAAGTTCGAAAATGGTGGGCAGAGACCACAGTGGAAAAAGGGAGCAAAGAAGTAATACCCGCCGGGATAGTGGTCCTTGGCGGCGGCCGGGTATGCTCGGGTGCGGGGATGCGCATCAGTGCCCTTGGACCAGAACAAGTAGTACTTGTTCCAGAGTTCTTCCACACCGAGCTTCGGCGAGAAGACGACGTTCCGCTTCCGGTAAGCGATGAGCTTGGCTGCTTGCTCGGATTTCTCCTTCTTGGACTTCTCCGCTTTCCCCTTGTCGCTCTTTGGGGCCATGGCGGACGCGGCGGAAGGAAGAGGACGAAGAGCTAGGCGGCGGCGGAGCTGTGGAGGCGGAGCGCAAGAAGGAATCTTTTTGCAGGAAGAAGACGACGTAATGAGAGCACAGGGAGGGGAACCGCGCCCGCTGCCTCTGCTTTTATGGGGGAGTGGGGGGCGTTTTCCCCTTTCCATTAAGAGATCGTGGGCACGTCCCATCCCACGGCGCCGCGATCGACGCGTGCCGTTACCGTGGGGTGCGGCGGATATGGAAGTGGATTCGGCGCGCCGCGGGCCGCGGGTGCCCGTGCACTGTTTTGGGCCTGGCCCAACAGCGCTCGGCACCGTGTGTGGCCCAGGCCCGGGGGCTCCTGTCGGTGTACTAAGGTAGGGGTACCCTAGTACCCCAACTTGTGCACGGGCAGTTGCAGCTTCCCGCGGCAAGGTTTACTGCGTGCTCGCCGGAGACCTCTCTGCCTCCTATTAAACCATTCAAAAACAAAGTATACAAGACAGAGGATCGAGACCCCGGCAAGAGGAGCTTGTCGGGAAGGCCGTACCAGGCTCAAGGCTGTTCCACTAACACAAGACCCTGGCAAGAGGAGCCTGCCAGGAAGATTAGAAGATACTGCCTCGGCGCTATGCGCGCCCCGGCAAGGGGCCCGGGGAGCGGCAAGTTCCCGGGCCCGGCAAGATCAAGGCCCCGGCAAGGCGCTTGCCGGGGAGGCCACGCTGTGTGCCCGCGCTCCAGCTCATCGGCCCACGCGTCGCCCTGGGGTCTAACCAGGGACGCGTGGCGGATGGCTGTGCAGCCTGGGGTACACGGTGGCGCACCGCGGTGATGAATCCGTCGCCGTGGCGGACGGAGACGCTAAGGCGGGAGCTTTTGGGGTCGACGGCGACGGGCATTAAATGCCCTTGTCCCCCACTGTTAAAGTAGGTATAGACCACTGTTCGGTACTGTAGCTCCACTGTTCCCGCACTGTTACAACTACCACCTCTTTTACATTTTTACCCCTTTCTCCTACGTTGACACCTGTCGGTGACCCCTTGCACTATAAAAGGAGGCCCATGCACAACGTGGAGGGGGTTCGAAACCTAGATTACTCTCAGGCACGGTGTAGCTGCTTCTTCAAGCTCCCGAGCGTTCCACTCAATACACAACCAAGCAGGAGTAGGGTTTTACGCATCCGTGCGGCCCGAACCTGGGTAAAACTGCCCGCGCGTCCGCTCCGATCTGCTCTTTGTGCTCCCTCCGCCCTCGTACCGCACAGACAAGGGGCTCCGGTCCCATAGGTGTTCGTGGCGGACAGTTTCCCCCGACACGACCCGAGATCCTAGAGATAGCACCGGATAAAAAAAACGAAAGAAGAAGAGGTAACACAAAGTTGCTTCTCTGACAGACGAGTGAAACCAAAGAACCTTGAGAGGTTGACCAAAATGAAAGAAGAATACAACGGAGATGAACGAATGTGAAAACTCCGTTAGAAAAGAGGAACAAGGAGCATTATGAGAACCTTGCAGGTTGAAAGACATGAAACAAGAGCTTACGAACCAAAAGAATATGAAACCACAACGGTATAGCCAAGGAATAAGAATGACAGAATTTGGACAGCACTCCGTCTGAAAAATGGAAGGAATTAACAAGAACTTGAGGAGATGGAATGATACTTGATGAAATCAACAACACACAGCCTCCAGAACAATTAAAAGAAAGGCACAAGGGGTAAGAAAGATTCAGACAGCACTCCGGTTGAAAAGAGGAGGCAAAACATGAAAAGATGAGAGAACTTGAAAAGAGGACATAATACTCCAGTTAAATTGACAAACAAGGAAAGAACATCATCTCGATAAAACAAGATGATGGTTAAATAGAACAATATCACAATACCTCCGAAATGAGAGAATATAGATCAATGAAAGCAATGAACGGAGAAAATATGACAACTTCTCTCAAAATTGAATTTGAAAGAGCATCCTTACGAAGAAGGGTTGAGTGGAGTTGTTGGGAAAATCAACAACGAAAAGAATAAGTTTGATGTGGGCTTATGGAAACATCTTAAAATTAAGAGGTGACAACCAGCCACTGACGAAAACATTTGAATGGATTGAGATCAACAAGGAGATGAAAAACTTATCTCATCGGAATGATAAATGAAGAACTTGGGTCATTTATAAGCACCATAATAGCAACAATTCTCAGGGAAAGCTTTTAGGTGAAATACAACCCAAGATTACTCCAACAAATAAATTGAAAGGTTGGAAAGATCTCCTGAACAAAGAAAATGATGGGTTTACATATCTCATTCTTGATAACTCGTGAATCATGAAACATGAAGGAATTTGTCAAGAATGACATAACACCATCTGAAAGATAAGGTAGAAAGGATTGCACTGGAATGCATGATGAAGAATGCTTGAGCTCCAACAAGAATCTTGATGAAGACTTCGAGGATGAATTAAAACATGATGAACCACCATGAAGAACTCCGGTAATGAAAGCATGAGAAGTGAAAGATGAAAAGAATAAGATTCAAGGCCTGCGATGAATTAGATGGAGCTTTGAAATGATATAATTGAAATAACTTGGAACTCCGGAAAACAAGATGAACAACTTAGAACCGAGAATATGATATTAGTCACTTGGAGGAAATAAGAATAATATTTACAGTATGCTTATCCTCCATCAAATTAAATTGATGACAAGCAACGGATTTGGCCTACTACTTATTCTCGTTGCAAAGAATTAAAGAGAGATCTCGCACAAACTTGGGTAAATCTTCAACAAACCACCGGTAGGATTGTGAAAAGAACAAATGAATTAATACGAAAACAAGGAAGAGTAAACTTGAAAGAACCACCGTAAAAATATGGAGACGAACGAAGAGACATCAATGAAGAATATTTGGAGGACGAAGTTGAAAACTGAGAACGAAGAAATCTTCTGAAATGATGGCCTTCGGAGGATCACAAAGAAAAGAATTCATGAAATGCTTCGGATGGGTATAAAAGAATTCCTCACAATCGGAACAATAATGAGGATGGCATGAAGCTAGAACCACGAACCTTCAAGAGAACGGCCAAGATTTAAGAGAACTCTTCTCCGGGTCTTCAAATATGAGAAGACAAAGAGATGCACCACCATGAATTGTATAGTCACTCCGGAATGAAGAATTAAAAGGTTGACCCAACGAAGAAAAGAATTTGAAAGCGATCTTGGAGAAGGTATGTGACTGATGGAAATCATTCTTACGTCACACTTTGAAAAGAATTTCAGAATAACTCCGGAAAAATTAGAAGAGTCAGGTAAGATCCTGGGAAAGGACCTGTGGGTTAGGGCCCACTCAAGGAAATCACTGTTGAAAAAGATTGCTGAAGAGATATTGCATCGGTTGAATTAAATGGCTTGAATAAGATAACAACCTTCAAAAATAATTTGAACGGATTAAGAATGGAATTATGAATATTCAGAGATACCTTGAGCTCTCCGGATATGAATAGCAAGAGGAGAATGATTAATTGGAGCACCGGAATAAGAAAGCATTGTGAAATGAGGAAAATGATAAGTCAACACCGAAATCTTGAATTACATCCACCGGCAGAATTGAGAACAAAAGAATGATGAACTTGAAGCTCTCGAGCGTCTTCACGATAAATCACCGGATAAGAACATTGAAGGAAAAGAATGAAGAAATATCACATGAATAAAATGGATACTTCATCTGAGAATTTCTGGCTCCAAGAAGAAGAAGGGTGGGAGGGTGGGAAAAAACAAAGACAACTTGGGATGAAAGAATACAGACAAATTGTCAGATTTATCAACGGCGTCCGTATGGAATAACTTGAAGAGAAGGCACACCGGTTGAGAAGGATTAACATGAAGATCTTGATGGTCAAGAAGAATTAGCACTCCCATAGAAATATGAGAACACCGATTAAGAAGGTCTGGAATCAACATTTGACATCGAAGCAACTCGAATACCAGAATCAAATCAAAACAAAGGATAGATGTGTTTATGAAGAAGATTATGTTGCAACATATCTATCCGAACAGAGAATTGAACGAATGAATTCCGTAGGTACATCAACTTGTCGAGAAGCCACTTGGGAGAAGGAAAAGGTAAATAAAAACAACAAGGATCAGATAGAACAAATACAAGATAGAAGCTTCGTTTGACAAATTCGTGCTGAAAGCTCATGGAACGTGTTACAAAAGGGTTTTGCAATCACTGGTTCAGCATAGCCAAGGACCCTTTAAGATGCAACTCCCGATCGGAACAAGCCCATAAAACCACTTCACTCAATGTAGAACCCCAAACTTCATATCATGCATTCGTTGGAAGAATGCCTAGAACTACTGGATGAACCCACCTATTAATTTCCGAAAGTTTCCAGTTATGCAATCAGGTGTTGGGGATACAGGGGAAGCATCGCGCACTCAACTCTAATCCTACATCCAGCTGTATCCATCCTTCAACACATAACCAGTTGTTCTCGGAAACCGTTTACCTCGGACCTTCGAAACGCATCCACTATACAAGCTATGGCAATACTCCCGAACTACCTCCCCAGTACTGGATGATGTCGGGGTTATCTTGCCACAAACCGTATAGGAGAGTTTTCGATGTCGACCGTCTTAAGTATTGTAGTACTTCCGCGATGGATTTGTGACGGCAACACCTCGGAGGTCAACTCCCCGGGACACTGCCACAACCCCTAATGACAGGAGGCATCGAGAACAATGTTCTCGTCATAAAGACATCGGAACAATCCAAACAATACTCGCGTGATCCTAAAAAAAATTGGTGCAATTTTTGAAAGTAGAAGAGTCAAGAGTAATCGTCAGGAGTCCTCACCAGAATGAAAGGAGATGAGGAGCAAAAGAAATCCTACTCTCCGATATATATATAGGACTCAAAACATTTTAAGTGTGTGCCTAGACTCAACCGTCAACGATTCGATCAATCAGTGGGGCTTGTAGGTCGGAGAAGGCTCTGATACCAACTTGTAATGCCCAGGATGGGACTATATCTCCTACGTGTCGAGGCACGACTTAAAGATATAAGCCCATTCTGGAATGATCGCAAGTTTGGTATCTTTGCACGACTCATGTAAAAGAGGGATTAAATTGCAAAAGGAGATAGTTGGCTTACACTCGCCACTTCACACAATACATTACATAAGCAAAACATCATTCAAAACATCACAACCCGACTACGGGCGAAGATCCAAAAGAAAGATACCAAAACAACATAAAGCCACAGGTCTAGATCGAATCCTAGTAGAAGCTCTACTGATCGTCGAAACGTCACACGCATACGACCAAACTCTTCTTCGAGCTCCCAGCGAAGTACTTGAACCAGCTCCTGATCATTCTCGGCTGAACCTGCATTTGGTGTTGTAGTATTTGTGAGCCACGAGGACTCAGCAATCCCATAACCATGGGTATCAAGACTAGCAAAGCTTTATGGGTAGGAAGAGGTAAAGTGGTGAGGTTGCAGCAGCGGCTAAGCATAATATGGTGGCTAACTTACGAGTACAAGAATAAGAAGAGAATCTACGCAAACGGTCGCAAAAGTAGTGATCGCTAAAGATCCTGAACTACATACGAATCAAACATAACCCCACCGTGTTCTCTTCTCAAAGTGAAAAGAGACAGTCACGGTTACTCACACAGTTGTGTGTTTTACTTCGGATCCTTTGTCAAGTTTTCTACAACCGGACATTAACAAATTCCAATCTGCCACATAACCGCGGGCACGGCTTTCGAAAGATTATAACCCTGCAAGGGTGTCCCAACTTAGCCCATCACAAGCTCTCACGATTAGCTGAAGTGATAAATATAATATCATCACTCCTTATCTTAGGGAAATCCGATCAGGCTCGGCATCCCGGTAGCACAAGACATTTCGACAATGGTAAAACAAGTCCAGCAAGACCTCCCGGCGTGTCGACACCCTGATAGTAGCCGCGCGTATCTCGTCTCAGGCCACGTCCGGATGGGCGATCCTACATGAGCCAAACCTCGAGTTTCCCCGTGGTGGCCTCGCATAACCCCCGTTTGGGACCAACACCATCAGCACTGGCCCCCCTGCTATGTAGAATTAAGAACCCGGGGACGCGACCCCCTATGCAAATTTAATTATTTAATTAAGTTGTTATTATGAGCAAATTAAAACCAATGTTGGGCCTTGCTGGAGGAGTTTTATTCAAAGTCGAACTGACAAGGGGTCCCCATCCACCCTTCGTGTAAGGAACGCAAAATCAAGGAACATAATGCCGGTTTATCGGCGCCTAAGGTGGCATGAGTGGAACAAAACACCGAGCAAAAGGCCAAGCCTTCCACCCATGCCCAGTATATAGGTGTGTTAATATATAATAATAGATATTGTGATATACCAACAACAAGTTCCCTCCTGGAAAGAACTTCATCTTCACCTGCAACTAACAACGCTATAAGAGGGGCTGAGCAAGCGGGTAACATAGCCAAACAGTGGTTTTGCTAGGAAGGTTTCAAGGTTAGAGGTTTTCATGGCAATAAGGAGAGGCTGACATAAAAGATGGGTAGCGCGACATGTAACGATAGCATCGAGACCACTAAGCATGGCAATGGTAGTAAAGGTATCCAAGGGTATGATCATCTTGCCTGGGATTCCGCAAGGGAGAAGAACGGATCCATGAAGAAGACGGAGCAACATAGTCGAGCGAATCCTCACAACTCCGGAATGAAACGAAGCTAACAAGAGAAGCAACCGGAAAGAAGCAAACAACACGGTAAACACACATATCATAAACATGGCATACGATGCACATCCAAGTATGATGCATGTCCGGTTTAATTATGCATGGCATGGCAAAGTGCACAAACAAGTACTACAAGTTAAGTGGAGCTCAATATGCAACGAGTTGCATATTGACGAAACACCACATTAAAATTATTTAATTGACTCTCGTTTATTTACAAGACAAGATTAAATGTTTGTTAACATGGCAAGAGGTGAAGCATAATAAAACTACACTATTTAGACATTTTAAATGAGGCCGGAAAATAACAACAACAAATCTGGAAAAATCCCCATGAGCATGTTTAGCAATTTAAAGCAACAACAATTCACACATTATAATGTTGTTAAATGATGCGGATGACATGATCAAGTTTATGCAATTATATTAAAAGTTGACAAGAAGATGATATGAAGCAATTGTCCCCGTGGTGGAAGGAAAAAGGTGCCACGGCAACAATTCCGAAAATGATGCCACGGCAACATATCGGTTTCGGTAACTCGTTGAGAGTCCGGTGCAAAAGGAAAGATGGCGTGAGCGAGTCAAACGAGATGAAAGGTGGGGCGATCCCGTCACCGGGTTCCCACGGGTCGGCGACGAGGCAACCGAGGAGCACGACAAAAGATGAAACGGGCACGGTGCACACAAGGGCAAGCATTTCATACAACCACAAGCATCACACGGGTCATCGTCTCGGGGTTATACCTTCAAAACACTCGTTCTCGGAGGGGTTCGAGGTCGTAGAGGAAGTAGTTGTTCTTGTTCGTAGTCGTACACGGGGCGACGGTAGTGGAAGTAGACGTTCCGTTCGGAGAGGAAGTAGTTGTACTCGTTTCTTCACCGAAGGTAGTCGTACACGTTCGTTCCGTAGAGGTACTTGATGCATCGTCTTGTGTCGGCGTTCTCGTATCGTAGATGTACACGGGGCGACGGTAGTCGAACTTGGCAAGCAATGGTCGTCGTGGTACTAGTCGAGTCGCCGATCGTAGCGGTACTTGTTTCGAAGATTAACTTGACGGTCCTCGTCGATGCCGCGGTACTCGTTCACGGTTCGTAGGCGTTCGGGGTCGTAGATGTACTTGCCAATCTTGCCGGTCTTGCGTATTCGAAAAGAAACACCACAAAAGGGCAACCAAAAATGGCAGCACGGAGACGACGAGACCATGGCAGCAAGACAGCACCGAAGTGGCCGGCGAGCTGCTCATGGCCGAGGCCGGTCTTGCTGGAGGACGGGCTGCGGCCCGGAGAGGAACTGCTCGAGCCGCGGCGGCTCCTGGCCGGAGGGAAGGGCGCTGGACGGGCACTCGCGAGAGGGGCTCGGGCTCCCATTTGGAGACGGAGGCGCGTCGGGCCTCGGCGCCGAGCGGCCTCGGAGAAAAGGCGACGGGGCAACCTGGGGCGTGCAGGAGGAAGACCATGGCGCTGGGGAGCTCCTCTCCCCGGCGACCTGGCGGTGCGGGGTGGAGGCCTGGGTCGTCGCGGCTCGAAGACGAGGCGCCGAGAAGGGAGCCGCTCGAGGCCGCGGAGGTGGCTGGCCGCGGCGGCCTGGAGGCTGTCGGGGAGGTGAGCGAGGGCTCGGGCTGGGGGCGCAGGAGGAGATCGATGGGGGAACGGGCGAGAGGTGAGGCGAGCAAGGGAGTCGAGGTAGAGGGACTCGAGGGAATCGGCTCGGCCGCTCGGGCGACGTGCAGGGAATCGGGGGAAAGAGGGAGATAGCGAGAGAGCTGGCGGCGGGGGTGCGGGAAGAGATCGAGAGGAGAGCGATCCGGTCACGGTCGGGCTAGGGTTTGAGGAGGTGTTGGGCCGCTGGGCCTGATGGCTGGATGGGCCGGCTGGGGGGTGGGGGGAAGGCCGACTGGGCCTGCGGCTGGAGAGAGGTTCGGCCGGCTGGGCCTGGAGGCCTGGCTGCTGGGTTCTCTTCTTATTTTATTTCTTTAACAGAAATAAAAATAGAGAGAGAACAACACCAAAAGAAAAGAGGTCAAGAAGAAGAAAATAAATGATGGAACATTTTTGTAAGGCTTTATGGAATATTACCAACCCAACAAAAATAGGGAAGTGCAAACTAAAATAATTAGCTTGCCTTAAGGAGTTTGAAAGGAGTCCAGACTTTAGGAGGAGCCTCGATACAACGGAAAAAGAAATATAGGGAGGTTTGACGGTGAAACTAGAATTAAGAGGCATGGAGAATATTTGTAAGTGTGTAGCGGTTAATTCCAAACAAATGGAATATTTAATATAGCTCCATAAATATTAGGAGGATATGTTATAAAGAGAAGACATCCTTCCCTCGATTTAAATGGACCGAAGGTCCACACAATTTATTTAGGTTGAGATGCAAATATTAATATGACATGATGGCATGATGACATGATGCAATGCAAAAATAAATAACACAAGCACAAAAGAAACACAAGGGAAACCCGGAACATCTGGAATCTTCTGGAATCTTCAGGAATCTTCTGGGACGTCGGTCTTCGGGCGTCACAACTCTCCCACACTAACAGAGGATCTCGACCCGAGATCCTAGAGATAGCACCGGATAAAAAAACGGAAGAAGAAGAGGTAACACAAATTTGCTTCTCTGACAGACGAGTGAAACCAAAGAACCTTGAGAGGTTGACCAAAATGAAAGAAGAATACAACGGAGATGAACGAATGTGAAAACTCCGTTAGAAAAGAGGAACAAGGAGCATTATGAGAACCTTGCAGGTTGAAAGACATGAAACAAGAGCTTACGAACCAAAAGAATATGAAACCACAACGGTATAGCCAAGGAATAAGAATGACAGAATTTGGACAGCACTCCGTCTGAAAAATGGAAGGAATTAACAAGAACTTGAGGAGATGGAATGATACTTGATGAAATCAACAACACACAGCCTCCGGAACAATTAAAAGAAAGGCACAAGGGGTAAGAAAGATTCAGACAGCACTCCGGTTGAAAAGAGGAGGCAAAACATGAAAAGATGAGAGAACTTGAAAAGAGGACATAATACTCCGGTTAAATTGACAAACAAGGAAAGAACATCATCTCGATAAAACAAGATGATGGTTAAATAGAACAATATCACAATACCTCCGAAATGAGAGAATATAGATCAATGAAAGCAATGAACGGAGAAAATATGACAACTTCTCTCAAAATTGAATTTCAAAGAGCATCCTTACGAAGAAGGGTTGAACGGAGTTGTTGGAAAAATCAACAACGAAAAGAATAAGTTTGATGTGGGATTATGGAAACATCTTAAAATTAAGAGGTGACAACCAGCCACTAACGAAAACATTTGAATGGATTGAGATCAACAAGGAGATGAAAAACTTATCTCATCGGAATGATAAATGAAGAACTTGGGTCATTTATAAGCACCATAATAGCAACAATTCTCAAGGAAAGCTTTTAGGTGAAATACAACCCAAGATTACTCCAACAAATAAATTGAAAGGTTGGAAAGATCTCCTGAACAAAGAAAATGATGGGTTTACATATCTCATTCTTGATAACTCGTGAATCATGAAACATGAAGGAATTTGTCAAGAATGACATAACACCATCTGAAAGATAAGGTAGAAAGGATTGCACTGCAATGCATGATGAAGAATGCTTGAGCTCCAACAAGAATCTTGATGAAGACTTCGAGGATGAATTAAAACATGATGAGCCACCATGAAGAACTCCGGTAATGAAAGCATGAGAAGTGAAAGATGAAAAGAATAAGATTCAAGGCCTGCGATGAATTAGATGGAGCATTGAAATGATATAATTGAAATAACTTGGAACTCCGGAAAACAAGATGAACAACTTAGAACCGAGAATATGATATTAGTCACTTGGAGGAAATAAGAATAATATTTACAGTATGCTTATCCTCCATCAAATTAAATTGATGACAAGCAACGGATTTGGCCTACTACTTATTCTCGTTGCAAAGAATTAAAGAGAGATCTCTCACAAACTTGGGTAAATATTCAACAAACCACCGGTAGGATTGTGAAAAGAACAAATGAATTAATACGAAAACAAGGAAGAGTAAACTTGAAAGAACCACCGTAAAAATATGGAGACGAACGAAGAGACATCAATGAAGAATATTTGGAGGACGAAGTTGAAAACTGAGAACGAAGAAATCTTCTAAAATGATGGCCTTCGGAGGATCACAAAGAAAAGAATTCATGAAATGCTTCGGATGGGTATAAAAGAATTCCTCACAATCGGAACAATAATGAGGATGGCATGAAGCTAGAACCACGAACCTTCAAGAGAACGGCCAAGATTTAAGAGAACTCTTCTCCGGGTCTTCAAATATGAGAAGACAAAGAGATACACCACCATGAATTGTATAGTCACTCCGGAATGAAGAATTAAAAGGTTGACCCAACGAAGAAAAGAATTTGAAAGCGATCTTGGAGAAGGTATGTGACTGATGGAAATCATTCTTACGTCGCACTTTGAAAAGAATTTCAGAATAACTCCGGAAAAATTAGAAGAGTCAGGTAAGATCCTGGGAAAGGACCAGTGGGTTAGGGCCCACTCAAGGAAATCACTGTTGAAAAAGATTGCTGAAGAGATATTGCACCGGTTGAATTAAATTGCTTGAATAAGATAACAACCCTCAAAAATAATTTGAACGGATTAAGAATGGAATTATGAATATTCAGAGATACCTTGAGCTCTCCGGATATGAATAGCAAGAGGAGAATGATTAATTGGAGCACCGGAATAAGAAAGCATTGTGAAATGAGGAAAAGGATAAGTCAACACCGAAATCTTGAATTACATCCACCGGCAGAATTGAGAACAAAAGAATGATGAACTTGAAGCTCTCGAGCGTCTTCACGATAAATCACCGGATAAGAACATTGAAGGAAAAGAATGAAGAAATATCACATGAATAAAATGGATACTTCATCTGAGAATTTCTGGCTCCAAGAAGAAGAAGGGTGGGAGGGTGGGAAAAAACAAAGACAACTTGGGATGAAAGAATACAGACAAATTGTCAGATTTCTCAACGGCGTCCGTATGGAATAACTTGAAGAGAAGGCACACCGGTTGAGAAGGATTAACATGAAGATCTTGATGGTCAAGAAGAATTAGCACTCCCATAGAAATATGAGAACACCGATTAAGAAGGTATGGAATCAACATTTGACATCGAAGCAACTCGAATACCAGAATCAAATCAAAACAAAGGATAGATGTGTTTATGAAGAAGATTATGTTGCAACATATCTATCCGAACAGAGAATTGAACGAATGAATTCCGCAGGTACATCAACTTGTCGAGAAGCCACTTGGGAGAAGGAAAAGGTAAATAAAAACAACAAGGATCAGATAGAACAAATACAAGATAGAAGCTTCGTTCGACAAATTCGTGCTGAAAGCTCATGGAACGTGTTACAAAAGGGTTTTGCAATCACCGGATCAGCATAGCCAAGGACCCTTTAAGATGCAACTCCCGATCGGAACAAGCCCATAAAACCACTTCACTCAATGTAGAACCCCAAACTTCATATCATGCATTCGTTGGAAGAATGCCTAGAACTACTGGATGAACCCACCTATTAATTTCCGAAAGTTTCCTGTTATGCAATCAGGTGTTGGGGATACAGGGGAAGCATCGCGCACTCAACTCTAATCCTACATCCAGCTGTATCCATCCTTCAACACATAACCAGTTGTTCTCGGAAACCGTTTACCTCGGACCTTCGAAACGCATCCACTATACAAGCTATGGCAATACTCCCGAACTACCTCCCCAGTACTGGGTGATGTCGGCGTTATCTTGCCACCAACCGTATAGGAGAGTTTTCGATGTCGGCCGTCTTAAGTATTCTAGTACTGCCGCGATGGATTTGTGACGACAACACCTCGGAGATCAACTCCCCGGGACACTGCCACAACCCCTAATGACAGGAGGCATCGAGAACAATGTTCTCGTCACAAAGACATCGGAACAATCCAAACAATACTCGCGTGATCCTAAAAAAATTTGATGCAATTTTTGAAAGTAGAAGAGTCAAGAGTAATCGTCAGGAGTCCTCACCAGAATGAAAGGGGATGAGGAGCAAAAGAAATCCTACTCTCCGATATATATATATATATATATATATATATATATATATATATATATATATATATATATATATATATATATATATATATATATATATATATAGGACTCAAAACATTTTAAGTGTGTGCCTAGACTCAACCGTCAATGATTCGATCAATCAGTGGGGCTTCTAGGTCGGAGAAGGCTCTGATACCAACTTGTAATGCCCAGGATGGGACTATATCTCCTACGTGTCGAGGCACGACTTAAAGATATAAGCCCATTCTGGAATGATCGCAAGTTTGGTATCTTTGCACGACTCATGTAAAAGAGAGATTAAATTGCAAAAGGAGATAGTTGGCTTACACTCGCCACTTCACACAATACATTACATAAGCAAAACATCATTCAAAACATCACAACCCGACTACGGGCGAAGATCCAAAAGAAAGATACCAAAACAACATAAAGCCACAGGTCTAGATCGAATCCTAGTAGAAGCTCTACTGATCGTCGAAACGTCACACGCATATGACCAAACTCTTCTTCGAGCTCCCAGCGAAGTACTTGAACCAGCTCCTGATCATTCTCGGCTGAACCTGCATCTGGTGTTGTAGTATCTGTGAGCCACGAGGACTCAGCAATCCCATAACCATGGGTATCAAGACTAGCAAAGCTTTATGGGTAGGAAGAGGTAAAGTGGTGAGGTTGCAGCAGCGGCTAAGCATAATATGGTGGCTAACTTACGAGTACAAGAATAAGAAGATAATCTACGCAAACGGTCGCAAAAGTAGTGATCGCTAAAGATCCTGAACTACATACGAATCAAACATAACCCCACTGTGTTCTCTTCTCAAAGTGAAAAGAGACAGTCACGGTTACTCACACAGTTGTGTGTTTTACTTCGGATCCTCTGTCAAGTTTTCTACAACCGGACATTAACAAATTCCAATCTGCCACATAACCGCGGGCACGGCTTTCGAAAGATTATAACCCTAGATAGTCTCATAATTATTCGCTTTTCTATCAATTGCTCGATAGTAATTTGTTTACCCACCGTAGAATATCGCTATCATGAGAGAAGCCACTAGAGAAAACTATGCCCCCCGGGTCTATTCTCAACATATCAATCTACATCTACTTTACTTTTACCACTTTTATTTGCTGTTTTATTAAACTAAAAATACCAAAAATATCAAACTATCATCTCTATCAGATCACTTTCGTAAGTGACCGTAAAGGGATTGACAACCCCTTATCGCGTTGGCTGCGAAGTTCTTATTTGTTTGTGCAGGTGGGAGGGACTCGCGCGTGGTCTCCTACTGTATTGATACCTTGGTTCTCAAAAACTGAGGGAAATACTTACACTACTGTGCTGCATCTCCCTTTCCTCTTCGAGGGAATACAACGCAAGCTCAAGAGGTAGCAAGAAGAATTTTCGGGCGCCATTGCCGGGGAGGCTTACGCAAAAATCATATACCAAGTACCTATGACAAACCCTTATCCTTCGCATTACATTTTTGCCTCTCGTTTTCCTCTCCGCCACTTCACCCTTGCCGTTTTATTTACCCTTCTTCCGCCGTGTGTTTTTCGTTCACTTGCTTCTTGTTTGCTTGTGTGTGTTGGATTGGTTGCTTGTCATTATGGCCAGCCCCTTATCCGCTCCTTTGTCTCCCGAGTTTGAGGTACTTCACTTCAAGCAAAGGCAAGGAGAAAACTTAAAAGATGCTTGGTTTAGGATGATGGAATCTTATCGTAAGTGCACCTTTGAGGTGAATTTTAGAATCTTGCTTCGCAATTTTTATGTTGGGTTGAATATGTCTCACATACAACTCTTGGATTGTGTTGCCAAAGGGAATTTTATCAAAGTTGATCCTAGTATCACGCATGAAATTATAGAGGGGATAGTGGGAACACTGCCTTCCCAAAAAGGGTCAAATTCAACCCCGGAAGGGACGCAAGTTTTTAAGAAAATTTGCGAAGTAACAAAAATATTACAAAAATCTCTTGAACCTCTTAAAAGTGTTAGTGGGAATCTCCACCGCAAGAATATGTTGATTACTCTTTGTAATAAGCGGTTGGATGCTTTACATCTAAAGATTTACGAATATGAAGGGAAACGTAAAGAACCTCCCGGATTCGAGCTTGACACCATTAAAAGGGTAAAGATCAAAGATGGCAATACCTAGATCTATCTTGTATCGTGCCTAGCTAGGGGCGTAAAACGATAGCGCTTGTTGGGAGGCAACCCAATTTTATGTTTTTTGTTTTTGTTACTGTTAGGGAATAAATATTGCATCTAGCCTCTGATTAGATGTGGTTTCATGTTTTGTTTAGTGTTTGTGCCAAGTAGAACCTTTGGGAAGACTTGTGTGAAGTTTATATGATCTTGTTGTGAAAAACATAATCGTTAGCGCTCGCTAAAGTAGCCGTGAGATTTTACTGGAGCGTGCTTTTTAGTTGATTCTTTTTGAAGATAATTGGTAGAAAAATTTCGCAAATTTACCAATTTAGTTTGAATTTTTTTGAGTTCCAGAATTAGGCGAATCCTGTAGATTACTACAGACTGTTTTGTCTTTGACAGATTCTGTTTTTCGTGTGTTGTTTGCTTATTCCGATGCATCTATGAGTAGTATTGGAGGATATGAACAATAGAGAAGTTGGATTACAGTAGGTTTAACACCAATATATACAAAGAATGAATTCATTGCTGTACCTTTGAGTAGTGGTTTGCTTTCTTGTACTAACAGAGCTCACTAGAATTTTTGTCTAAGTTTTGTGTTGTGAAGTTTTCAAGTTTTGATTATTGCTTTGATGGACTATGGAACAAGGAGTAGCAAAGGCCTAAGCTTGGGGATGCCCATGGCACCCCAAGTAAACTCAAGATAATCAAAATCCTAAGCTTGGGGATGCCCCTGAAAGGCATCCCCTCTTTCGTCTTCATCCATCGGTAACTATACTTGGAGCTATATTTTTATTCGCAACATGATATGTGTTTTGCTTGGAGCGTCTTGTACAATTTGAGTCTTTGCTTGTTAGTTTTCCAAAATAATCCTTGCTGGACACACCTATTTGAGAGATTTAAATATGGCCTAAAAATTGTTAGAACACTCTATGTGCTTCACTTATATCTTTTGAGTTGAATAGTTTTTGCTCTAGCACTTCACTTATATCTTTTAGAGCACGGTGGTGGTAATATTTTGTAGAAATTGTTGAACTCTAATACTTCACTTATATTTATTTGAGAGTCTATTAAAACAGCATGGTAGTGTGTTTAGGCTAAAGAAACTAGTCTTCACATGATAAACATCCAATGTCAATGTAGTAAAAAAAATCACACCAAGTGCATTGCATAGAATGAGATGTTGGATGCTTGATAATTGTTTTGAGATATGAGGATAGTGATATTAGAGTCATGCTAGTGGAGTTATTATGACATTGAGAAATACTTGTGTTAAGGTTAGTGATTCCCGTATCATGCACGTATGGTGAACCGCTATGTGACGAAGTTAGAGCATGAGGTATTTGTAGAGTGCCAACCTTTGTGTGGAGGTCGGGGGCGCGCGATGGTTAACTCCTACCAACCTCCCCCCTAGGAGCATGCGTTGATTGTTTTGTTGTAACGCCCCAGACACACCCGCTGGTGGTCGTTACTCCTGGCGGGATCTAGACTGGCCTCACATATCAATACTAGTCTTTTCTGCGCACTTTGTCCTCACTCGTGCGCACCCGGGAGCAACTTCCCGGTCGGTCACCCATCCTGAACTACTCCAAGCTGAGCACGCTTAACTTTGGAGTTCTATCCGAATGGGCTCCCGGAAAAGAAGGAATTCCTTATTGATATGAGTAGTCTATCATCCCTAATAAGCCAGGCCATCACATACACCCTCACTCAGAGGAACCGACGTCCTCGTCGGGCCACGGGAACGTTCCCTCTTGGCACAACCGTCTGTGCTTCCAGGACAGCACATGTGCCATGCCGTGTGCCACGACGGGTCACAAACGTCATGCACAACATGA
>LR738715.1:346529206-346590845 GCA_902687465.1 Secale cereale
TGAGCTGCGACCCCATGACTCGCCTAAGTTACAAACACCCACTCCGAGTGAAGAGCAATCCTCTCACTCTGGGGCTTAGCTGCGACCCCGTGACTCGCCTAAGTTACAAACACCCACTCCGAGTGAAGAGCAATCCTCTCACTCGGGGGCTTAGCAGCGACCCCGTGACTCGCCTAAGTTACAAACACCCACTCCGAGTGAAGAGCAATCCTCTCACTCGGGGGCTTAGCTGCGGTCCTCCGAGCTGCGCCATAAGTATAATGTGGCTCTATCTTCCGAGCTCCGCCACAAATACAACGTAGCTTGGAATCACCTAAGTTACAAAAACCACTCTGAGTGAAGAGCAATCCTCTCACTCGGAGGCTCAGCCGCGGTCCTCCGAGCTCCGCCACAAGCGCAAAGTCACCATCAAGGCGTCGACTCAAAATCCAAGCGATCAAAAAAGAGTCACAAACAAAGGAATCAAATCCAGATAAAGTCCCGCAAGATTCGGGCAAGAGTACCTGGGCCACGGGCCCACCAGAGTTTAACGATTACAGGATCACTCGGCATTCCGAGGCAAATTGAATTAAAGTATCAAAGTTCACTCACTCCTCAGGAGGAGGCGGGCTTGCAGGTGCAACAAACTGGTCCAGGTCGATCCCATCGGCGATGCGGGTGGAGGCTTCCAAGAAAGTCTCCATGAACGACTGGAACTGGAGCTCCTTCGTATTGGCGACCTTGAGCGCCGCGAGCCTTCTCTCCTTCACCTCCTTACAGTGCACACGAACCAAGGATAGCGCCACGTCGGCTCCACTCCGGGCGGACGACTTCTTCCACTCCTGCACTCAACCGGGGATCTCATTGAGTCGAGTCATCAGAGACTCCAAGTCGTTCTCCTGCACGACCCCCCTCCAGAGTGCAATATCAATCCGGGCCATCACCGCTTTCAGCCGTCCCAGGTAGTCCGTGGCAGCAGTAAGACGGGACTCCAGCCTCAAGATATTCATCATAGTTTCGTCCTTGATGATAGAATTGGCTGGGTCCAGGCCGGGCTCGACCCGCCCAATCTCTTCGTCGAAGTTGCGGTAGAATTCTACACCACAAGAAACAAGTCGAGTCAGCAAGCAAAATACGGGTCGACCAATCCAACTTAGCCTGAGCCAAAGGGACATACCTTCGAGCACGAGGTACCACTTCTTGGTAAGGTCACCCAGATAAGCCTCCAGATCAATCCTCTTCTGGAAGAGGGCCTCATATTTGTCATTCAGAACACTCTTGGCATTCTTCAGCTGAGTCACCCCTTGGTTAGCTGTGTTGAGTGAACCCTTCAGCCTGGTGATCTCCGCCTCAAGCGCGCCTACGGAAGCCAACTTTTCCGCTGCCAGTTCTGCCTTCTCTTGAGCCGCCTGCTGCGCCGCCGCCAAGTCGAGGTCCTTCTTCTCCAAGGCCGCTTTCAGTTGACCTGCAAAAGACATCACTGGACAGATGAACATGAGGAGACACAGAGCATACTTATCAAAGGCCAACCGACGAATTGCTTGCGTCAGTTACCAGCTGCGTCGTCCTGCGTCTTCTTCAGGTGGTCTCGAGCCAGCTGCAAGTCGAGATTGAGCTGGATTTGCTTCTTCTCAAGATCCGCAAATTTAGCTCCAAACTCGCAAGATTTCTGCATCAACACAACAAAACAGAATTCTAAGACTGCAGTCGAGTCAAACACCCAACCGCAGTCTCGGGGACTACACCCAGTGGGTGCAGTGAGCATGCCCCCACTGGTTCTCACTCGGCCAAGATCAGTCTGGTCGAGCTCAAAAAAAATAAGGAGGAAAGTTCTATCATCAGACCATGGTCGACTACCAGCAGTCGACCAAGGTCTCGGGGACTACACCCAGTGGGTGCACTGAGCGTGCCCCCACTGGTTCTCACTCGGCCAAGATCAGTATGGCTCGAGCTCAAGTGAAGTTCAAAGCAAATGCTGAAAGACTACACATAGAGACTCTCACCCAGTGGGTGTGGCATCATCTTACGAACAAAGCAGTAGATTTTTTCAAACCGAAGATTATTCCAGCGCAGCAAGCCAATCAGTTGGAGAAAACAAACCTGGACGTTGGTCCGAAGGGCAGAACTAGCATCGTAAGCAGCCATGCTGGCCTCGTACGCTGCCTTCGTCTTCTCCATCATCAACCCCGCCTGACGAACGACTTCTTGAGCTGCGCCCACGGGATCCTCCGGGAGGCGATAGGTGGAGAAGAGGACGGACGATGGAGCAGGCGTTGGGTCGACGGCCGGGGCGGGCACTGGGTCGATGGCCGGAGCGGGCGCTAGGTCGACAGCTGGGGCAGGCGCTAGGTCGACGGCCCCTCCAGCTGACGAAGCAGGGCGTTCAGTCGACACGGGGACGGCGAAGGAGACCGTGGCTCGGACTGCGTCTTCCTGTTGTTGGGCCTCCGGGCCAGAAGGCACCTTCCGGTCCTTCTTCCCCGTGCGTCGTCGAGACCCTCCCAAGCGCTCCTCATCGACATCATCATTGTCTGGGAGCTCTATGACATGGCGCGACACTTCAAAACAAACAATTGTGAGGTTCAGTCGACCGTCAGCCCTAACCGACGAAAAGTAAGACACAATCTACAACTCGCACCTGCACGGGATGTTGCGGCGTCTGCGGTCTCCTCATCGTCCCGGCCCTTGTCGATGTCCATCGAGGTCGTGGAGGCAGAAGCACTGAAGAATTTCCTTGAAGATGAGTCGACGAAGACATAGTCGACCTCCGAAAGGCAAAAAAGAACAAAGCTGAATAGCACTTACGTGGAGGCGATGGGAACATCCACCTTAATCTTGGGCAGGACCTTCCGGGGCTTGGCGGTAATGACCTTGGGGTGCTTGGGCGCCTTCTCAGATGGATCAGGAGTGGTCGTGCGAGCTCGCTTGGGCGCTTGGGAGCTGGAGGGACCCGTCCGAGGGTGCATAGCCCCTGGGTCGTGCTTCCCTTTGGACCGCTTCTCATCACGGGGATGTGACTCGACCTCCTCCCCGCTGATGTAGTCTCGCTCTCCTCTTCGGTCTCCTCCTCCGACTTCCACTCAGAGACGTCGCCCACGCCCTCTTCGCCTTCCTGGACCTGATCCCCGTTGGGCAGCGAGTACATTTCAGTGTAGATCTGCAGAAAAGGAAGATTAGCCAAATGTCAGTCGGCTCGTCAAGACAATTCCAAACCAACAACAGGAACACAACTCGGGAGCCGAAGATAGACCTTGTCAGGCAGATGGTCAGCGTCAAATTAGAGGACCCTCTCGGACCCCCTGGGGTTGTCTTTGTTCCCCGTGATGCACTTCAGGCACTGCGCCACATAGTTCACGTCGGCCGCCTCCGGGTGGACTCGCGACGAGTCGTCGGTGCCGGAGTACAACCACATCAGGTGGTCCCGAGCTTGGTGCGGGTGGTCCCGAGCTTGGAGCGGCTGGATCCTCCGCATGAGGTACACCTCAAGCAGATCCAACCCTGTTACTCCCTCGCGGACCAACTGGATGACCCGTTCCACCAACATGTTCACTTCGGCCCTCTCGGATCTACCCACGATCATTGAAGGAGGCTGGCTTGCTCAACCAAGAGAGAAAGGGGGAGTCCGGTCGACTGACCAGGAGTCGGACTGTCCTTGTAATAGAACCAAGTCGAGTGCCAGCCCCGAATCGACTCCGGAAGGATCATAGGGGGAAAAGCGCTCCTATTCCTAAGCTGGATGCCGAGTCCGACGCACGCCTGAAGGACGTGCATTTTCTCGTCACTCGGGTTCGCCTTCTTGACGGTTTGCGAGTGACAAGTAAAGATGTGTTTGAACAAACCCCAGTGCGGCCGACAGCCGAGGAAGTTCTCACACATGGAGACAAACGCGGCAAGGAAAGCGATGGAATTGGGCGTAAGTAATGCAGCTGGGCGCCGAAGAATATCAAGAAAGCACGAAAGAAAGGGTGCGGAGGCATGGAGAAACCTCGGCCGACGTGGGTCGCGAGAAGGATGCACTAGCCCTCCCGCGGCCAGGGCTCGAGCTCGCCCTCCGACAACCGCAAGGAGCTGTGGGCGACCAGCCCCTCCTCCTCCAGCTCCTGCAAATCCTCCGCCGTGATGGTGGACCTAATCCAATCCCCCTGGATTCAACCAGGAGGGAGCCCGGACCTCGATGATGATCCGCTAAGGCCAGACCGCCTCCCCTTCCCCGTCGCCGCCTTCTTCGAACGCTCCATCGTCGCTGTCTTGTCCTTGCCCATGGCACGCGAGCCGACGGTTGCTGTGGAGAAAGCGAGAAGGAGCAGAGGCACGGCGGAGAGGCAGGGCGAAAGAGCAGGGAATGGGCGCACAGTTCCCCCGCTTCGGGCTCGGCGCACACTTATAGCACCCTGGTCGAGTGGCTGACCGGTGGCCCCGAGCGATCTTATCAAATCCCACAACAGGCGCGGACGCGATACGTGGCGAAAAAGGTGGCGCGAGGATCGAGGCGTCCCGAGCATATCCGTCTGATTGATGCGGCACGTCCCGCCTGTAATGCCCCAGATGTAACACTTTCCCAATATGGCAATATATAAACTTTGGCTTCATCAATTCCTTTCCGGGCTCTTCTTTCGTTTCGGGTACTTTGTTTTGTCGTGTGCGTGTGTGCATTTCATCCATGTCATGTTGTTATTGTGCATTGCATTGCATTTGTGTTGTCACTTGCATCCGGTCCCACTCGTCTCTTCCCATTGTCCGTTTCGAGTTCCGACGCTCTCACACGTGCCCGTGGCATCCCCGAGTCCTTCTTACGTGTGTGGCCGTGTAACATTTCCGGAACGACGTGAGACTTGCCGTGCGATGTTGTTTTGGTACGTGTAGGCCGCCTGTCAAGTTTCGTCGCGTTTGGAGTTTGTTTGGTACTCCAACGGTTAACCTAGTGGGCTAAAAGAACCTCTTCTTTGAGGCCCAAGACCCCCTCCACAACATCTCACTAACCCAGCACAACCCTTCCCATCATCTCGGTCGTCGATTTGTGATCGAGTGGCCGAAAACCGCTCCCCATTTGGAGTCTCCTAGCTCCTTGTGCCTATAAAAACGTCCCCCATGTCCATTTTTCGGGTGAAACCCTAGTTCCACCGCAACCGCCGCTGCCAGACATGTCAGCCCGGACGCGCCGGACCAACCGGAGCCAGCCACGTGTCCCCGCCAGCTTCCCGCCGCGCCGGCCCGCGAGGCCCGACGCGGGCCCTCCGCCGCCGCCCACCGGGCCGCGCCTCCCGCGCCGCCTCCGGTGACCGAGCCGCCGCCTTCTCCCGCCGGGCGAGCCTCGCCGGCCGCCGACCGCCGCCGCCTTCGTTCGCTGTCGCCGGAGCTCGGCCGCTCCCGCCGGCCGCCGGCCGGCCGCGCCACCGCGCCTTCCCGCCGGCGACCGCGCCGCCGGCCGGCTTCGCCTCCACCTCCTCCGGCGCCCTCGCCGGCCGGAGGCCGAGCCCCTCCGCGTCGCCCGATCCGCCGGATCGAGATCCAGCCGGGCCGAAACCCTATCGGGCCCGATCCGCGCCCACGACCCGCGACCCGATCCGCCAGTGGACCCAATCCGCGAGGAGGTTGACCCCTGTTTTTTCCTCTAAGTCCTTTTGATTTTGCTGTCTGATGGTATTTTGTGATGGCTATATCTTTTTGTGTGTATGTCCAAATTGTGCATATGATATGTCAAAATGACCGTGGTGATGTGCTCTACGTTTTGTTCCATTGTGTCTTGCTTGTTTGAGTCCATCTAGATGTCTTAATCTTCGTGACAAGAGTGCTACTTGATATAAACTGCTGCTACTTGTTATTTTCATGCCATGTTTGAGATGTGATAACTTGGTGCATGTTTATCCAAATGAAGCAAATGAGATGTCAAAATGTTCATCATGAGATGCTTTAAATGATGGTTGCTGTAGCATGCATGTTAGGGTTCATATTGCCATGTTAAACTTGGTTGCAAAAGTGCATGTGGATGTTAAGTTTTTTGACATGTTATAAGATGCTGATTTGAAGAGCTTGTTGCGATTGATATGTTTGTCCCCATGTCACATGTTAATATATTTTGGAATCTTAATCATGTGGCCTTTGCTGTGGTGCAAACCATTTTCCATGATATGCCTTGAGGTGACTTCAACATGCTCGCAAACATGCCATGCCAACTTAACTGTTTCAACACTTAGTGAAATTTCACTAAGTCTGGAATCTGTCATATCCTGATGCTATGTTTGCTTGATGCCCTAGGCAAATCCATGTTAGTTTTGGGGTAGCCATTGATCATTCCTTGTTGTACATGTTGTTGTCTATGCATCCATGCCCTCACTTGCTCGTTTGGCTTGCTGTAGCTTATTTAATTCTTGCTCCCAAGTTGCTATAAAATATTACTGTAAGGTTTTTAACGTCATGATCAAAATGTTGTAGCTTGTTGCTATTGATCCATGCCTCCTATGGAGTTGCTCCAATAAAGTTGTTTGCTGTAGGATATGTATACTTCATGTCCATGCTTCTTGTCACCATGTTTGAGTGTTGTAGAGTATATATTTCTTGCTCCAAAGTTGCTATGTGGCTGTTAGTTTCAGCTTTGCATTGTTTCTTGTTTCGAGTGTATGTGTTGAACCGTTGCTCCGTTTTGAGCGTGTCCTACATGAAACTTGTGTGATTTTGCATGTAGAATCATAATATCATCTTGTTAACATGTTTGGAGTGTGTTTGCTTGATGTTTGGGTGCATCTTGCACCGTTGCCATGTTTAACTTGTTTTGCTCATATCTTCTAGACCGTAGCTCCGAATTAAATAAACTTTATATGAAACTTGACTAGAATTTCGTGTAGATCATCATGATGCATGTTAACTTGCTGTTTAACAACTTTAACTTAAGGTTTGTTCAGATCTGGACTAATTTCAAACTATGCATATGAGGACTTACCAGATTTGTTATATGGAGTTTCCGGCCTCATTTAAACTTGTTGACTTGTGTTGTTTTTGTGTGCTTCCTACCTTGCCATGTTTTGCATCCTATATAGACTTGTCTTGCATCATACTTGCTTGAGCACATTGTCATGTTCTTGTGTTGTTTCTCCGTGCTTCCTACCTTGCCATGAATTCATCATATATAGACTTGTCATGCATCATAAGTGCATCATACTTGCATCATGTTGATTGTGCATTGCACCTTGTTTGGTTACGTGCCTCGTTGTGTTCTTGTGTTGAGTAGAGACGGAAGCCGAGACCGAGTACGAGAATGAGGTTACTATCGAGGTTGAGAACGAGGAGCCGTCTTACGATCCCATCGACGACTCGACGGGCAAGATGACCTAACCCAGATATCATTACTATCTTTGCCTATTGCTAGAAGTCTCGCTCTTTAGCTTATTGCCTCGATGCCCATGTTTGTTTGTCAGCCTCCTATTGTAACCATGAATCTGTCTAACCACCCAACCTAGCAAACGTTTGTTTGGCTACGTAAGCTTCGCCCAGCCCCTCTTATAGCATTGCTAGTTGCAGGAGAAGATTTGAAGATTCTTGCTTCATGTTGAAGTATTTGTTGGGATATCACACTATATAAACTCTTAAACTAAATCATCTATATATTGGTAATGGGTGGAAGGATAAGCCTCTTGCTTGGTGATTTGTTCCACTCATGCCGCCCTAGGAACCGTATAAACTTGTGTTATGTTCCTTGATTTTGCGTTCCTCACACGGTTGGGGTTATGGGACCCCCTCAATAAACCGCTTAGCGCTAAGTCTTTTCCAGCAAGTCCCAACATTAGTACTACATTTGCCTAAACAACTAAAAACTTGCATAGGGAGTTATAAACCCTCTTCTTAATCAACAACCTGGGCCAGTGCTCCACATGAGTGTTGGTCCAAACTGGGCGTGCTGCGGGGCCACCTCGAGGAAACTCAAGGGCTGGTAAAAACCTGTAGCTTGTCCCATCCGGTCGTGGCCTGAGACGAGATATGCGCGGCTACTATCACGGTGTCGGCACGCCGGGAGGATTTGCTGGATTAGTCTTACCTTGGTCGGAGTATCTTGAGCACGGGATTCCAAGAATACTCGGGCCTTCCCACCTTGGAGTTGCGACTCCGCGGATCGTGAGCTTGTAATGGGCTAAGTTGGGACACCCCTGCAGGGTATTAAACTTTCGAACGCCGTGCCCGCGGTTATGTGGCAGATGGGAATTTCTTAATATTCGGTTGTAGAAAACTTGACACCATGTTTAGAACACACTACCAACGTGAGTAACCGTGACGGTCATTTTCCGAACGGGGTTTGGGAAGTGAACATGGTGGGGTTATGATTGACGTGCTTAGTTAGGATCACTTCATGATCACTTTGACTCTCGTGGCACTTCTCTTCTCGCTCTAAACATGTAAGCTAGTGCTAGTGCAGCTGCAACCTTTATTCTTTCTTCAGCCTTGTTCCACACCCAAGGCTTAGATAGTTTTGCTACCCGGGAACGGGATTGCTGAGTCCTCCGTGGCTCACAGATTCTACACCACACCAGATGCAGGTACCATGGTGAACTACTTAGGTGACGGCACGGAGCTGTACTGGGAGTACGATGAAGAACATAGTCGATACTATGTGCACTATCCCGATGATCAGTAGTGGTTTCTACTAGGGACGATTTGGACCTGTGGCTTTATGTATTTGGTATCTTTCATTTGGATCTTCACCCGTAGTCGGGTTGTGATGTTATTTGGATGATGTTTTGCTTATGTAATGAATTGTGTGACGTGGCGAGTGTAAGCCAACTATCCTTTTGCAATTGCATCCCTATTTTTACATGAGTCGTGCAAAGATACCAAACTTGAGATCATTCCAGAATGGGCTTATACCTTTAAGTCGTGCCTCGACACGTAGGAGGTATAGTCCCATCCTGGGCATTACAAGTTGGTATTCAGAGCCTTCTCCGACCTAGAAGCCCCCACTGATTGATCGAATCGTTGACGGTTGAGTCTAGACACACACTTGAAAATGTTTTTGAGTCCTATAAATATCGGAGAGTAGGATTTCTTTTGCTCCTCATCTCTTTTCACTCTGGTGAGGACTCCTGACAATTACTCTTGTCTATTCTACTCTCAAAATTCACCCAAAAAAATTAGGATCACGCGAGTATTGTTTGGATTGTTCCGATGTCTTTGTGACGAGAACATTGTTCTCGATGCCTCCTGTCATTTAGGGGTTGTGGCAGCGTCCCGGGGAGTTGAGCTCCGAGGTGTTGTCGTCACAAATATATCGCAGCAGTTCTGGAATACTTAAGACGGCCGACATCGAAAACTTTCCTGTACGGTTAGTGGCAAGATAACCCCGACATCACCCAGTACTGGGGAGGTAGTTCGGGAGTATTGCCATAGCTTGTATAGCAGATGTGTTTCAAAGGTCCGAGGTAAATGGTTTCCGGAAATAACTGGTTATGTGTTGAAGGATGGATACAGCTAGATGTAGGATTAGAGTTGAGTGCGCAATGCTTCCCCTATATCCCCAACACCTGATTGCATAACTGGAAACTATCGGAAATTAATAGGTGGGTTCATCTTGTAGTTTTGTAGGCATTCTTCCAATGAATGCATGATATGGAGTTCGGGGTTCTACATTGAGTGAAGTAGTTTTATGGCCGTTGTTCCGATCGGGAGTTGCATCTTAAAGGGTCCTTGGCTATGCTGATCTGGGGATTGCAAAACCCTTATGTAACACGTTTCATAAGCTTTCAGCACGAATATGTCGAACAAAGCTTCTATCTTGTATTTGTTCTATCTGCTCCTTGTTGTTTTTATTTACCTTTTGTTCTCCCAAGTGGCTTCTCGTGAAGATTGTTGTTACTATTAAACTATGGATTACATTCGTTCATCTTAGTCGAATGTACTTGTGAAGACTATGTTGCAATTTCTAGCCGTTTATTCAGCTTATATATTCTTTCAATCAATGGCTAATAGTTGTCATCTCATTCAGGATGGCTCCTAAAAGGGTTCCCAACGCTAACCCAGAGGGTGAAGGGGTTCCTGATCGTCCTCCTTCCCCTCCTCCTCCGTCTGAGGCATGGAGAGCAATTATGCAAGCGATGAACCAGAACACCCAGATGCTTATGCAAATGATGCAGAACATTCAAGCAAATCAGGGTGCTCATGGGAACCAAGGCCAAGGCAATTTGTTCAACAAACCTCACTTTGCTACACTCAACCAGTTCCTGGCAAACCAACCAAAGGCATTCAGTTACTGTGTGGACCCTCTAGATGCTGAAGACTGGATAACAGATATCAAGAAGCATTTCGAGTGCAGTAACGTGAGGCCTGAGGACTATGTGAAGTTTGCCGCCTTCCAACTCAAGGACCAAGCAGCTGATTGGTGGCAGCAGTACAAAGACTCCAGAGAAGGGCGTGAAATCTCGTGAGCTAACTTCTGCAAGGACTTTCGCTCTCACCACATTCCAACAAGTGTCATCGAGGGTATGCGTGAGCAATTCCGTAACCTGAAGCAAGGCTCAATGACTGTTTACCAATATAGTGTCAAGTTCCAGAACCTTGCCCGCTATGCCAAGAAAGACATCCCAGATGCCAAGAGTAAGATCTATCAGTTCCGTGGTGGTCTGAAGGATGAACTCCAACTAGCTCTCACCTTGTTCGAGCCTGATGAGTTTGATCAATTCTATAACATGGCACTTAAGCAAGAGGCAGCCCAGCTCAAGATGGAAGCTTCCAAAAAGAGGATCAGAGACGCTGTTCACTCCTCCTCTTCTTCCCAAGTGGTCGCAAAGCAACAGAAGTTTTGGCTTCCACCTCCTCCAGTGATCTGACCTCCCAACAACAACAACAACAAGAATTCTGGTGGCCGTGGTTTCTCCCACCCACCCAACCCAAGCAATCAGTCAAAGAATCACTTTCAAGCTTCAAAGTCAAGTACTCCTTATCACCGTCATCTCTCAGAAGTGGTTTGCAACAAGTGCACTCAGAAGGGTCATTATGCTAACAAGTGCCCCAACCCAAGGCGCCTTCCGCCTCCTCCACCTGTCAGCACTGCTATTGTCAAGCATAATTCAAAGGTTGCAAGAGTGAATCTGATGAATGCAGCTCAAGCAGAGAACTCTTCAGATGTGATACTTGGTAACCTTCCAATCAATCTTAAACCTGCTAAAGTTTTGTTTGATTCTGGTGCATCACATTCTTTCATGTCATATCCATTTGCATTCAAGCACAATGTGGGCACACTGACTTTACCAAGGGAATTATCGATTACTTCTCTGGGGAAGCAAATGAATTCTAGATTGTATGCTCCGGATGTATCTATTCGCATGGGTGATTACCGCTTTCTGGCTTCTCCGGTTATTCTCGGCAATTCCGACATTGATCTTATTCTTGGGATGGATTGGCTTTCATAGCATGATGCTCACATTGATTGTGCAAATAAGGAAGTCAAGCTTACTCATTCTGACAAAGACGTGATTATCTTCGCCTCTCGAGATAACACAATCAGGCTATTCTCTCTCAATGACAAGGGCGAGATTAATGACATCTCTCAAATTCCTGTGGTCAATGAATACGAAGATGTTTTCCCTGAAGAGCTTCTAGGCATGCCTCCGCATCGTCAAGTTGAATTCGTCATTGAACTCGAGCCTGGTACTGAGCCAGCATGCCGGCGTCCGTACAAGCTTTCCCTGAAGAGTTGAAGGAGTTGAAGAAACAACTCGATGAGCAAGAGCGTATGGGTCTAATCAGACCTAGCACTTCTCCTTGGGGTTGTGGTCTCTTATTTGTCAAGAAGAAGGATGGCACGGATCGCCTTTGCGTTGATTACCGGCCATTGAACAAGAAGGCAATAAAGAACAAGTATCCGCTCCCCAACATCAATGAATTGTTCGAGCAGCTCAAAGGAGCAAAAGTGTTCTCAAAGCTCGATCTCCGGATGGGTTATCACCAGATCCGGATCCGTGAAGAAGATATTCACAAGACTACATTCAGAACAAGCTACGGCTCCTATGAATATACAGTCATGTCTTTTGGCCTCGCTAATGCTCCACCCACCTTCTTGAGAATGATGCACTACATATTCAACCCCTACACCAACGAATTTGTGCTCGTCTATCTGGATGACATCTTGGTATTCTCAAAGAATGAAGAGGATCATGAAAAGCACCTTCGTCTGGTTCTCGACAGACTCCGTGAACATAAGTTCTATGCCAAGTTTTCCAAGTGTGAATTCTGGCTCGATAAGATCTTGTATCTGGGCCATATCATCTGTGTTGACGGTATTGCTGTCAACCCCGAGAAAGTTGAAGCCAATGTCAACTGGGAACCCCCTCAGAATGTCAAGCAACTCCGAAGCTTCCTTGGTCTCGCTAGCTATTGCAGAAGGTTCGTTGAGAACTTCTCCAAGATTGCCAAGCCTCTCTCCAACTTGCTGCAGAAGAATGTCAAGTACAACTGGTCTCCAGATTGTGATGTGGCATTCAAAACTCTCAAAGAAAAGCTCATCTCTGCTCCGGTTCTTACTCCTCCAGATGAGTCCAAGCCCTACGAAGTATTCTGTGATGCTTCTCTTCAAGGACTTGGTGGTGTTCTAATGCAAGAAAAGTAAATTGTGGCATACACTTCTCGTCAATTGAAGCCAAATGAGAAGAACTACCCCACACATGATCTCGAGCTAGCAGTTGTGGTACACGCCTTGATCACGTGGCGACACCTTCTGTTAGGCAGAAAAGTCGACATCTTCACCGATCACAAGAGCTTGAAGTACATCTTCACACAGCCGAACCTGAACCTTCGCCACACTCGTTGGGTTGAGATGATCCAAGAGTATGATCCAAGCATCGAATACACACCTGGCAAGGCAAATGTCATTGTAGATGCCTTGAGCAGAAAGGCATATTGCAACAGTCTCCTTATCAAGCCTTTCCAGCCTGAGCTTTGTGAAGCATTCAGGAAGCTCAACCTCCAAGTTGTTCCGCAAGGCTTTCTTGCAAATCTTCAAGTTGCTCCTACCTTGGAAGATCAGATCCGTGAGGCCCAGCTCAGTGATGCTATGGTGCAGAAAGTGAAACATGGTATTGCAAAGGGTACTCCCAAATACACGTGCCATCACATTGATGAGAAAGACACCTTGTTCTTTGAGGACAGACTTGTGGTTCCCAAGGGTGATCTCAGGAAGCTCATAATGAACGAAGCACATGACTCCCTCCTCTCGATTCATCCTGGAAGTTCCAAGATGTACCAAGACCTCAAGCAATCTTACTGGTGGACTCGCATGAAAAGGGGGGATTGCCCAATTCGTGAATGAATGTGATGTCTGCAGAAGAGTGAAGGCAGAGCATCAACGTCCAGCCGGTCTCCTCCAACCTCTTCCTATCCCCGAGTGGAAATTCGACCACATTGAAATGGATTTCGTCACTGGGTTTCCCAAGTCCAAGAAGGGGAATGATTCTATCTTTGTGGTGATTGACAAGCTAACCAAAGTAGCTCACTTCCTTCCAGTCAAAGAATCCATCCATGCAGCTCAACTGGCAGAGGTGTACACTTCAAGAATTGTGTCCCTACATTGCATTCCTCAAGTTATCTCCTCAGACCGTGGAAGTTTGTTCACATCCAAGTTCTGGGACTCCTTTCAGTCTGCCATGGGCACTAAGATCCATTTCAGCACTGCGTTTCACCCTCAGACTAGTGGTCAAGTCGAAAGAGTGAACCAGATCCTCAAAGACATGCTCAGAGCTTGTGTCATCTCTTTTGGCATGAAGTGGGAAGATTGTCTCCCGTTTGCCGAGTTCTCTTACAACAACAATTTCCAAGCAAGTGTCGGCAAAGCTCCGTTTGAAATCCTCTATGGTAGAAAGTGTCGTACTCCTCTCAACTGGTCCAAGACTGGTGAACGTCAACTTCTTGGCAATGACTTGATCTCAGAAGCCGAAGAAATGTGCAAAGTCATACGTGAGAATCTCAAGGCCGCTCAGTCGCGTCAGAAGAGCTACTATGACGGCAAGCATCGTGATTTGGCCTTCCACATTGGGGATCATGTCTATCTCCGTGTTTCTCCTATGAAAGGCACCCAAAGATTCGGTATCAAAGGAAAGCTTGCTCCTAGATACGTGGGCCCTTTCAAGATACTTGGCAAAAGAGGCGATCTAGCCTATCAACTCGAGCTTCCATCCAACTTCGCTAATGTTCATGATGTGTTTCACGTGTCTCCACTCCGCAAGTGCTTCAAGACACCTGAACGCACCATTCCGTTTGAGGAGATTGATCTTCAACAAGACTTGTCTTACCGTGAGCACCCCGTTGCTATTCTTGAAAAAACTGAGCGCAAGACCCGCAACAAGTCAAGCAAGTTCTTGAAAGTTAAGTGGTCACACCATACCGACCGAGAAGCTACGTGGGAATGAGAAGATCACCTTCGTTCCGACTACCCTTCCTTCTTCCAGTCCTAGATCTCGGGACGAGATCTTTTCGTAGTAGAGGAGAGTTTGTAATGCCCCAGATGTAACGCTTTCCCAATATGGCAATATATAAACTTTGGCTTCATCAATTACTTTCAGGGCTCTTCTTTCTTTTCGGGTTCTTCGTTTTGTCATGTGCGTGTGTGCATTTCATCCATGTCATGTTGTCATTGTGCATTGCATTGCATTTGTGTTGTCACTTGCATCCGGTCCCACTCGTCTCTTCCTGTTGTCCGTTTCGAGTTCCGACGCTCTCACACGTGCCCGTGGCATCCCCGAGTCCTTCTTACGTGTGTGGCCGTGTAACGTTTCCGGAATGACGTGAGACTTGGCGTGCGATGTTGTTTTGGTACGTGTAGGCCGCCTGTCAAGTTTCGTCGCGTTTGGAGTTTGTTTGGTACTCTAATGGTTAACCTAATGGGCTAAAAGAACCTCTTATTTGAGGCCCAAGACCCCCTCCACAACAGCCCACTAACGCAGCACAACCCTTCCCATCATCTCGGTCGTCGATTTGTGATCGCGTGGCCGAAAACCGCTCCCCATTTGGAGTCTCCTAGCTCCTTGTGCCTATAAAAACGTCCCCCCATGTCCATTTTTCGGGTGAAACCCTAGTTCCACCACAACCGCCGCCGCCGGACACGTCCGGACGGACCGGACACGTCCGCCCTGACGCGCCGGACCAACCGGAGCCAGCCACGTGTCCCCACCGGCCTCCCGCCACGCCGGCCCGCGAGGCCCGACGCGGGCCCTCCGCCGCCACCCACCGGGTCGCGCCTCCCGCGCCGCCTCCGCTCCGTCCCCGCCGCCTCCTCCCGTCGGGCGAGCCTCGCCGGCCGCCGACCGCCGACCGCCGGCGCCCCACGACCTCCGCCCGCCGCCGCCTTCGTCCGCCGTCGTCGGAGCTCGGCCGCCGTCCGGCCGCGCCACCGCGCCTTCCCGCCGGCGACCCCGCCGCCGGCCGGCTCCGCCACCACCTCCTCCGGCGCCCTCGCCGGCCGGAGGCCGAGCCCCTCCGCGTCGCCCGATCCGCGCCCGCGACCCGCGACCCGATCCGCCAGTGGACCCGATCCGTGAGGAGGTTGACCCCTGTTTTTCCTCTAAGCCTTTTGATTTTGTTGTCTGGTGGCATTTTGTGATGGCTATATCTTTTTGTGTGTATGTCCAAATTGTGCATATGATATGTCAAAATGACCGTGCTGATGTGCTCTATGTTTTGTTCCATTGTGTCATGCTTGTTTGAGTCCATCTAGATGTCTTAATCTTCGTGAAAAGAGTGCTACTTGATATAAACTGCTGCTACTTGATATTTTCATGCCATGTTTGAGATGTGATAACTTGGTGCATGTTTATCCAAATGAAGCAAATGAGATGTCAAAATGTTCATCATGAGATGCTTTACATGATGTGCTATAGCATGCATGTTAGGGTTCATATTGCCATGTTAAACTTGGTTGCAAAAGTGCAAGTGGCTGTTAAGTTTTGTAACATGTTATAAGATGCTGATTTGAAGAGCTTGTTGCTATTGATGTGTTTGTCCCCATGTCACATGTTAATATATTTTGGAATCTTCATCATGTTGTCTTTGCTGTGGTGCAAACCATTTTTCATGATATGCCTTGAGGTGACTTAAACATGCTTGCAAACATGCCATGCCAACTTAATTGTTTCAACACTTAGTGAAATTTCACTAAGTCTGGAATCTGTCATATCCTGATGCTATGTTTGCTTGATGCCCTAGACAAATCCATGTTAGTTTTGGGGTGGCCATTGATAATTCCTTGTTGTACATGTTGTTGTCTATCCATACATGCCCTAACTTGCTCTTTTGGATTGCTGTAGCTTATTTAATTCTTGCTCCCAAGTTGCTATAAAATATTACTGTCAGGTTTTTAACGTCGTGATCAAAATGTTGTAGCTTGTTGCTATTGATCCATGCCTCCTATGGAGTTGATCCAATGGAGTTGTTTGCTGTAGGATATGTCTACTTCATGTCAATGCTTCTTGTCACCATGTTTGAGTGCTGTAGAGTATATATTTCTTGCTCCAAAGTTGCTATGTGGCTGTTAGTTTCAGCTTTGCATTGTTTCTTGTTTCGAGTGTATGTGTTGAACCGTTGCTCCGTTTTGAGCGTGTCCTACATGAAACTTGTGTGATTTTCCATGTAGAATCATAATATCATCTTTTTTTACATGTTTGGAGTATGTTTGCTTGATGTTTGGGTGCATCTTGCACTATTGCCATGTTTAACTTGTTTTGCTCATATCTTCTAGACCGTAGCTCCGAATTAAATAAACTTTATATGAAACATGACTAGAATTTCGTGTAGATCATCATGATGCATGTTAACTTGCTGTTTAACAACTTTAATTTAAGGTTTGTTCAGATCTGGACTAATTTCAAACTATGCATATGAGGACTTACCGGATTTGTTATATGGAGTTTCCGGCCTCATTTAAACTTGTTGACTTGTGTTGTTTTTGTGTGCTTCCTACCTTGCCATGTTTTGCATCATATATAGACTTGTATTGCATCATACTTTCTTGAGCACATTGTCATGTTCTTGTGTTGTTTCTCTGTGCTTCCTACCTTGCCATGTATTGCATCATATATAGACTTGTCATGCATCATAAGTGCATCATACTTGCATCATGTTGATTGTGCATTGCACCTTGTTTGATTTCATGCCTCGTTGTGTTCTTGTGTTGAGTAGAGCCGGAAGCTGAGACCGAGTACGAGAACGAGGTTACTACCGAGGTTGAGAACAAGGAGCCGTCTTACGATCCCATCGACGACTCGACATGCAAGATGACCTGACCCAGGTATCATTACTATCTTTGCCTATTGCTAGAAGTCTCGCTCTTTAGCTTATTGCCTCGATGCCCATGTTTGTTTGTCAGCCTCCTATTAAAACCATGAATCTGTCTAACCACCTAACCTAGCAAACCTTTGTTTGGCTACGTAAGCTTCGCTCAGCCCCTCTTATAGCATTGCTAGTTGCAGGAGAAGATTTGAAGATTCTTGCTTCATGTTGAAGTATTTGTTGGGATATCATACTATATAAACTCTTAAACTAAATCATCTATATATTGGTAATGGGTGGAAGGCTAAGCCTCTTGCTTGGTGATTTGTTCCACTCATACCGCCCTAGGAACCGTATAAACCGGTGCTATGTTCCTTGATTTTGCGTTCCTCACACGGTTGGGGTTATGGGACCCCCTCGATAAACCGCTTAGCGCTAAGTCTTTTCCAGCAAGTCCCAACATTGGTAATATATTTGCCTAAACAACTAAAAACTTGCATAGGGAGTTATAAATCCTCTTCTTAATCAACAACCCGGGCCAGTGCTCCACATGAGTGTTGGTCCAAACTGGGTGTGCTACGGGGCCACCTCGAGGAAACTCAAGGGATGGTAAAAACCTGTAGCTTGTCCCATCCGGTCGTGGCCTGAGACGAGATACGTGCGGCTACTATCAGGCTGTCGGCACGCCGGAAGGATTTGCTGGATTAGTCTTACCTTAGTCGGAGTATCTTGAGCACGGGATTCCGAGAATACTCGGGCCTTCCCACCTTGGAGTTGCGACTCCGCAGATCGTGAGCTTGTAATGGGCTAAGTTGGGACACCCCTGCAGGGTTTTGAACTTTTGAAAGCCGTGCCCGCGGTTATGTGGCAGATGGGAATTTGTTAATATCCGGTTGTAGAAAACTTGACACCATGTTCAGAACACACTACCAGTGTGAGTAACCGTGACGGTCATTTTCCGAAAGGGGTTCGGAAAGTGAACACGGTGGGGTTATGATTGACGTGCTTAGTTAGGATCACTTCGTGATCACTTTGACGCTCGTGGCACTTCTCTTCTCGCTCTAAACACGTAAGCTAGTGCTAGTGTAGCTGCAACCTTTATTCTTTCTTCAGCCTTGTTCCACGCCCAAGGCTTAGATAGTTTTGCTACCTGGGAACGGGATTGCTGAGTCCTCCGTGGCTCACAGATTCTACACCACACCAGATGCAGGTACCATGGTGAACTACTCAGGTGACGGCACGGAGCTGTACTGGGAGTACGATGGAGAACGTAGTCGATACTATGTGCACTATCCCGATGATCAGTAGTGGTTTCTACTAGGGGCGATTTGGACCTGTGGCTTTATGTATTTGGTATCTTTCATTTGGATCTTCACCCGTAGTCGGGTTGTGAAGTTATTTGGATGATGTTTTTCTTATGTAATGAATTGTGTGACGTGCGAGTGTAAGCCAACTATCCTTTTGCAATTTCATCCCTATTTTTACATGAGTCGTGCAAAGATACCAAACTTGAGATCATTCCAGAATGGGCTTATACCTTTAAGTCGTGCCTCGACACGTAGGAGGTATAGTCCCATCCTGGGCATTACACCGCCCCGCGCGCTTCCCCAAATTTCGAAACCCCGTGGAATTCGGCGACCAGAGAGCAACCAACCCCGCCGAAAACTACGCAAGCCAACGGCACCCGATGCATAGCGCAAAGTTCAGTCGATGGAAGACGCAACAAACGCACTCGACGGTTCCAGAATCGATCAAGGCGACCAAGACAAGATTGAGGAGGACAACCTATTCCGCGAGCTCACAGAAGGCCAGTACAAGGGCGTCGAGCTAGGACCGGAGCTTTCCTCAGCACTCTCTCCTGCTCAAGCCTCAATCCATTCGGGGGCTACTGACGAGGTTAAAGACCTATGGTAGGGTCACAGACCTGACCAAGGTACCCCACCCAAGGTCACTACCCCAGAAGATCAAAAGACAAAACCTACGATGACGAAGACAGTCGACTGAGAAGGCCCAAGAGGACATCCCACTCGACTGGACATCACCTGCAAGACGACTCAACTCTACTCGACCAATCCAAGGCACTCGACCCCCGAAGGTCAAAGGTCCCTTAAGACAATAACGGTCTGGTATTTACTTTCCATAGTGAATGCCTTTATTACTCTTTACTTTGGACGTTATAAGTAATATCTGCCATAATGTACATTGAACCCTTGGTAACGTGGAGCATGGCTGGGGTCCTGGAGCATTATATAAGACACCCCCCTCCTCCAGTACAAGGGTTCGCATCCCTGTAACTCACACCTATACACACATCAGTCGACCGCCTCCGGGCACCGAGACGTAGGGCTATTACTTCCTCTGAGAAGGGCCTGAACTCGTAAAACACCTCGTGTACAACTCCACCATAGCTAGGGCCTTGCCTCCTCCTTCGTACCCCCTACTCGTACTGTCAGGCTTAGAACCACGACAGGTTGTGCATGATATGAATATTTTGTGTGATGAAGAGGGAGCATAGCCAGACTATATGATTTTGTAGGGATAACTTTCTTTAGCCATAGTATTTTGAGAAGACATGATTGCTTTGTTAGTATGCTTGAAGTATTGTTATTTCTTATGTCAATATAGACTTTTATCTTGAATCTTTCAGATCTAAACATTCATGCCACAATTAAGAGAATTACATTGAAAAACTATATTGGTTAGCATTCCACATCAACAATTCTTTCTTTATCATTTACCTACTCGAGGACGAGCAGGAATTAAGCTTGGGGATGCTTGATACGTCTCCAACGTATCTATAATTTTTTATTGTTCCATGCTATTATTTATGAAGTCTTGGATGTTTAATGGGCTTTATCATTCACTTTTATATCATTTTTGGGACTAACCTACTAACCCAAAAGCCTAGTCCAGATTGCTGTTTTTTTTGCCTATTTCAGGGTTTTGCAGAAAAGGAATATCGAACGGAGTCCAAACGGAATGAAACCTTCGCGAGAGATATTTTTGGAGAAAATCACGCTCGGGAAACGTCAGGACCAAGTCAGGGGACAGCTGGGCTGCCCTCGAGGGTGGGGGCGCGCCCCCCTTCCCAGGGCGCACCCCCTGCCTCGAGCCCCCCTCAAGTGGCCCCCGGTGCCCTCCTTCTTCCTATATAAGTCCACGTACCCCAGAAACTCCATAGACAGAGAGAAAACCCTAATTACACCGCCGTAGCTTCTGTTCCCGTGGAGATCCCATCTTGGAGCCTCTTCCGGAGCTCCGCCGGAGGGGGATCCATCACAAAGGCCTTCATCATCATCGCCCTCACCATGAGTTGTGAGTAGTTTACCATAAACCTTCGGGTCCATAGCTAGTATCTAGATGGCTTCTTCTCTCTCTCCGGATCTCAATACAAAGTTTTCCTCGGTCTTCGAGGAGATCTATTCGATGTAATCTCTTTTTGCGGTGTGTTTGTCGAGATCCGATGAATTGTGAGTTTATGATCAAGGTTATCTACGAAAGATATTTGGTTCTTCTCTGAACTTTTTTATGTGTGCTCATAATATCCCTGCAAGTCTCTTCGAATTATTGGTTTGGTTTGGCCTACAAGATCTATAGTTCTTGCAATAGGAGAAATGCTTGGCTTTGGGTTCAATCTTGCGGTGTCCTTTCCCAGTGACAGTAGGGGAAGCAAAGCACGTATTGTATTGTTGCCATCGAGGATAAAAAGATTGGGTTTTCATCATATTGCTTGAGTTTATCCCTCTACATCATGTCATCTTGCTTAAGGCGTTACTCTGTTCGTATGAACTCAATACACTAGATGCATGCTGGATAGCGATCGATGTGTGGAGTAATAGTAGTAGATGCAGATAGGAGTCGGTCTACTTGTCTCGGACGTGATGCCTATATACAATGATCATGCCTAGATAGTCTCATAATTATTCGCTTTTCTATCAATTGCTCGACAATAATTTGTTTACCCTCCATATAATATCGCTATCATGAGAGAAGCCACTAGAGAAAACTATGGCCCCCGGGTCTATTCTCAACATATCAATCTACATCTACTTTACTTTTACCACTTTTATTTGCTGTTTTATTAAACTAAAATACCAAAAATATAAACTATCATCTCTATCAGATCTCACTTTCGTAAGTGACCATAAAGGGATTGACAACCCCTTATCGTGTTCGCTGCAAAGTTCTTATTTGTTTGTGCGGGTGCGAGGGACTCGCGCATGGTCTCCTACTGGATTGATACCTTGGTTCTAAAAAACAGAGGGAAATACTTACGCTACTGTGCTGCATCTCCCTTTCCTCTTCGAGGGAATACAACACAAGCTCAAAAGGTAGCACATGCCTGGTGCGTGATGTGGCATGTGAGCATGTACACAAACTGAACTGAATGGTCTCCAGTAAGTGAACTCAATGGTCTCCTGTATCTGAACGGCAGGGGAGATGCATCATGTCCAAAAAAGGTAGGATCTTCAGGTGTTGCTGCTACTTCTTTCTTCTCGTGCCCCATTGCTGCTCCATTTGATTCCATGCTACTTATATGAGAACAATTGATGGTCTATAGGTGCTTGTTGAAATTCTTATGAGAACCAGTTTTTGTTGTTTGGTATTTGGTATAATAGGGCAAAGAAAGGAGACCCTATGTTTCCTCTTGTCGAATAGATTTATTTGAAGTTCCGTTTTTCAGCAAGTGTATGGTCAGATTCTCTTGAAAATGTTATAAAAGCCACAAGTGCTGCAGCAGTGCCGCCACACCTCCGGTTTCTCTTTGGTATATTTTCCATACGATTTGCAGACTGTTCTATTTTTGACAGATTCTGTTTTTCGTGTGTTGTTTGCTTATTTTGATGAATCTATGAGTAGTATTGGGGAGTATGAATCATAGAGAAGTTGGAATACAATAGGTTTAACACCAATATAAACAAAGAATGAGTTCATTATAGTACCTTTAAGTGGTGGTTTGTTTTCTTATACTAACGGAGCTCACGAGATTTTTGGCTATGTTTTGTGTTGTGAAGTTTTCAAGTTTTGAGTGTGGCTTTGATGGACTCTGGAACAAAGAGTGGCAAGAGCCTAAGCTTGGGGATGCCCAAGGCACCCCAAGATAAAATTCAAGGGCAACCAAAAGCCTAAGCTTGGGGATGCCCTGGGAAGGCATCCCCTCTTTCGTCTTCATCTATCGGTAACTATACTTGGGACTATATTTTTATTCACCACATGATATGTGTTTTGCTTGGAGCGTCCTTTTGTTTTATTTTGTTTTGCTTGCTGTTTGAATAATATCCCAAGATCTGAAATTCTTAAATGTTAGAGAGTCTTCACATAGTTATATAATTATTCAACTACTCATTGATCTTCACTTATATCGTTCAGAGTAGTTTGTCTTTTGCTCTAGTGCTTCACTTATGTCTTTTAGAGCATAACGGTTGTTTTATTTTGTAGAAATAGATTAACTCTCATGCTTCACTTATATCCTTTTGAGAGTCTATTAGATCCGCAAGGTAGTGTGCTTTGGCTATAAAACTAGACTTCACATGATAGGCATCCAAGATCAATGTAGGAAAAACTTTCATACTAAGTGCATTGAATATGATGAGAAGTTGGATGCTTGATAATTGTTTTGAGATATGAGGATAGTGATATTAGAGTCATGCTAGTGGAGTTATTATGAAATTGAGAAATACTTGTGTTAAAGTTTGTGATTCCCGTAGCATGCACGTATGGTGAACCGCTATGTAACGAAGTTAGAGCATGAGGTATTTGTAGAGTGTCATCCTTTGTGTGGAGGTCGGGGGCGCGCGATGGTTAACTCCTACCAACCTCCCCCCTAGGAGCATGCGTTGATTGCTTTGTTTTGATGACTCGTAAATTTTTGCAATAAGTACATGAGTTCTTTATGACTAATGTTGAGTCCATGGATTATACGCACTCTCACCCTTCCACCTTTGCTAGCCTCTCTTGTGCCGTGCAAACTTCGCCGGTACCATACACCCACTATATACCTTCCTCAAAATAGCCACCATATACCTTCCTCAAAACAGCCACCATACCTACCTATCATGGCATTTCCATAGCCATTCCGAGATATATTGCCATGCAACTTTCCACCGTTCCATTCATATGACACGCTTCATATTGTCATATTGACATGCATGATCATGTAGTTGACATCGTATTTGTGGCAAAGCCATCATGCATAATTTTTCATACATGTCACTCTTGATTCATTGCACATCCCGATACACTGTCGGAGGCATTCATATAGAGTCATACTTTGTTCTAGTATTGAGTTCTAATATCGAGTTGTAAATCAATATAAGTGTGATGATCATCATTATTAGAGCATTGTCCCCAAAAAAGGAAAGGCCAAGAAAAAGAAAGGCCCAAAAAAGGAAAAAAAAGAAAAAAAAGAAAAAAGGGAGAATTGCTACTATCTTTTTCCACACTTGTGCTTCAAAGTAGCACCATGTTCTTCATGATAGAGAGTCTCATGTTTAATCACTTTCATATACTAGTGGGAATTATCATTATAGAACTTGGCTTGTATATTCCAACAATGGGCTTCCTCAAATGCCCTAGGTCTTCGTGAGCAAGCAAGTTGGATGCACACCCACTTAGTTTCTTTTGTTGAGCTTTCATACATTTTTTAGCTCTAGTGCATCCGTTGCATGGCAATCCCTACTCACTCACATTGATATCTATTGATGGGCATCTCCATAGCCCGTTGATACGCCTAGTCGATGTGAGACTATCTTCCTCTTTTTGTCTTCTCCACAACCACCATTCTATTCAACCCATAGTGCTATATCCATGGCTCACGCTCATGTATTGTGTGAAAGTTGAAAGGTTTGAAAGAATTGAGTATGAAAACAAGTGCTTGGCTGAAACCGGGGTTGTGCATGATATGAATATTTTGTGTGATGAAGAGGGAGCATAGCCAGACTATATGATTTTTTAGGGATAACTTTCTTTAGCCATGGTATTTTGAGAAGACATGATTGCTTTGTTAGTATGCTTGAAGTATTATTATTTCTTATGTCAATATAGACTTTTGTGTTGAATCTTTCAGATCTGAACATTCATGCCACAATAAAGAGAATTACATTGAAAATTATGTTGGTTAGCATTCCACATCAAAAATTCCGTTTTTATCATTTACCTACTCGATGACGAGCAGGAATTAAGCTTGGGGATGCTTGATACGTCTCCAACGTATCTATAATTTTTTATTGTTCCATGCTATTATTTATGATGTTTTGGATGTTTAATGGGCTTTGTTATACACTTTTATATTATTTTTGGCACTAACCTATTAACCCAAAATCCCAGTCCAGATTGTTGTTTTTTGCCTATTTCAGGGTTTTACAGAAAAGGAATATCAAACGGAGTCCAAACGGAATGAAACCTTTGGGAGAGATATTTTTGGAGCGAAATCTTCACGGGAGACTTGAGAACCACGTAATAGGGCACACGTGGCGTCCACGAGGGTGGGGGGCGCCCCCCTACAGGGCGCGCCCCCTGCCTCGTGGGCCCCACGTTTGTCCCCCGATGCCCTCCTTCCTCCTATATATACCTATGTACCCTGAAAACATCAGTCACAGAGAGAAACCCCTAATTCCACCGCCGTAACCTTTCGTACCCGTGAGATCCCATCTTGGGGACTGTTCTGGAGCTCCGCCGGAGGGGGGATCTACCATGGAGTGCTTCTACATCAACACCATCGCCTCACCATGAGTTGTGAGTAGTTTACCACAGACCTTCGAGTCCATAGTTAGTACCTAGATGGCTTCTTCTCTCTCTTTGGATCTCAATACCAAGTTCTCCTCGGTCTTCGAGGAGATCTATTCGATGTAATCTCTTTTTGCGATGTGTTTGTCGAGATCCGATAAATTATGGGTTTATGATCAAGATTATCTTTGAGAAATATTTGGTTCTTTTCTGAATTCTTTTATGTATGATTATAATATCCTTGCAAGTCTCTTCGAATTATTGGCTTGGTTTGGCCTACTAGATCTATAGTTCTTGCAATGAGAGAAGTGCTTGGCTTTGGGTTCAATCTTGTGGTATCCTTTCCCAGTGATAGTAGGGGCAGCAAGGCACGTATTGTATTGTTGCTATCGAGGATAAAAAGATGGGGTTTATATCAAATTGCTTGAGTTTATCCCTCTACATCATGTCATCTTGCTTAAGGCGTTACTCTATTCTTATGAACTTAATACTCTAGATGCATGCTGGATAGCGGTCGATGTGTGGAGTAATAGTAGTAGATGCAGAATCGTTTCGGTCTACTTGTCACGGACGTGATGCCTATATATAATGATCATGCCTAGATATTCTCATAATTATTCGCTTTTCTATCAATTGCTCGATAGTAATTCGTTCACCCACCGTAGAATTCTGCTATCATGAGAGAAGCCACTAGTGAAACCTATGGCCCCCGGGTCTATTCTCAACATATCAATCTACAATCTACTTTGCTTTTCTGTTTTTACTTTTTGTTCTTATATCCAAAAATACCAAAAATATCAAACTATCCTATCTATCAGATCTCACTTTCGTAAGTGACCATAAAGGGATTGACAACCCCTTATCGCATTGGCTGCAAAGTTCTTATTTGTTTGTGCAGGTGTGAGGGACTCACGCGTGGTCTCCTACTGGATTGATACCTTGGTTCTCAAAAACTGAGGGAAATACTTACACTACTGTGCTGCATCACCCTTTCCTCTTCGAGGGAATACAACGCAAGCTCGAGAAGTAGCAACTCCCACGGTCATATCTTCGTAGTGCTTAGGCGAAGCCTTGCGCGGATCACATCACCTTCACTGTCACCACGCCGTTGTGCTTACATAACTCATCCACTTCCTCGACATCTTGCTGGATCAAGAGGACGAGGGACGTCATTGAGCTGAACGTGTGCAGAACTTGGAGGTGACGTACGTTCGGTGCTTGATCGATCGCAGCTAGAAGAAGTTCGACTGCATCAACCGCGTTCTCAAACGATTCCGCTTTCGGTCTACGAGGGTACGTAAGCACACTCTCCCCCTCTAGTTGCTATGCATCTCCTAGATGGATCTTGCGTGAGCGTAGGATTTTTTTTTTGAAATTGCATGCTACGTTCCCCAACATGTTTAGAACTGTTAATGATCTCAAGATTGTTAGTAAACATGCTTCCATGATAAAAACTCAAGTAGAGCATGTTCTCAAAGCACAAAACGATTTGATGAATGAGATGAACAATAAGATTAATGATCATGTTGTTAAAGCTATGACTAGAGGTGGTAAAATGACTCAGGAACCTTTGTATCCTGAAGGTCATCCTAAAAGAACTGAACAATACTCCCAAAGAATTAATATCGATGCACCTAGTTCATCTAAAAAGAAAAAGAAAAATGATAGGACTTTGCATGCTTCTAGTAAACCTACTATAGACACATCTAAAAATCCAAGTGATATTTCTGTTTTTGATGCTGAAACACAATCTGGTAATGAACATGAACCCAGTAACAATGATAACGATGAGGTTCCTATTGATGCTCAACCTAGTAATGATAATGATGTGGAGATAGAACCTGCTGTCGATCTTGATAACCCGCAACCCAAAAATAAAAGATATGATAAAAGAGACTTCATTGCTAGGAAACATGGTAAAGAAAGAGAACCATGGGTTAAGAAATCCATGCATTTTCCTCCCAAAGCTTCAAAGAATAAAAATGATGAAGAAATTGAGAGCTTTTGTGAAATGCTTAGACCTGTCTTTTTGCGCCTTCATTTGACTGATATTCTGAAAATGGCTCCTTATGCTAAGTATATGAAAGATATTGTTACAAATAAAAGAAATATACCAGAAGCTGAAATTTCCACCATGCTTGCAAATTATACATTTAAAGATGGAATACCAAAGAAACTAGGAGACCCAGGAATACCAACTATACTATGCTCCATTAAAAGAAACTATGTTAAAACTGCTTTGTGTGACTTAGGAGCAGGTGTTAGTGTTATGCCTTTCCCTTTGTATCGAAGACTTGATTTGAATAAGTTGACACCAACTGAAATCTCTTTGCAAATGGCCGATAAATCAACTGATATACCCATCGGTATTTGTGAGGATGTGTCCATCGTAGTTGGTAATGTTACTATCTTAACAGACTTTATTATCTATAATACCTAAATAATTCATCCCCACTATCTTATTTCTCTTGACATGCAGCCTATCCACATCAGCAGGCCGCCACGTCATCATTTCAGTGCAGGCTTACAAGTAGGACCGACCAACATTTTACCAGCGTAAATAACAGCCACGTCAGCTTTCAGTTACATCATGTGTTCTCTCTGTGGTGAACCCACCGAGTTATTCTTCTCCCCAAAAGACCAACCTTTCCAGGTCCATCTTTCCCCAACTTTTTCCCATGCCTGGGTGAAAGCCAGAGGAGCTCCCTCAAGAAGTTGTTCTACTCCGAGCCCTCCTCGCGTCGGCGGCCTCCCCACGCCTGTGGTCAGATCGAGCTGGAGGACCTCACTCATGGCCCTGCTCTGCTCCGGACCGTCCTCATGCCAGCGGTATTGGACACATCTAACATGGCCTTCCCAGCGCGGCCCCAATTCTAGCGGGATTGGAAAGGAGAAGCTCGCTGGCCTCCCCAACCTCTTAGCAGCCGCCATCAAGGCCTGCAAAAGTGGGACTGGTTAACACATGACGTTATTGTGCTTTGGGCCCTCATAGCGTCGGCGGCCTTGGACGCGCTTGATGCAGCCGTCCTCGCCTAGGGCTTTGTTAGGCCAACTCCACCGCGCGACCCTATCCTGTCCGACCCCGTCCGTTTGGGGTAAAACGGACGAATAGCGCGGCCCAGCGCACGACCTCAAACGGACAAATGTCCGGATTCCGTCCGTTTTTGACCCATCCACGGCCCAAACTTGCGCTCGGTTTGGGGTGAAACGGACGCGCGCGAACGGCCTGGATGCACGCCCTTGTCCCCATCGTGGCCCGCCTGTCGGGGACACTAGCAGTCCCTCCGCTCCCAATGCTTCCACCCTCTCTCTCCCGCCCAGCCACCGGCGCCGCCGCTATTCTCCGGCCGCCTCCTCACCGCGCAGTCTCCATCCCTACCAAACCACTTCTCGACATGGCCGCCACCACGCTCGTGCTTTGGCCGTAGTTTTGGCCGTCGATTGGAGGTTTGACCGTCGCCGTCTTTGCCTGCCGCAGAGGGGACAGGACCGCCGGCGACGCACCACGGCGACCTCGACAGCTTCCGACGAGAGCTCCAGAGCGGCCAGTAGCCGGCCGGCAACCACTCCTGCTGCGTCGAGGTGATCATCGCGGCCTCTTCGCCACCACGACCTCAAGGTGTTCGGCATTTTGCCCACAAAGGTATGGACAGTGGAGACGAGTTTTTCTTCCATCACTTCCTTTGTTCATCGGACGATTCGTCGTCGGATGATGAAGATCTTGTGGTGGCTGCACTTGTCGTTCACGACCACATTCAACGGCAGCTTCCTCAGTATAGGGGGTCAGTCCCTGGCCGTGCTCCCAACCTGAACCGCAACAGGGAGAGAGGCCACGCCCTGCTCTATGCTGATTACTTCGCCAACACCCCGCTCTTCAAACCGGATAAATTTCGTCGCCGTTTTCAAATGGCAAGGCATGTGTTCAATCGTATCTGAGAGGGAGTGGTTGCTCATGACCCATACTTCGAGTGCAAGTCGGATGCCCTTGGCAAGCTTGGATTCTCCTCTTACCAGAAATGCACCGCGGCCATCCGCATGCTTGCATATGGAATTCCAGGCGATCTGGTGGATGAGTATGTGCGTATGAGTGAGACAACATCTCTGATGTCAATGTAGAAGTTTTGCCAGGCTGTGATCGAGGTGTTTGGCCCAGAGTACTTGAGGCAGCCAACTGCCGCTGATACAGAGAGATTGTTGGCGACCAACGCAGCTAGAGGCTTTCCAGGCATGCTTGGCAGCATAGATTGTATGCACTGGGAGTGGAAGAACTGTCCATTTGCTTGGCAGGGCCAGTACAAGGGGCATGTTAACGGGTGCACTGTCATATTAGAAGCGGTGGCATCACAAGATCTTTGGATATGTCATTCTTTCTTCGGCATGGCAGGTTCACACAATGATATCAACGTGCTGCAGCGTTCTCCAGTCTTCGCGAGGCTTGCAGAAGGTCACTCCTCACCTGTCAACTTTGAGATCAACGCCCACCATTACAACAAGGGATACTATCTAGCAGATGGTATATATCCTCAGTGGTCAACTTTTGTGAAGACAATCTAGAAACCCCAAGGTGAGAAGAGAAAGAAATTTGCCCAAATGCAAGAGAGTGTTAGAAAGGATGTGGAACGTGCTTTTGGTGTGCTTCAGTCCCGGTGGGGTATCATTCGAAACCCTGCACTATCATGGGATGAAAGGAAGCTTTGGGAGGTGATGACTGCTTGTGTGATCATGCACAACATGATCGTCGAGGACGAGCGTGATGAGAGTATCTTCGACCAAGGATTTGATTATCAAGGTGAAAATATTGAGCCCCTGCACCAAGACCCGGCCAAATTTGAACAGTTTGCCCAGTTCCACCGTGAGATGCGTGATTGGCACACTCATTTGAATCTTCAAAATGACTTGGTTGAGCACGTGTAGGATCACATTGGTAACCAATAGATGTATTGGTCCATTTTATGTTCAGTCAAGACAATTTCGATTTGGTTGTAAAACTATTTTATTAAAGACAATTTCAATTGGGTTGTAAAACTATTTTAACTTTCAGACAAATATTTGGGTTGGAAACTACTTTTGATGCAATTTTGGGCATTTTTGACCCTGACGGACAAGATGGGGCAAATGGATGCGGCCGCGCGCTGGGCGTACGGCCATCGCATCCCAGGACAGGCCCGGACACGACCCCAAATCTCTACCCAAACGGACAGAATCCGGACAAAACGAACGTCCGTTTGGGGTCGCGCGGTAAAGTTGGCCTTACAGCGGGATGAGGTGGGAAAGGAGAAGCTCGCCTGCCACCCTGCCTCCTTGCCGCCGCCATTAAGGCCTGCAAGCATTCACATGCAGCCGATTCAGCCTATGCACATGCTGTTCGTCTGCTCTGGGCCCTCCTCGCGCCGGCAACCTAGGACGCGACCGTCCCCGCGGCGGCCCCCATTATGACCTCGAGAAGGAGAACCTCCCCGGCCTCCTCTGCCCTCATCGGCGTCGCCATCGGTGCCTAAAGGTACGTTAGTACGTATGCTTTTTGGTGCATTCTGTCACTGCACGGTGATTGCTGATCGCTCCATTTGATTTGTAATTAGCTTTATTCGGTGTTCTGATCTGATATTCGTATTTATCTTTCCACTTGCTGCTTGCTCCGGGTTCTTGCTAGCTTAACTAGACGAGGACGACGACCTACCGACTGCAATTCAAGGTAATGTTTTCCAGTTGTTATTCAGTATTTTTTTTCTTTGCTAACAAGCAAAGAAAATGCTCCAGTGCAGTGCTCCAAATTGCCCACATTGTTTATCTTCTCCACTTCCATCTACGACCGTAACAACCTTTAAAAAAAATTAAAACTTTTTGCTGCAGGTAATTGAAGGTTGACGTTCCGCTTCATCTCCCCACTATCTCCACAAGAAACTGATGGGTTCCCTTTTAAAGTTGCTGCCCCACCTCATCTCAGTTTGTTCCCACCATCCTCTCGTATGGGTGGACGTCTGCCATAGGGGGCTCATACTACTGTCACCGGTGAGCAACTCTCTCCCCTCACCTATCCATTCCCTATGACATACTGCTGCCTGGATCACAAATTTGGACTTTCAGGTGCTGGACGACTTGGATGCCCAATCAGTCATCTTGGTTATTCATTCCTCGCTGCATGCCTACGCACCTCGGGTTTACGACTCTTATTAGTACATAATGTTCCCATCCATTTTAGTTCTCAATTCTGTGTGCCTTTGGTTAATATGTGGATTTAATTTTCTTGATTGCTCATAGCCTTCAATTATTATTCTTTCTCAATGCCATTATTTGAAGATTATCTTTATCTTAAAAATTCCATGGTGAAATTGGGATTAACCATTTTGACCTTTTAGTATTTTGTTTGGTAAATCAAGTGCTTGCTTTGTTCTGTATTTTGTTGTGCATAATGCTTATGAAGCTTCATGTTCATTTAATCCTCTGATCAAACATACTTTCTTATCTATAATGCACACCGAAATCAGTTCTCGAGAAAAATGTAATATTGATTTTAGAAAGGATATTGCTGGCAACTCTAAACAGGTATCACAACACTCACAAATGCTATAATGCACAATGGTTTAATAGTAGCTACATGAACTAGATACATGCTAATTTCTTGGTGGTAATTCAGACTGCCATGTGATAAAACTAGATCATGGATAACATACAGGGTACATGTTACACTATGTTGCATTATATTATTGATTGCCACTACATAAGAATTACTCCCTCCGTTCCGAAATATAGGTCGCTGGGAAAGTCCTTCCGACCAGGTGAAAACGCAGGAAATTACATTGCTACCCCTGATTTCAAATCATCATCTTAGTCTTCCTCCACTGCTCCTCCGCCTAGGTGCCACATGCCCTGCTCCTCCTCCACCCAGGCGCTCCAGGCCGAGCTTCTCCTCCGCCCAGGTGCCCATGCTCCTCCTCCACGCGCTTAGGTCTAGGTCCCCTGCTTCTCCTTAGCGCTCCCATGCCAGGTCCAGCAGCAACAGCAATCTAGGGGCGTCTCCAACAGCAGTGATCCAGGGGCGCATTCTTCTCCTTGGCGAATCAATAGAAGGTCCTTCTTCTCCTTGGCGAATCAATAGCAGGTCCTTCTTCTCCTGAAACAACATCAACAACATGTCAACAACAACATCAACATCCGGTCAATAACAACATTAACAGCAGGTCAACAACATCAGTTTGACATATTCCTTGGTGTTTGTTCATAGCATTAGTTTGACAGAGGCAATAACAGAGATTAGAGAAGAATCGATATGACAGCAGCAACAACAATTTGGGACAACTTAATTTTATTTACTCCAAGCACAAATGGTTTCGGTTAATTTTAAGCTACTCCATTTAAGCCACTGGATTGTTCATTTCATGTCAAATGGTGATATTTACCCTGTAGCATCATTAATATAGGATATCATTTCATTAATTCAGAATTGGGGTGGTCATTTTTGTTCTGTAGCTACTTCTTTTTACTCCAATTTAAACCAGTGCACTAAATTTACATTCAGAAAGTGAACTGAATTTCAATGTTCACAAAGTACAGAGAAGGGGGAAGTGAATAAAGTGCTCTACATATGAAGAAAGTGCTCCATACTTTAACAGTAGCTACAGATTATGTATTGTTTGTAACAAAGATCACTTGTATTCATAGTCCTACACTAAATCTGGAGTAGTACATGGGCAAGTTAAGACAAAAAAAATCAGTTAGCTGAACAAGAGCAGTGCAATATTCAGCAATTGTTGCTGTAATTTGAACAATAAACAACAGTAAACCAAATTAAACTACTCCTCCCTTCGAATGAATCAAATGAGTAGCTCTACACTGCATGTTTAATTAAAGAACTGAAAATGTTTCAGTTCATTTAAATTAATAGAAAAAGGGTTATAGGCTAGCAGCAGTAGCTTAATCACTGACTTCAGATTTACAGGCTAGCAGGAGTACAACTTCATTTCAGATTTTTTTTTAACAAAACTTCAATCAATCTTGACTTTGGATTTACAACTTCATTTCAGACAAAACTGCACATTTTATGACTATTACAGAAGAGTACAGAAGCTGCACATTTTCAAACAAAACTAGCAGCAGTTAATTTTGTCAAATTTTCATGACTAAGTTGCACGTTCAACAAGCTACTCCACCATGAGAAGATACAGAAGCTTCATGAGAAGATTCATGCAGTGATGAATTCAGGAGAAGCATCTTTGTTAATCTACAGAAGTTAACAAAAGCTACAGAAGCTCCAGAAACTTCATGAGAAGTTGGAGATTAACAAAGAGATGGATGGATAGAGATCACCATGAGGACAACGAGGTAGGTATTGCAGCAGCAAGCTTCTCCCTCCATCCATCTTGAATCGACATGGACCCTCCTCTCCTCTTGCGTGTAGGCCCTCCTCTCCTCTTGAATCAATATGGAGCAGGAGCTTTTCTCTCCATGGCCTGGCCTCCTTCCTTCACCACACAAGGAGATGAGATGTGATGTGATGGGAGGACAGTGCCTGCACACGACCGCACACACTGTTAGATGCGATATGGAGAGGAAGAACATCAGAGGTACAAGGGGAGGAGCCGAGGAGGGGTCTGACCTGTTGCACCTCCTCCGAGCTCGCCATGGCCTTGGGTGGAAGAGTCTGGATGCGGCGCCATCGAGCAGGGAGGGAGGCTGGACGGGGCGGTCCTCCACGGCGACCGGAGAGGCGAAGAGACGGGGCTCAAGCCGGCGGTGCTTGGTTGTGGAGAAGACAAGGGGCTCCAGCCGGTGGTCATGTGCTCTAGATCCGCTGCTTGGGCCGCGTTCCAGGTCTGCCGCTCCACATCCAACGCCTCCATCGCTCACATACAACACCGGCGCACGCGCACGCTTCCGTCGCATAGAAGCTCATTACCGGCGCACAAAAATCGATCTTTTCACCATCGGACTCACCGGCACATACGGAGGTGGGGAGAAAGGGGGTGATGGAAGCAGGTCGGCGACGTCGAGAGGGAGAGGCAGAGGGGAGGCCGACGTCGAGGGGTAGTGGCAGATCGGAGACTGGCGATGGGAAGAGGCCGCCGACGAGCAGATCTGGCACAGCAATGGGGAGAGGAACGAGCGGTGCGGTGGAGCGAGTGGAGCGAGTGGAGTGAGTGAGCTAGCGATGCGGTGGCAGGGAAAACCGGGAAAGTGGAAAAAATCCGTAACGCGATGAGAATTACACTACGATCGCTAAAACGACCTACATTTCGGTACAGACTACAGAGGGAGTATTTTGCAAAGGTGCCTTCATTCTTTTTTTTCTGAACGAGCCAGCAGAGCTGGGTTTCAGTGATTAAGCAGGGAGCAGGTGACAAAGTGACAAAGGCGAAGATCCGTGAATCAAGGAGAAAAACAAAACAAAAATAGTAGAAAAAGCCTTGGTGCATGAAGCACCCCGATCAACGGCTACTATCTCATGGAGGATTCCCGAAGGGGCTCAGAATGGATTTGTAGCCTCCATGTTGCCAAAGCGAGAGCTCTCTCCTGATGTCTGCAATCAGAACATCTCCAACAGCCGCGCTTCGCGCCGCGCCTAAAAAACATGTTTGCCGCGCGCTGGTCGCCTGGTTTGCCGCGTCGCGCAGCGGTGGCTCCAGCAGCAGCTTTAAAATGCAGCGCGCGCGCTCCGCTCCAGCAGCGCCAAATATGGCATTTGAACACAAAATAGTTTGAAACATTCAATCAAAATGCAATGAACATGTGAAATTTAACAAAAACAAGTTGATGAATAAAAGTCATGCCCACAAGTTCATCCAACCAAGTTCAAAATGCAAACCAAGTTCAAAATACAAGTTCATCCAACAAAGTTAAAGACATATAAACACATCAACCATCTTCCTCGTCTTCTTCCTCTTCTTCCTCTTCTTCCGCCGACGATTCTTCCGCCTTCGAAGATGAATCTTCCGCCTTTGCCGCGCAAGGGTTTTCGGCGGCGGCGGCGGTGGCGACGGCGGCGGCGGCGGCGACGGCGACGGCGGGGTCGCGGCTGTACAGCGGGGTGCCGATGTGCGCGTCCATGGTGGCAGGGGCGCTGGCGCCGGCGCGCGCGGGTGCGAAGGAGGAAGAAAAGGACGAGTTCGCGTGCGCGCTCAAGTCTGCCGCGCGCGGAAGTGGACGCCCGAAATTAACCGCGCGGGATGAGGCTATGGCCAGCGCGCCCAACTCGTTTTAGCGTGTGCGCGGTTTTTGCACGCCCGCTGGAGCTGTCCGCCGCGTTGCGCGCGCGCTATAATTGCCTTTTTTGCGGCGCGGCGCTAGTATAGCGCGGCTGTTGGAGATGCTCTCACCGCAAGCACCGTGGCCTCCTAATTTCTAAAGACTCGATTGTTACGTTCCTGCCAGATTTTTCAAAACACCAGCATGATCAAAGACTTGATCCCTTTCGCATGTGCTGACTCTGTTGCAGAGACCATGGCTTCGGCCTTTTCCAGTGAGCTGCATTCATTTGGCAGACACGCCATGCTGAGGCCCTGGCAGTGCTGCCAAGTTGACAAACTAGACCAAACTGCCTTCGTGAACGGGCAGCTCCAGAACAGATGAGCCGAGGTTTCTAGGTTTCTGAGACAGAGCTGGCAAAAGTAGGAGTTCGGCCAGCCCCTGCGCTGGAGCCGGTCGTTGACCCATAATCGGTTCAGGTGGAGGAGCCACGCAAACATCTTGAGCTTGGCCGGAGCCCAGACTTTCCAGATCATGGCCTGGAACATGGTCGTCGTGGAGCCTAGGAACTGGAGGGCATAGGCCGAGCATGAGCAGTACAGACCTGATCCCTCCGTGTTCCAGCGGATCTGGTCCTGACCTTCATTCTGAAAGTTGAGTTGTAGGCGCTGAATGAGGCGGTGCAGCTCTAGAACCTTGCTGACAAGAACAGTGTTGGTGTTGTGTGCAAGGTCCAGAACCCAGCGGTCGTCGGAGATAGCTTGTGCCACCGTCCTGCCCTTACGTCTGGAGTGCTTGAAAAGAGCCGGGAAGCAGAACTTCAGCGGCACCGGCCCGAGCCAAGAGCAGCACCAGAAGCTTGCTTTTCCCCGTTGCCAATTGTGATAGTCGTTGCCGCGTTGAAGAGGGCATGATCTGAGTCATCGCACGGCGGTTCTGTTCCAACCCAAGGGCGAGAGGGATTCTTCCAGCTGTGCCAGAGCCATCACAGCCGGATGGCACGATTGAATTTGGGGAGGTCCAGCACGCCTAGGCCGCCATGCTCGATCGGGGAGCAAACTCGTTCCCAGTTTACTTTGCAGCTGCCACCGGAGAGCTCTTGATCTTTCCCCCAGAGAAACCGTCGCCTATGCTTGTCAATTTCCTTCAGAAGCTTCTTGGGTACCCGCAGCGCTGTGAGGGCAAAGGTAGGCTGTGGGGACCACGACTTAGAAGTCGAGATCACCGAATGCACGTGTACAGTGATCCCAGAGATCAATGCTCACTGAACACACAGAAGCTGAATAACAAGAGTCTTACATCCATACATACCGTCTTACACAAATTATGGCCATTATGGCCAAGTCTTACATAGATAAGGCCTCAAGGGCTGAATAGCAAATAACTCGAATAGCGGAAGTCTTCGATGATAAGTAGAACCCATGCCATCTACCTTAACCCTACAGGCATTTTGACTGGGATAGCTTCCTAGTTCGCATGTTCGTCTCCGTAGAACTCTTCTTCATATTCTTGTTCCTCCATGCCTGGCCAATTAAATAACCAGTGGCAAGCCAATGAGTAATTTGAATGTACTTGTAAGCAACCCATGATTTGGTTCAAAGTAACAATGCAATTGAACAACAATGAGCAATCTAGCTACGAGCTAGAATAAATATTCTACCATCAAGTATATGCATCAATAAATTCATGTAACCTCGAAGACAGGTTACCGATATCAACATGAATAGAATTCAGCTCAACGAGTCAAGTCACCACCTTGATTCATCACACACACATACTTTCACCGATATAGTAAAATTCTGGACATAGTTTAAGTAGCACCACCCAACTGTCCACTTTACCCACAAGATCCGGGAAGCTTTCGTGTCACCCACGATCCCGCAGTACCTCAAGTACTCGGGGGAAGCACCCGGTCATTATCTTTCCTTAGACGACACTAACATAGAGTCCACTTGTTGGTGCACAGCCCTCGAGTACAAACAGCAGATCATGGGACTTGCCCTATTTTCAATGTCACGCGTACACGAAGGGACCAACCGTGTGTCCGGTGCCCTGTGAAAACAGTCATGGTCGCCTATCCGAGCACGACCCCGTCCCGGGAAAGACCTCAAGTCTTCCCGTCACTAGTAATGCGGGCACCATGCTAGTATCGGCCTAAGTAATCAATAACGCCCCGTCCCATAAGGGGTAGAGTGGTTGCACATATTTGGTTGGGACGGTAGTCACACATAAATCTAATCCATCATTTCACCCTTGCACAAGATCTTTACCGGCACATCACTTCTTCCTCAAATGATGACCTAACTCAATATCACCCTCGGGCATTAGGGGCACCCGATGGGGTTTATGAAAAGAATGCAACCACGAAGGTTACATGGCACACATGCATCACTATGCATCACTACTAACCATTTGCATTGCATCTAGCACATAGCAAGATCAAGAGTAAAACATGCATCATGTGGTGGTTCTAAACTAGGTTACCACCGTAACTCTTATCATCATGCATCCGGAAACAAACGGGTTCCGAAGAACACAAGTGTATCATGGTCAAAGGGCTGCTTGCCTGGATTGGCTTGGTCTTCAAATCCTTCCCCACCTCCTTCTTCAGCAACCTCGTCAAATACGGTATCTAATCGTCGCAAAATAACAACAGAAAAATAAGATCACAATAAAAATAGAAAAATCAAAGTGCTCAGAAAAATGTCAACTTATTTTTGTTAAATACTAGAGGGAAAACTAAGATGGCAAAAATTCTTAGTTTGAGTTTTGGAGTGGCAGAATGGAGTCTAAGAATATTTGAACAGAAGTTTTAATGTTCAAATATGAATTTAAATTTGAATAGGACAGTAAAGGTTCATGGATATGTGTGGAAGTGACACCATTAAATAGGTTGGAATTTTACAAGTTTTTGGGAGTTGGAATTAATTCATTTGGACAAATATTTATTTCTGTGAAATTATTTGAAATAACCACAGAAAAGAAAAAGAGAAAAAGGCCCTCTGCCACTGGGCCAGAACGGCCACAGTGCACGGCCCAGGGCGAATAGCCCACCGCACGGGCGCCAGCGCGCGCGTGCCAGGTTTTTTAAACCTGACGGGCGGGGCCCGGCGGTCAGTGACAGAGAGGGGAGCGAGAGGGAGGTGAGGATGACAGGCGGGGCCCGCCTGTCATCTTCAACCTTGCGGCCAGAGAGACGGCGAGCTCATCGGCGGTGATTCCGGGCACGGCGGGGCAAGCTACGGGTAGGAATGGACCCAGCGGAGAGTCGCCGTTCTGGTGGTGGTGGTGCGGTTCGCCGGAGGGGCCTGGTTCGCCGGCGGCGAGGACTCGCGGCGGAGGAGCGTCGGGAGGGTCCTGGCTGGCTCGCTCCGGGCTGCAATAGGAGTGGGAGAAGGAGGGGAACGAGTCAGTGAGGTCTGGTGGCTCCAGATCGAGCAAGAGCTGGGGCGGAGGGAGGCTGTACCGCGAGATCTCCGGTCGCCCGACGCGGCGGAGCTCCGGTTGATCCCGAGCACAGAGGCTCTCTGAGGGTGAGTGGGTGGTGCTGGTGTGCTCCTGGGGGTACGGGGAGGAGATGGGTGTTGTTGGAGAGGCTCGGGGCGTGCTTATATAGCCGAGCCCCGGTCCACCGTGGACTCGTGCGCCGGCGAGGTTACGGGCGAGGCCATAGGCCGTGCAGGTGCTTTTGTTCGAGTCGGGGGACGTTCGTGGATGAGGTCTACGCCTAGGAGAGGGAAGAGGAGGAGCGGGGAATGCTCCAGAGGGCTCGCGCGTGTGAGGCCAGAAATTGGAGCTTGCGGGCGGCCGGCGCGCGTGCGAGGGCGGCCACTGGAGGGAGAAGGAGGAGGGGGACAGCGCCGAGGGGAGTCGCGGACGCCGAGGCGCATCGGTTGGCGCGAGGGAGGAGCACGAGGTGGTCGGAGGCGAGTGATTGGGCGAGGCTACAGTGCGGGTGCGCACTGTAGCGCGCTCTGGAGCGTGCTAATGGCATGCCACGGCATGCCGTTGGCTTACTGGTCGTGTCCGCCGTGTCTGGGGGGGTCCAGCACGAAGTAAATAAACCAGCTGTGGCCTTGGATGCTCTGGGTGATCAGTGAGGGAGGAGTGAAGCTGGTAGATGGGTAGAATTTGGCTGTCTAGCAAGGTAACTTAGGGTTTTCACCCCTCAATCATGGAGCTCTGGTCCAGGGGGAGTTACTGGAGGTAGAATGTAACTAGGTGAAGCTGTGGTAGAAAGTTGAAGCAAAAGTAAATAGTAAAAGAGGTCAAGATGATGGTTTTGGTAATTTGGCAGAAGGTGTTTGATCATGTTTTGGACAAGCAAATGATCTCCACTGGCTATGACACTTAACAGGATGAAATTTCATATGGAAATAGGGTGTTTCACCAAATTTGGGCTCATTTGAAGAAACTAGCCAATGTAACTTTGGTGAACCCTAGAAATCAACAGAAATGGCTTCATCATGTTTAAGTCAAGTTAATCATCTCCCCTTGATGCACCACTTGGTGTAGTTTCATCATTTGGTGTATTTATCATGCTCACAAAGTTTGAAGCTCCAGGTAAAAACTTGGTAATGTAAAGTTGTTCAAATTTGAATTTGAACAGAAATGGTTTTGGGGTATTCTGATCAAGTTGCCCTACTCCAAATCTTGTGCCATTTGGTCTAGATGCCTTATTAGGCCATTCTAGCATGTGCACCAAGATTGAGAGCATTTGGACAAGTTTGGCAATGTAAAGTTGCTCAAACTTCAGATATGGACAGAATGGTTATGAAGGGTTTTGAGGATGTTATCTTGCTTCCCAAGCCATGGGGCTTGGCAAGATCATCAAATATGTCATATATGATATGATAGAATTTCCCTGGAATTTTTAGAGAATATTTCCTTTGTAAATATTTCAAAAGCTTGAAATATCCAGAAAGGGTTTTGGAGGGATTAGCCCATTATTTTGAACATGACCAAGTGTTGAAACTCTTATATATGGACAATATATGTCCTATGAGTCTCCCTGAATTTTGGCAAATATTTTTGAAATACTTAAATAATTTTCCCCTATTAAAGACCTTTTCTGGCCTTAAGAAAAAGCTTTTAAATAAAATAGGAAAATAACTCTTAAAATTATACTTTTGTGGTTTCTGGGAGTCCTATGACTACTAGGTTTTTTGAAATAAATTTCTCACCCTAAATCAAGCACTTGCAGTGCAAACCTCAATTCAGGGGTTTTTGGAATATTAAATTTTAAAAATACATTTTGGCCAAATTAATTTTATAAGAAAATACTATACTGTTATAAACACTTGGTATGATCATTGGGCAGAAGTTTTGGGTATGGAGATGAATTCTACAAGAGGTAATAGTTGACTTTAATGAGCACATGAAAAACATAGGAAGAAAAACTCAATTCCAAATAAAAGCCAAATGATGCCAAAAAAAATTGCTGGTCCAAATTTTCATGCTTCATTGATGCAAATGACATGTTACAAAATGCAGGGTTTGACAGACCTACCCCCCTTACAAGAATCTCGTCCCCGAGATTCCTAAACTAGGTCTTAAAAGAGATCGGGATACTCGGATCTAAGATAGTCTTCACGTTTCCAGGTTGCTTCTGCTTCCGTGTGGTTGCTCCACTGGACCTTGAAGTACTTGATGGTGCGGCTTCGTGTCCATCATTCTGCCTCGTCCAGAATGCGAATGGGCTTCTCACGGTAGGTCAAATCAGGCTGGAGATCAATGGCTTGGTGATCAACATCCTTGTAGAGATCAGGCTTGTTCGGAACTTGGATACATTTCCGAAGTTGTGACACGTGGAATACATTGTGCACATCGGATAGCTCAGGTGGTAGTTCCAACTGGTAAGACACTTCTCCTCGTCGTGCAGTGATCTCAAAGGGTCCAATAAACCTTGGTGCGAGCTTCCCCTTGACGTGGAAACGCTTGGTTCCCTTTGGAGGAGTTACTCATAGGTACACATGGTCCCCGACATGGAAACTCATGTCCCGACGGTGAGTGTTAGCATAACTCTTCTGCCTTGACTTGGCTGCCTTCAAACGTTCTCTGACTAGTTGGACTTGCTCTTCTGCTGTGCGGAGAATATCCGGTCCAAAGACTAGCCATTCTCCAGTCTCTGACCAGTTGAGGGGTGTGCGACATCTGCGTCCGTATAATGCCTCAAATGGTGCCATCTGAAGGCTCGACTGGTAACAGTTGTTATAGGAGAACTCGGCAAAAGGGAGGCAATCTTCCCACTTGGCTCCATACGCCAAGACACAGGCTCGGAGCATGTCTTCTAGAATTTGATTTACTCGCTCTGTCTGACCTCCGGTCTGTGGGTGGAAAGTCGTGCTGAAAGATAATTTGGTTCCCAAGGCTTCTTGGAACTTCTTCCAGAACCTTGAGGTGAACTGGGTTCCTCGATCTGACACAATCTCCTTGGGAACGCCGTGAAGGCTTACAATTCTATCGATGTAGAGAGCTGACAGCCGGTTGCCATCATAAGTGGTCCTGACAGGAATGAAATGGGCCACCTTGGTCAAATGGTCGACTATGACCCAGATAGAGTCATGTCCTCTATTTGACCTTGGTAATCCAGTGATGAAGTCCATTCCGACCTTGTCCCACTTCCACTCGGGAACCTTGAGTGGTTGGAGCAATCCAGCGGGTCGCTGATATTCAGCCTTGACCCTTTGGCACACATCACACTTTGCAACATAGGTTGCAAGCTCTCTTTTCATCCCGTGCCACCAGAATCTTTCCTTCAAGTCTTGATACATCTTGGTTCCTCCAGGGTGGATGGAATACGGAGTGTCGTGGGCTTCTTGCAGGATCAGGTTCTTCAGCTCCATCTTGTTTGGTATGCATATGCGGCCTTTGTACCAAACAATCCCGTGCTCGTCCTCGGAGAATCCTGGTGCCTTGCCTAGCTTCATCTTCTTCTTGATGCCTTTAATGCTTGCGTGCCCGCCTTGCGCCCTCTTGACTTCGTCCATCAGGGTTGGTTTGACTTCCAAATGATCCAGAAATCCAGGGGTGACCAATTCCAAACTGAATTGTTCGAACTCCTTAAACAGGGCTGGCTGCCTCTTTTGAATTATGGCATTCAAGGAGCAAGCCTTCCTGCTTAAGGCATCGGCCACCACGTTAGCTTTCCCGGGGTGATATTGAACACTGAGGTCATAATCTTTGATGAGTTCCAACCATATTCGCTGCCTCATGTTCAATTCCTTTTGGGTGAAAATGTACTTCAGACTTTTGTGGTCTGTGTATATCTCACACCGTTTCCCTAGGAGGTAATGCCGCCATGTCTTCAAGGCATGAACCACTGCTGCTAACTCAAGATCATGAGTAGCGTAGTTCTCTTCATGAGGTCATAGCTGCCTGGAGAGGTAAGCTATGACTCGGCCTTCTTGCATCAGAACGCTTCCCAATCCGGTTTGAGAGGCATCACAATATATCACGAACTCCTTGTGAATATCAGGTGTTGCCAGAACTGGGGTGGTGGTCAATCTCTTCTTGATCTCTTGGAAGCTCTCTTCACATTTTGGTGTCCACTCGAACTTCTTGTCCTTCTTGAGGAGCTGAGTCATCGGCCGGGCAATGCTAGAGAATCCTTCCACGAATTTGCGGTAATAGCCCGCAAGTCCGAGGAAGCTTCTGACTTCCTTGACGGTCGTTGGAGATTGCCATTGGGTCACAGCTTCGATCTTCGCAGGATCAACTGACAATCCTTCTTCGGTCAAGACATGACCTAAGAATCCAACTTTATGCAGCCAGAACTCACACTTGCTGAATTTGGCATATAGTTGGTGCTCCCGAAGCTTGTCTAGGACCATCCTCAAATGTTGCTCGTGTTCTTCCTCCGTCTTCGAGAAGACAAGAATGTCATCGATGAAGACAACAAAAAACTTGTCCAAATATTCCATGAAGACTTTATTCATGAGATACATGAAGTAAGCTGGGGCATTGGTTAATCCAAAGGACATGACCGTGCACTCATACAGGCCATATCTGGTTATGAATGCCGTCTTCGGAATATCTTGGGGTCTGATCTTCAGTTGGTAGTACCTAGATCTGAGGTCGATCTTGGAGAACACCTTGGCTCCGCTGGGCTGATCAAACAGATCTTCAATCTTGGGAAGTGGATATTTGTTCTTGATTGTAACTTCATTGAGGGAGCGATAGTCAATGCATAAGCGGATGGTACCGTCCCTCTTTGCCACAAACAGAACAGGTGATCCCCAAGGGGAGGCACTTGGGCGGATAAATCCCTTCCTCAGCTGCTCTTCCAGTTGCTTCTTCAACTCGGCTAATTCTTCCGTCCCCATTCTATAAGGCTTCTTATAGATGGGTCCTGCCCCGGGCACGAGCTCGATGATGAACTCAATGTCACGGTCAGGGGGCATCCCCGGTAGTTCATCCGGAAAGACATCAGGATACTCGCATACCACCGGTACTTGCTCTAGCCCAACTTCAGACAGACAGTTGACTTGAACGGCTTGAGCGGAAGAGGAGTTGGGAGTGAACTTAACTTCGACTCCTTGGTCATTGGTCACAGTGACAGTCCGATTGGCACAATCTAATAAGCCTTGGTGCTTACTGAGCCAATCCATCCCTAAGATCACATCCAAGCCTTGGGATCTTAGGATGATAAGGTCTGCTAGGAAGTCTACACCATTAATGGTAATACTGACTCCTTTACAACCTATCTTGGCTCTCATCTCTGCTCCGGGGGTTTGTACCACCATGGGGTTATTCAGGGGTGTAGGGGTCATGCCACTTTTTAATGCAAATCTTTGAGTGACAAATGAATGCGTGGCTCCAGAATCAAACAAGACAGTTGCAGGTGCTGAGTTGACAAGGAACGTACCCAGCACGACGTCCGGGTCTTCCTGGGCTTCTTCAGCAGTGACGTGATTCACACGCCCCTTCCCATGGTTAGGCGGGTTGCGAGGAGCTGGGTTCCTTGGTGGCATCCCGCGGCCTTGTCCTGGGTTCTGCGCATTGGGGCACGGGGCATCAGGCTTCTTGTTGGGGCACACCCTTGAGATGTGTCCTGACTGACCACATCCAAAGCAAGTGACTTGGTTTGGATTATTGATCTTGTTGCCACCACTGTTATTGGGGTTGAATGCTGGCCTTGGGTTGGCATACTGCTGAGGCTGATAGTTGGTGTGAGGTGCAGGAGCTCTTGGTTGCTGATAGGTTGGCTTGACCGGGACTGACTGCCACGGGCAAGGCTTCTGGTTGCTGGAACTTCCCTTGCTGACCATCTTGCACTTGCGAGTGTCTTCCAGAACACGCCGCTTGTCTTCAAGCATGAGTGCTTTGTTTACTAGGTCAGGGAAGGTTGGGCAGTCGCACACGACAAGCGAGTACTGCAGAGTCTGATTGAGGCCTTCCATGAAGCGCTCCCTTTTTGCAGCATCGGTGCTGACATCTTCAGGGGCATACCTTGACAGAACACTAAACTTTTGCATGTACTCCTTGACAGTGCCACTTCCTTGCTTCAGGGCTCGGAACTCACGCTTTTTGATAGCCATGATTCCGGAAGGAATGTGGGCTTTGCGGAATTCTGCCTTGAAGTTGTCCCAAGTGATGTCTTGTCCAGCATGCATGACCTTGAATCCATCCCACCAAGCTCTAGCAGTCCCTCTGAGGCAGTGGGCTACATAAGCCACCTTCTCGCGGTCTTCGGGGCATCCGACTAGTTCCAGCAAGTCCTCAATGGTGCGGACCCAGTCGTCTGCATCCAGGGGTTCAACAGTCTCGATGAAGGTTGGCGGTGCATGCTTCTTGAACTCTTCCAACGTGGAACGTCCATTGCCATTCCCCGCCGGCTGGCGGTTGTTGGTGACAGCTTGAGCAATCAACTGAAGGGCTGCGGTGTTGGCTTGGCGTTCCTCTCGGAAAGCTTGGAGAAGCTGAGCCATGTCCATGTTCGGAGGAGGTGGTGGTGGAGCTTGGTCGTTGGTTTGGTCGTGGCCTGCCTCTGATTGAGCGGATGCTCCGGCTTCAGGCTGCTGGGTAGAGGTACCAGTACGAGTTACAACAGGCATCCTGTTGGAGCGGTAAAAGGTCTCATGACTTGGAAGAGGGAAAGCAATATAGATGGGTGCCTAGTAAGGGGGTGGGTGTGACACTAATCAAATCATGCAAGGGCCGAAAGGGCCAAACACTTCATTAAAATCCAAATGGGTGATGCAGTCGTTTACATATTCCCGAAGGGAGAATACGACATACATCCAAACACAACAAAAGCATCACTAGATGGTTTCATATGAACCATACAAGGACTCGACTGCGCATAGGGGTTACACGACCTATCCTACCATAGAGGTTACGAACTGGCATATCCGAGTTGCGAATAATGCCTAAGCGGCGGAATGCTCGGTCGCGTATTCTAGCTCTTCTGGGTCTTCCTCCTTGTCTTCATCTGTCTGGGCCCCCTTGTCACTTGAGGGTGTGGGGGAGTGGAGGAGTTGGATACGACGGTGCTTTGCCGGTGGTGCCGAGAAAAGCTTGCGATATTCCCTTGCCGTCATACGGCGTCGCCGAGGTGGTTCTTCATCCTTGGAAGATACATCTCCTGAGGGCCTTCCGCCTCGGTACGCGATAGCAGACTGTCCTGGAGGTGCACCTTCCTTCTTGATCCTATCTGTCTTCTCTTGTGCTCGACGAAGAAGTGCCTTGGTCTTGTGAAGTTCTTCTCGGAGCTTCATCGATTCCGAGGCCAAATCTTGTGCCAAGCTGTCAGCACATAGACTGAAGTAGGTCTGGAATCGAAGCGGGAGTCCTTCCTTCAGTGGAGGGGCTAGTGCGCTGCTTTCATCTTCGCCTTCCTTCCGGTACGGCAAGAAGCGAGTTGTCATCTTGGCTGCCATCTCCGGAAGAAGCTCGCGGAGACGGGTTAGTGCCTTGAGTGCAGCAGCCTCGACAGCGAGAGGTAGTGTTGCCATCTGGGGTCCCTCAAAGAGCCAACTTGTGGGAGGATCGTTTGCCTTCACGATCACTTCCACATGGTACTCCACCTCGGTGTCGCTAACCCAATGCTCAAGGTAGGTGAGGATGGGTGCTCGGTGGAACTGGCACTCCTGGAGGCTATCCTCCAGAAGCAAGGGAAACCCAGTGGTCAGGTGCTCTTCAGGTACAGCGGCCATCTACAAAGGTGGAATGGGAGAGGTTAATAAGCTGATGATATCTCAGGTTGGTAAGGTTTAGAAAAGAAGAGAGGTTTAGAAGGTTTTTGAAAAAGGGGTCTCATCTAACTAACGCCCATGCTAACTAAGGCTTCCTACAGTCAGGATGGCTCTGATACCAGCTCTGTGGGGACCCCGACTTAGAAGTCGAGATCACCGAATGCACGTGTACAGTGATCCCAGAGATCAATGCTCACTGAACACACACAAGCTGAATAACAAGAGTCTTACATCCATACATACCGTCTTACACAAATTATGGCCATTATGGCCAAGTCTTACATAGATAAGGCCTCAAGGGCTGAATAGCAAATAACTCGAATAGCGGAAGTATTCGATGATAAATAGAGCCCATGCCATCTGCCTTAACCCTACAGGCATTCTGACTGGGATAGATTCCTAGTTCGCATGTTCGTCTCCGTAGAACTCTTCTTCATATTCCTGTTCCTCCATGCCTGGCCAATTAAATAACCAGTGGCAAGCGAATGAGTACTATGAATGTACTCGCAAGCAACCCATGATTTGGTTCAAAGTAACAATGCAATTGAACAACAATGAGCAATCTAGCTACGAGCTAGAATAAATATTCTACCATCAAGTATATGCATCAATAAATTCATGTAACCTCGAAGACAGGTTACCGATATCAACATGAATAGAATTCAGCTCAACGAGTCAAGTCACCACCTTGACTCATCATCACACACATACTTTCACCGATATAGTAAAATTCTGGACATAGTTTAAGTAGCACCACCCAACTGTCCATGACCGTGGACACAACTATTCGAATAGTTTTACACTCTGCAGAGGTTGCGCACTTTACCCACAAGATCCGGGAAGCTTTCGTGTCACCCACGATCTCGCAGTACCTCAAGTACTCGGGGGAAGCACCCGGTCATTATCTTTCCTTAGACGACACTAACATAGAGTCCACTCGTTGGTGCACAGCCCTCGAGTACAAACAGCAGATCATGGGACTTGCCCTATTTTCAATGTCACATGTACACGAAGGGACCAACGGTGTATCCGGTGCCCTGCGAAAACAGTCATGGTCGCCTATCCCCGTCCCGGGAAAGACATCAAGTCTTCCCGTCACTAGTAATGCGGGCACCATGCTAGTATCGGCCTAAGTAATCAATAACGCCCCGTCCCATAAGGGGTAGAGTGGTTGCACATATTTGGTTGGGACGGTAGTCACACATAAATCTAATCCATTATTTCACCCTTGCACAAGATCTTTACCGGCACATCACTTCTTCCTAAAGTGATGACCTAACTCAATATCACCCTCGGGCATTAGGGGCACCCGATGGGGTTTATGAAAAGAATGCAACCACGAAGGTTACATGGCACACATGCATCACTATGCATCACTACTAACCATTTGCATTGCATCTAGCACATAGCAAGATCAAGAGTAAAACATGCATCATGTGGTGGTTCTAAACTAGGTTACCACCGTAACTCTTATCATCATGCATCCGGAAACAAACGGGTTCCGAAGAACACAAGTGTATCATTGTCAAAGGGTTGCTTGCCTGGATTGGCTTGGTCTTCAAAGTCTTCAAATCCTTCCCCACCTCCTTCTTCAGCAACCTCGTCAAATACGGTATCTAATCGTCGCAAAATAACAACGGAAAAATAAGATTACAATAAAAATAGAAAAATCAAAGTGCTCAGAAAAATGTCAACTTATTTTTGTTAAATACTAGAGGGAAAACTAAGATGGCAAAAATTCTTAGTTTGAGTTTTGGAGTGGCAGAATGGAGTCTAAAAATATTTGAACAGAAGTTTTAATGTTTAAATATGAATTTAAATTTGAACAGGACAGTAAAGGTTCATGGATATGTGTGGAAGTGACACCACTAAATAGGTTGGAATTTTACAATTTTTTGGGAGTTGGAATTAATTCATTTGGACAAATATTTATTTCTGTGAAATTATTTGAAATAACCACAGAAAAGAAAAAGAGAAAAAGGCCATGTGCCACTGGGCCAGAACGGCCACAGTGCACGGCCCAGGGCGAATAGCCCACCGCACGGGCGCCAGCGCGCGCGCGCCAGGTTTTTTAAACCTGACGGGCGGGGCCCGGCGGTCAGTGACAGAGAGGGGTACGAGAGGGAGGTGAGGATGACAGGCGGGGCCCGCCTGTCATCTTCAACCTTGCAGCCAGAGAGACGGCAAGCTCACCAGCGGCGATTCCGGGCACGGCGGGGCAAGCTACGGGCAGGAATGGACCCAGCGGAGAGTCGCCGTTCTGGTGGTGGTGGTGCGGCTCGCCGGAGGGGCCTGGTTCGCCGGCGGCGACTACTCGCGGCGGAGGAGCGTCGGGAGGGTCCTGGCTGGCTCGCTCCGGGCTGCAATAGGAGTGGGAGAAGGAGGGAAACGAGTCAGTGAGGTCTGGTGGCTCCAGATCGAGCAAGAGCTGGGGCGGAGGGAGGCTATACCGCGAGATCTCCGGTCGCCCGGCGGAGCTCCGGTCGATCCCGAGCACAGAGGCTCTCTGAGGGCGAGTGGGTGGTGCTGGTGTGCTCCTGGGGGTACGGGGAGGAGATGGGTGCTGTTGGAGAGGCTCAGGGTGTGCTTATATAGCCGAGCCCCTGTCCACCGTGGACTCGTGCGCCGACGAGGTTACGGGCGAGGCCAGAGGCCGTGCAGGCGCTTTTGTTCGCGTCGGGGATGTTCGTGGATGAGGTCTACTCCTAGGAGAGGGAAGAGGAGGAGCGGGGAATGCTCCAGAGGGCTCGCGCGTGTGAGGCCAGAGGTTGGAGCTTGCGGGCGGCCGGCGCGCGTGCGAGGGCGGCCACTGGAGGGAGAAGGAGGAGGGCACAGCGCCGGGGGGAGTCGCGGACGCCGAGGCGCATCGGTTGGCGCGAGGGAGGAGCACGAGGTGGTCGGAGGCGAGGGATTGGGCGAGGCTACAGTGCGGGTGCGCACTGTAGCACGCTCTGGAGCGTGCTAATGGCATGCCGTTGGCTTACTGGTCATGTCCGTCGTGTCTGGGGGGTCCAGCACGAAGTAAATAAACCAGCTGTGGCCTTGGATGCTCTGGGTGATCAGTGAGGGAGGAGTGAAGCTGGTAGATGGGTAGAATTTGGCTGTCCAGCAAGGTAACTTAGGGTTTTCACCCCTCAATCATGGAGCTCTGTTCCAGTGGGAGTTACTGGAGGTACAATGTAACTAGGTGAAGCTGTGGTAGAAAGTTGAAGCGAAATTAAATAGTAAAAGAGGTCAAGATGATGGTTTTGGTAATTTGGCAGAAGGTGTTTGATCATGTTTTGGACAAGCAAATGATCTCCACTGGCTATGACACTTAACATGATTAAATGTCATATGGAAATAGGGCGTTTCACCAAATTTGGGCTCATTTGAAGAAACTAGCCAATGTAACTTTGGTGAACCCTAGAAATCAACAGAAATGGCTTCATCATGTTTAATTCAAGTTAATCATCTCCCCTTGATGCACCACTTGGTGTAGTTTCATCATTTGGGGTATTGATCATGCTCACAAAGTTTGAAGCTCCAGGTAAAAAGTTGGTAATGTAAAGTTGTTCAAATTTGAATTTGAATAGAAATGGTTTTGGGGTATTCTGATCAAGTTGCCCTACTCCAAATCTTGTGCCATTTGGTCTAGATGCCTTATTAGGCCATTCTAGCATGTGCACCAAGTTTGAGAGCATTTGGACAAGTTTGGCAATGTAAAGTTGCTCAAACTTCAGATATGGACAAAATGGTTATGAAGGGTTTTGAGGATTTTATCTTGCTTCCCAAGGCATGGGGCTTGGCAAGATCATCAAATATGTCATATATGACATAATAGAATTTCCTTGGAATTTTTAGAGAATATTTCCTTTGTAAATATTTCAAAAGCTTGAAATATCCAGAAAGGGTTTTGGAGGGATTAGCCCATTATTTTGAACATGACCAAGTGTTGAAACTCTTATATATGGACAATATATGTCCTATGAGTCTCCTGAATTTTGGCAAATATTTTTGAAATACTTAAATAATTTTCCCCTATTAAAGACCTTTTCTGGCCTTAAGAAAAAGCTTTTAAATAAAATAGGAAAATAACTCTTAAAATTATACTTTTGTGGTTTCTGGGAGTCCTATGACTACTAGGTCTCAAATATACTTTTTGAAATAATTTTATCACCCTAAATCAAGCACTTGCAGTGCAAACCTCAATTCAGGGGTTTTTGGAATACTAAATTTAAAAAATACATTTTGGCCAAATTAATTTTATAAGAAAATACTATACTGTTATAAACACTTGGTATGATCATTGGGCAGAAGTTTTGGGTATGGAGATGAATTCTACAAGAGGTAATAGTTGACTTTAATGAGCAAATGAAAAACATAGGAAGAAATACTCTATTCCAAATAAAAGCCAAATGATGCCAAAAAAATTTGCTGGTCCAAATTTTCATGCTTCATTGATGCAAATGACATGTTACAAAATGCAGGGTGTGACATAGGCAGAGCCGAGAGGACGCAGCGGACAAGGACACGTCTGCCCGCCATGGACAGCATGCGTCCCTTCCATCCTGCGAGCCGTGCCTTGATACGGTCAAGGATGAACTGCAAATGCACTAGACGTAGCCATCCCGTGGTGATCGGAAGACCTAGATATCTAATTGGGAAGTGAGCGATCAGGCCGCCAAACGCTTGAAGAACTAGCCCTAGGTCGATGTCGTTGCAGTGGATCGGCGTGGCCGTGGACTTGGCCGGATTGATTCGGAGGCCCGAGGCGTCGCCGAAGCTCTGAAGGATATGCATCAAGTAATCTATCTCTTCTTTGTCAGGGTTGGCGAAAATTACGGAATCGTCAGCGTATAAGCTCACTCTGAGCTTGACCTCACGGCCAGGCATCGGCAAGATCTCGAGGGCCTCCTCGACAGCCTGAAGCAGGCGGTGGATGGGGTCGATCGCGAAGATGAAGAGGAGAGGAGACAGAGGGTCGCCTTGCCTTAGTCCTTGCCGATGCAGGATTTGCGCGCCAGGCGAGCCATTGAGGAGGAAAGCCGAGGATGATGTAGCGAGGAGGAGCGTCATCCAGTCCCGCCAGCGTGCACTAAAACCTAGCCTCTCGAGCAGTTCCAGGAGATATTCCCATGAGACGTTGTCAAAAGCTCGTGAGATGTCAAGCTTAAGAAGAACTGCTGGTGTTTTTCCGCGGTGCAGGCTCTTGACGCAATTCTGGACATAGACAAAACTGTCGTGCAAACATCTGGTCTTCAGAAAAGCCGTCTGATCAGGCGAGATAACTGACTGCACCACTGAAGCGAGCCTGATTGATAGCACCTTGGAGAACAGCTTTGCAACTGAATGTATTATGCTGATTGGTCTGTAATCGGCAATGGACTCCGCACCGTCCTTCTTGGGGATGAGAGCGACAATCGCAGAGTTGAGAGCTTCAAAATTTTGTCCAGCCAGGTGATATAACTGCTGGAACGCCCGCATGACATCCGTCTTAATAATGCTCCAGCAACTCCGAAAAAAGACGCCGCAAAAACCGTCAGGCCCTGGCGATTTTTCCGCAGGAGAGTCCTTTATCGCCGCCCACACTTCTTCCTCAGAGAATGGGTTTTCCAGGCCGTTTGCATGCACTGAAGGCATTCGTAGCTCATCCCAGTTGACCGACGTGGATCCCAGGATGCAGTTGAAGTGGTCATGTATTGCCTTTTCCTTCTCAGCATGGGCAGTCACCACGTTGTCGCCCACTTTCAGAGCACTAATGAAGTTCTTGCGCCTTCTTGAGCTGATCTTGGCCATGAAAAACTTGGTGGGGGCGTCACCCGCACGCAGCCAGGTAAGGCGGGATGCTTGCCTTCTTCTGCATCGCTCGATCGCCGCTAACCCCAGTAGTTTGATCTTCAGGCCCTTTCTGAGCTCAGCTTCTGCCGTCGAGAGTCGCCGTCTTTCCTGAGCAATGTCGAGGCGTAGAATGACCTCACTGGCAATATGGAAGTGAAGCTTGGTGTCCCCGATCAGATTCTTGCTCCAAATGCGAAGATCTTTGGCCACTCTGCTCATCTTGATGCGTAGCCGGGCGAAAGCACAGGTGGTGGCAAGCGGGCGCGACCAGGCAGCCGTGGCTGTATCTAGGAAGTGCGGGAATCGTGGCCAGAAGGATTTGAATTTGAATCCCCCTCGTCTACGGGGCGGCGGCGCGTCCGCTAGCAGAAGCGGGCAGTGATTAGAACATGCAGTCGAAATCGCCATCAGAAGCGCGTGCGGGAACAGAGCTTCCCAGGGCGTGGAGCAGAAGAATTTATCGATGCTAGCTAAAGTGGGGTTGTCTCTCTCATTGCTCCAGGTAAACCGGTGATTGGTACACATGATCTGGCGCAGTCCAGCTCCGTCGATCGCCGTTCTAAACCGACCCAAAAGCCTTCTATTAAGGTTTTGGTTGTTTTTGTCTCGCACCTCGTAGATTAGGTTGAAATCTCCGTTGATGAGCCATGGCTCGGAGGGGGGAGGTGCAGTTCTGGCTACCTCGGCGAGGAAGGCGTCTTTGCTCGCGTCTTCGGCCGGACCGTAGACCGTGGTGAGCCAGAAGGAGGTGGGGGAGTCGACGAGCGTGACCTTGGCCGTGAGCGCAAACTGCCCGATGGCATGGGAGTCGACGGAGACTACGTCCTTGTTCCAAAGAATGGCCGCTCCGCCACGAGTGCCAATGGCTGGCAGAACCACACAGCCCTGCAGGGCGCTACTGCCGATGTCGCGAACAAGTGCAGGCGTCCAAGCATCTATCTTTGTTTCCTCGAGACACAGGATGGCAGTACGATGCATTGCAACTACCTCTCGCATGGCCTCTCGCTTTGCCGGGGAGTTTAACCCGCGCACGTTCCAGCACAGGATCGGGGGTGCAGCGGTCGTCATCCATGGGAAAACACAAATGATCTCCGGCGACTAAAGAAACTAATCGAAGCAAAGAACAGATACACCCACCAACTCTCCAGGGGTCGCCGCCGACCACCAATAGCCCCAGAACTACGACGGTGCAACACGAACCATAGCTCACAACAGCTACAACAGGAGCAAATGACACCTAACTCAAGTCGGCCAAGGGCTGGCCGCCGCTGGAAAGTAGAACTACACCTAGAACTACAGGAGCCGGAGCTTGCTAACATGATCACACCGCGGCCTCCCCGGCAACTCCATCAGGACCAACGAGGCCAGCCGCTATGCGGAGGGTGCCCTTGTCCATGTTGGTGAGCTTAGAGATGATGGCGATGTCATCGTCGGAGAGGGGCTCGTCGAACTTGTGGATGAGGGCTTCCGCCGCCTTCTTCGTCATCTTCTCCTTTGGGCCCAGCAGACCAAGGCCTTGCACCAGCCGGAGTGAGCCGCGCTGCGCCACAGGAACCTTGCAATTTTGAGCAGCTTGGCGCGTGCTCTGTCATGGGGGGGGCGAGAGATCCCGAGACTTTGGCGGGGCAGAGTTGCGCTTGGACGGGGCCGTACCGAGCAGGGAGGCAGGCTTGTCGGAGAAGAGACGCCGTGGGGCCTCCTCGACCCCATCGATCTCGAGCAGCTGGACCTGCTGGGTCACCACTCCCAGCTGGAGGGCGACCGTGTCGACGCGCGAAGGAGTCTGTCAGCTGAAGTGCTCCGGGGCGTGGCGCGGCCCCGAAAGAGTGGGACCGAACACGTCCGGTATCTTGGGCACGGCCTTGCTTGTCTCTGGCTTGTCGCGGTCGTGGAACTCCAGGGGCGTCTCGATGGCAGTGGCGACCTCCTCGTCCAGGAGCGCTGCAGCGGCGTCGCCCAGGGTGGGAGCAGCAAGGGCCTTCTCAGCAGTGGCAAAGAACTCCGCGACGTCGTCTTGCGTGGAGCGGGGGCGAGTGATACGTCCAAAACGTATCTATAATTTCTGTTTGCTCCATGCCCTTTTTGTGTGATATTGCTATGATATTTATGCACTTCCATACACTTTTGATCATATTTGGACTAACCTACTAATGGTTGCAAAAGTGCACAATGTTCTTGTTTTACACTTTATTGTGTAGGAATTACTTGGAAATTGACAAAAACGCAAAAGGAGTCGTATTGGAGTAGGACTTTGACTTTCCTGAAATCTGTCTGAGAACGTTTTTTAAAGATGGTCACGTTCCGGCCCGAAGACGACGTCAAACGGAAAAAGTCTAGTTGCGAAAGTTGTGGGGACTTTCGGGGTGATGCTTCTGGATATAAAATTCGTCCAAATCGGAGTCCGGACGGCCGAGTAAAGTCCGTTTTACTGAGGCCCAAAATCTGATGACGGGAATCCGAGAGTCTATATAAAGAGAGGAAACCTAGGTCACCAAGGGCCACAAATTTTCCTCCTCCCAAGCCGCCGTCTTGGAGGGGAGGACCAGCACCATTGCAGCACCAACCACAAGGAAGAAGGGGGGCAAGGAGCCGCTGCCCCCTAGGGCCGCCGCCGCGCCCCCAAGGGCCGCCTCCGCTGCCTTCGTGGCTGCCGCCGGCCGTCTCCTCCTCGCGGGGCTGCACCTCTCCATCAACACCATCATCAACCTCCTCCTCACCATGTCCATGTGTGAGTAGTCTTCTCTGGGGCCGAGGGCTCGTACGTGTAGCTATGTGGTTATTTCTCTCTCCCATGATGTGATCTTCGTTGTGATCATAGGCTATGTTAATCTAGGTCCCATGATATTTCCCCTTCCTGTATGTATTGGATTGATGTACTCACTTGTCTTTATCTAGTATAATCCCCGAGACCAAGGTGACAGCGGTCTATTGGACATGGATTAGAAAAATATTTTCATGAGTGATTTCCTCTCTTGTGTGTTGATTGAAGATTGAGAGTCTCTTGGTGCTTGTATTTGACTATCCTTTAGATATGTTGTGGTGATTGTGGGACTCTCTTTGGATGGCCGCGGTGACATTGGGAAATCCTTAGATTGAGAACTACGAACTTTGAGGTATGCTTTTGTAGCCCTACATAATTCTTGTCCTCTCTTGACCACGAAGGAATGACCTCCGGGTGCGTCTCCATTGCATGTTTTATGGGAAATATCATGTGATTCGATTATGTTAATGTTGTTGGGAGTTGCCACTAGTGAAAGTATGAAGCCTAGACCTTGTTTCCACCATTGCAATACCATTTGTGCTCACGTTTACCACTTGTTTGCTTGCTGCACTTTTTATTACAGATTTATATTACTTTGTTTTGCCATCCATATCACTTGCCATTTAACATCTCTTCGCCGAACTAGTGCACCTATACATCTAACAAGTGTATTAGGTGTGTTGGGGACACAAGAGACTTCTTGTATCTTAGTTGCAGGGTTGCTTGAGAGAGACCATCTTCAACCTCTACTTCCCTGAGTTCGATAAACCTTAGGTCATCCACTTGAGGGAAATTGCTGCTGTCCTACATACCTCTGCGCTTGGAGGCCCAACATAGTCTACAAGAGTAGAAGCATGTGTAGACATCAGCGAGCCGGGGTCGCAGCAGGGGAAGGCACGTGGATCTGACTGGCGAGCTTGGTCTTCCCCGGCAGCTGCTTGGCCGGGTATGCCTGAGAGGGCGGGCGGCCACCATGCCGTCCGTGGCCTCTAGCTTTTTTCGAGCGCCGGGGGGGAGCGACTACGCCGGCGCTCCTTGCTCGTGGCCTCGCAGTGATCTCCCTGGGCAGCGTGGCCGCGGCCCCGGTCCAACAGGGCGTCCTTCCAGGAGCGGCGACCGCTGCCCCCACCCTGATCGTCATGGTCTCGGCGAGGGCCGCCTCTAGGGAGGTCGCGGCATCCCGTGTCCACCACGGGCGCACGCTGCTGATGGCGGTGGGGCTCCATGGGCTGGCCGTCCTCAACATGCATGACCCAGGTGCCGGTGATGGTCCGGGGCAACTCATCGTCGTTATCAGAGTCGGAGGAGGGCAAGCCGCTTTGAGCTGAGTGCGACGACTTGGGGGAGCGGGGGGACCAATCTTCAACGTGGTCGACATGGATGAGCAAGTCGTAGCGCTCCGCACCGGGCGTGAGGGCGACGCGGCGGTCCGGCGGCAAGAACCCGTCCATCTCCTCGACCCGACCAGCGCCCTAGGGCAGCTTCCAGTACATGTGCCGGGTGGGGATGAACGACATGTCCCAAACCCACACCCAGCACGCGAACATCTTGGTGTGGTCTCGCTCCAGGGTGCGGTTGTCGAGCCGGTCCACGCGCACCTTGTCGCCGAAGACTTCTTGGACGCCTTCCAGCGTCCAGTACTGCTGGGGATGATGCTCGATGACGCATCAAACGTGGAGATTGAAGGTGCCGTGGCCAGCATGGTCATTCTCCCCCCACGGCGCGATGGCAAAGTTGGCGCCGTCGACACGCAGGGAGCCGCGGCGGACCGCGTTGTCGTGGTGGGCCGGCTGCGTGACGATGACGAAGAAGTCCTCCGGGTTGTGCGCCATCACACGCAGGTGGTGAGGCGGGACACATAGCTGTGCCTCCAGAGCACGACCGACAGCCATCGGCGAGGTGGCACAGACGCCGTCAGTAGCTCGCAGCGTGATGGCGTGGCGGCGCAGGAAGAAGATGCTCTGCTCGATGGCCGGAGTGGACACGCCAACCTTGTGGCTCGCGTGGGGGCGGCGAGCCAGGTCAACGAGGCTCAGGTCAGCCGGGGGCGCCATAGCTAGAGGGCGCGGGGGTGGGGGGCGGCGGGGTGGGAAAGTGGAGGTGGCTACGGACGGGAGCACGAGCAGGAAGGGGTCCTAGCCTAGAGGAAGCAGCACCACCATGGCCATTGCGAGGATTTTGGGGGCACTCGCGGGCGAGGTGGCCTAGGAGCTTGCAGAGCACGCAGCGCACGGGGTCTCTACAGTCTTTCCGGCGATGGCGCTTGCTGAGACACCGGAAGCAGCGGCCCCGGAACTTTCTTAAGAAGGCTTCCCGGCTATCTACCGCATTGAAGTCCGGCCGCCGGTCCGAATGGTGAGAGGTGCGAGACGCGCAAGGAGCCGCCGGATCTTGGGATGGCTTGCTAGATTTCCGCGAGGAGACCTCGGTCCAGCCACCGTCCATGCCGAAATTGGCAAGCTTATCCTCAAGAGGAGGGGCGACGATGATGGACCGTAGGCGTGGAGCAGGGGATGGGGAAGTGCCCAGCGGACCGACGGGGGTGGCCGGCACAGAGCATTCACCTCGCCGCTGCAGGCTCGGCGAGGAATCCGGATCTGACGAGGCCGAATCCCCAAGATCCAGGGAGTCCGGGACCCGGGATGGGCAAGGGGAGGCCAGCACCGGGCTGCCCAGCGGTCCGGAGGCGGCACCAGGCAGGGGGGGGGCGGCGAGCCCATACTGGGCGATGGAGAGGGGGTGGCCGCCGCGGCCGGAGCGGCACGCGACGCGAAGCAGGGAGGCGTGGGAGCTACCAATTCGTGTGGCTGTCTGTATGCCTTCATTCTGACTCTTATTATCTGTGACATTGTCACATGGCTGAGTAGATAGGGAGTATTTGTGCCTCATTTGATGTAACGCTTTGGACCAGTAGATAGCGTGACACCTGGCTGGTAGCCATGCCTCAAGGGCAAGGAGGACTGCAACTAGAATATAGACTATTTATTCTCAGATTAATCGATAAAGGGTACATGCTCTCCCTTTTGTTGCTCAGTTTGCTTAAGATTGCTATTCATCCTTAACTGTTGCCAATCCTTTGGTGCGCCAAAAAAAATTGGGTCATGGCAGATACGTGAAGCAATCATTCATTGCCAAATACAACCAACCCGAAGGCACGAGGTATGTCTATTACTCCCTCCGTCCGGAAATATTTGTCATCAAAATGAATAAAAGAGGATGTATCTTGATGTATTTTAGTTCTATATACATCATTTTCGTCTATTTTGATGACAAGTATTTTCGGACGGAGGGAGTACATGCGAAATACTTCCGCCAGTTCTACGTCTCTAACATTTGACCACATCCATACTTTTTTTGGTGCGACCTGATTCACCAGGAAATGTTCTGCCTTCTTCATTAGTTCATTCATCAAGAAAAGCTCACGAGAAGTACATGGCGAAGATTGCAGAGATGAAGAATGCTGCGAAACCGCCAATGTGCCTCATTTTCTAATACATCGTCATACGTGAAGACAACACCAAAGCTACCTGAGGAACATCCATTTAGGTCCAGCAGTTTTTTTTGCAAACGGCAGAAAAAGCTTGAAGTGCATAAATAAAGGAACCCCGCATGTCCAAGTTGTCTTCACTGAAGGAGACACATGCGTGTACATCTACAAGTAATTTTAAATGCACATTATGCTACTTATATTCCAAAGCTATTTTGCAAAAAATTACTAAACTACAATAAATCTCATATTTTCACTTTCATTCTCATATTGTTAATCCAAATATTCACGTTTGTACAACCAAGTCTCATCCAAACATTTTGCCACCAATTCCCGCAGCAACGTGCGGGAATTGTCTAGTTCTTGATATACCCAAGGACGACATTATGTCGATCATCCTTGGTAGACCCTTTTTGAACACTGTAGGGGCTGTTATTGATTGCAACAAAGGTAATGTGACTTTTCATATCAAAGGTAATGAGCGTAAGGTACACTTTCCGAGAAAACTACCTCAAGTGAATAACATCAACTCTATTGGAAAATTTTCAACAATTGCTATTGCAGGTTTTGAATTCCCTATTCCTACTGTCAAAAAGAAATAAGATATTCTTATTGTTGGGGACATGAATATTCCCATTGAGGTAACCTAGTGTTATACGAAGATTCTCTGATTTCATGTCATTCGGAGAAAGTTTGTTAATAAGACTTGATCAACCTTATTAATGGTTTCCTTTTGGCGGGCATGCGGTGGATGAATTTAGTAAACACAACTTTCTGTACCCACTTTTTTACTTTATGTTATTTAGAGTTAATAAAGTAGAAATACTATTTTTTTTTACTATTTTATGAATTATCCATGCAATAAAAATGACCAAAAATTAAAAGTACTCCAAATGCCCTGAAATTTAGTATGATTTTTTCTAGAATATTTGAATTTTTTGGCACTGAACACACCCCAGGGGGATGCACCTATGAGCCACAAGCTCACAAGGCGCGGCCACCCTGTGGGCGTGCCTAGGTGGCTTGTGAGGCCCACCTAAGCCCCTCACTTATTCCAGCCACCCATCCACTCCTTCCTCTAGAAATAATCACATCATTGCTCAAACTTGTGTTCTTGCTCATCTTGCTACCATTTTATATCTCCTTGGTTGTTGCTCCATTTCCAAAACAGTTTTGGAAGATTGTTCATCGGTATGTGACTCCTCCAATGGTCCAATTAGTTTTTACTCTAGTGCTTTATATATTGCAAATTTTTGCTGCTGTGGTGCCCATATTCTTGAGCTTGCATGTCAAATTTATATGGTCCAAAGTGCTTTTGTTGCATGATATAGCCTCTAGACACTCGGAGGAGTCAGTAGTACGCGTCGGTGCTATACAGACGGTTTTTAACCCCTTTCCGTGACGGCATTTGGAACCGTCGCCTAGTGAGTGACGGCGATAGGGGGTCCTTCCCACATGACCCAGAAACCGTTGGGGATATGCCCTACTGGCACACACGCTCGGCATAATGAGGTCGTGTGCGACTGGTGAGCGCTCAAATATGGTAATACATACAGTAGAGCTAAAAAACAATTATACAGGAAAAATTGTTTCTGGTCGCAAGTACATCCCACACAGTTAGTCCCCACTAAACGTTTCCATTCGTATCTACATCCCACACAGTCGCTCCAAAGAAAACGTTTCGTTCACAGGAACATCACACACAATTTTTCCCGTTAAATTGTTTGTGATAGTGTTGCCATTACACACGATATTAACAATTTTACCGTTTGCGTTATTGAATGCATCACACACGGTGCGCAGAAGAAACTGTGTGGCAAAGGATGTCCATAACATACATTTTTTATGTGGTAAACATTTGCGCAAGGTGGCCTAACACAAACAATTTTCAAGAGAAGGTCGTGTGTGATTGTTCATTGATCCAACACGATTTATTCCTAGAAACTGTGTGCATTACCTGAGGCCATCGCCCACGGTATTTTCTCAATAACCGTTTGCAATAGCAAAACCCAGTCAGCGGGCTAATTGCCCTATTATCAATAATCCATTTATTAATCTAATCGACATTCATATTAAGCACATAATATATTTCATTTCCATATTAAGGAAGAAGATTTCATAATTGAAATACATCAGAGTACACCATGATATAGCTTGAGCACTCAGCTACCCCATTACACGACAGCACCAGCACCAAGTTTCATATGCAACATGTAGAGCCTTTCAAAATTAGCATCATAGATGGTATATAGACAGAGGCATCTCATCCGGAAAACTGCTGAAGTGGAAGGCGAATATTGATCCTTCATTCATGTTGAAGGTCTTTGCAACTTTATGCCAGTGCCTGTGGATGATTGACTGTCCGTCCTCCGTCCTCTTCAGAAACACTTCAATATTGAACCGTGGGTGTTGTATGAAAACCTTCCTCGCCTACTGACCATAGAGATGGTTTGAGAGGTAATCATCAGTGAACTGCTCTAGAAAGGCCTGAAAACAAGGATGTGCATAAATATCTTCTCTATATTAGAAATGGGGGCAAAGGAATAAAAAACGCAAGGTATAATAGTTAGTACCATCTTGTAGTGAATTGATGCCTTCTTCATTGTGCGGACAAAGACCTTGTTGTTTTTATCGCTAATTTCTTTATCCTAACAATCTTTCTGAGTTTCTTGACTTGATTGATATACATGGACAACTCATTTTCCCATATGCAAAAAGGGTCGAATAGTGGGTCAAAACCTCTGACCGCAGGATCTACATGTGCAAGACCAAATTGTTAAAAACCTAAATGTTAGAATGGTTCCTGCAATTACACAATAATGTGCTATTAGACAACGGATCATGCTCGTGCAGTTAACTAAACACCACAACAAATGAACCAAACCTTAACTGAGCACCACATTGCCCAATATAACATACTCCTAGTAGAAGATCAGACAGTTAACCAAACCAAGCATGCTTAACAACTTGGAAATATAGCAATTGTATTTGTTTCTCATGTATTTAGTACATCCAAATTTGATTTATTTCCCACATGGTATACAATAACATAATGCAGCCACAACAATTGAACATCGCATTGCAGAATTAAACCATGCAATTAAGTAAACACCACAACAAATGAACCAAATGTTAACCGAGCACCACATTGCACAATATAACATACTCCTCATAGAAGATCAGACAGTTAACCAAACCTAGCATGCTTAACAACTTAGAAATACAGCAATTGTATTTGTTTCTCATGTACTTAGTACA
>LR738715.1:346590964-346622023 GCA_902687465.1 Secale cereale
ACACCACAACAAATGAACCAAACGTTAACTGAGCACCACATTGCACAATATAACATACTCATAATAGAAGATCAGATAGTTAACCAAACCAAGCATGCTTAACAACTTGGAAATATAGTAATTGTATTTGTTTCTCATGTATTTAGTACAGCCAAATTCGATTTATTTCTCACATGGTATACAATAACAGAATGCACCCACAACAATTGAACATCGCATTGCAGAATTGAACCAAACAGTTAACTAAACAGCACAACAAATGAACCAAATGTTAACTGAGCACCACATTGCACAATATAACATACTCCTAATAGAAGATCGGACAGTTAACTAAACCAAGCATGCTTGACAACTTGAAAAATTGCACCCTGAAGAATTGAACATCACATTTGCAGAATTGAACCAAACTATTAACTGTGCACCACATGGCATGACATATAGAACATATACTCTAGAGCAGAAGATTGCATGGTAAAAGTAGATAGAACAATTCACTAGAATTTGTTAAGGAAAGGCAGTAGCTAGCAAACTAAACATGGGTCCTTATAGTGAGCTAATAAGACAAGCTACTCCTCATTGTCGCAGATATCGATGACGATTGGCTCCTTGTACATGGAAGAGGGGGAGGCCTCCGCTTCATGGGTGCCCTCGTCGTAGTGGTGAGTTGCCTGAGCCGCTCCGGGAACCAACCTGCTGGCTCTCGAGATGAGGTAAGCATGTGCACGCTGAGAAAAAACCTCGTAGTTTTCATCGAAGGCATCGACGATGGCCTCGAGAAAACGCCACGAATTGTTGTTTAAAGCATCCAACCGCATCGCGGCATCGGCGCGCGAGGCGTTGACGACGGCCTCGACGACGAGGTGCTCCTACAAGATCTGGAGGTCGGCACAAATGGAAGCCATCGCAACCTCACCCGCGCGTGCGGCCACGATTTGCTTCTTCGCTGCCAAATGCTCCTTGAGATCCTGGCTATGCTGCGTGCACCATGGCTTAGGGCGGCGCTTATTTGGTGGAGGGGTCGGTGATTTGGGTGGAAGGTGTCGTGCTCGCGCCGGCGGTTGGGGCATGTGGGATGTGGAAGGAGGAGGAGGATGGGGTCGGGTGTGGATTACCTGCCTGGATAGGCGAGGCCGAGAAGTGTGAAGGAGGGTCGCCGACGAGGAGGCGGTGCTGCAAGCAAGGAGTGAAGGTTTCAACTTGGAAAGGAAGGCGGAAATAGGGGAAATCTGGCTTTTGGTAAGGGGGAGGGGGGAGGTAGATATTTCCGCGGAAGCCGAAAATTTGTAATCGCTTCAGCGAAAAAACTGGCGCGCAAAGTGTCATCAGACACGGTCCCTTATTCAGAGCGAGTTGTGGACTGTAGCCGTCGCACCTTCTCGCGTAAGCCGTATGCGTACTATAATCCGATGGTGCTCCAAGATATTTTGTGCTGCATCTCACACGGTTGGTGATAATAAACTATGGGGGATCTACTTGATTTTTCGCCTTGATTTGTATTACATAATGGGGTCACATCGGCAATGGATGGTGAGTTAATTGCTAGACCTTTTATCTGCAGTGAACATGCAACTATATGTGTGTCGTAAAAAATTGGAATTATTCAGGGTTCGTTTGGAAATTTTATACATTAAATTGGGTTTGTAGCCATTTCAGGTGCACAATTAAAAATTAAAGCACATGCACATGGTCCGGTGCACCAACATGGGTTATAAAATCATATATGTGTTCCTAGGTTTATGCTTATGTCCCATGCAAGAAATGGGGATGAATTTCGAATACCAAGGCACCGTGGCTCTTCGGCAAATGTTGAGGTACTTGCTTTTTAAATTATAGTAAATCTAAAACCCGTCCGAAATTCATGAACCTTGGCATGCTATCATGGAATGTCATCAACATGCTGGGGTAAAAAATATTGTACCATTTGGGGCAGGTTGTGGTATAAGCTTCTCACAAACCAGAGCTTCTCTCACAACAAGCCTGGTGGTTTCGGTAGGGTACGTGCCACCTTGGGGGATGAAACGATATTTGTTGCCACTTATTGCTTTCAAAAAATTTCTCGTGTCAACATAGAACAACAAGAGTGGTGTGTCAATTTTTGGGATTTTTTGGGGTTCGTTTGGACATTTTTATGCGTTAATTGAGTTTTCATTGCATTTATGTGCATAATCCACACTTGAACTACATGCACATGCTCGAATGCATATAAATTGGTTGAAAATTAAAATTTGTGCCCTTGGTTGCATGCTTAGGTACCATGCAAGAAATGGGAATGAATGTCAAACACCCTCCACGGTCACTCGGCCGCAAACATTGAGATACCTGGCTTTTAAATTCTAGTAAATCCAAAGCTCATCTGAAATTCATGAAACTTGGCATGCTATCATGGAGCGTCATCAACATGTCGTGGTATTTTTTTGTCCCATTTGGGGCAGGTTTAGGGATATGCTTGTCACAAACCAGAGCTTCTCACAACAAGCCTCATGGTTTCGGTAGGGTACGTGCCACCTTGGGGACGAAATAACATATGTTGCCACTTATTGCTTTCAAATTTTTTTCTCATGTCAACACAGAACAACAAGAGTGTTGTGTCATTTTTTGGGATTTTTCGGGGCTCGTTTGGACATTTTTATGCATTAATTGAGTTTTCAGTGCATTTATGTGCATAATTCATACTTGAACTACATGCACATGCTCTAATGCATATAAATTCGTTGAAAATTCAACTTGTGCCCTTGGTTGCATGCTTAGGTCCCATGCAAGAAATGGAATGAATGTCAAACACCCTGCCACGGTCACTCAGCCGCAAACATTGAGATACCTGGTTTTTAAATTCTAGTAAATCCAAAGCTCGTCTGAAATATGAAACTTGGCGTGCTATCATGGAGCGGCATCAACATGTCGCGGTAATTTTTTGTCCCATTTGGGGTAGGTTTGGGGATATGCTTCTCACAAACTAGAGCTTCTCACAACAAGCCTGATGGTTTCGGTAGGGAACGTCCCACCTTTGGGGATGAAATGATATCCACTGCCTCTTATTGCTTTCAAAAAAATTCTCGTGTCAACATAGAACAACAGGAGTCTTGTGTCAATATTTGGGATTTTTTGGGGTTCATTTCGGCATTTTATGCATTAATTGAGTTTTCAATGCATTTATGTGCATAATTCATACTTGAACTACATGCACATGCTCTAATGCATATAAATTGGTTGAATATTCAAATTTGTGCCCTTGGTTGCATGCTTAGGTCTCATGCAAGAAATGGGAATGAATGTCAAACACCCTGCCACGGTCACTCGGCCGCAAACATGGAGATACCTGGTTTTTAAATTCTAGTAAATCCAAAGCTCGTCTGAAATTCATGAAACTTGGCATGCTATCATGGAGCGGGCATCAACATGTCGTGGTAATTTTTTGTCCCATTTGGGGCGGCTTTGGGGATATGCTTCTCACAAACCAGAGCTTCTCACAACAAGCCTGATGGTTTCGGTAGGGAATGTCCCACCGATGGGGACGAAACGATATCCATTGCCTCTTATTACTTTTGAAAAATTTCTCGTGTCAACATACAACAACAGGAGTGTTGTGTCAATTTTTGGGATTTTTGGGGGTTCCTTTGGACATTTTATGCATTACTTGAGTTTTCAACACATTTATGTGCATAATTCAAATTTGAACTACATGCACATGCTCTAATGCATATAAATTGGTTGAATATTCAAATTTGTGCCCTTGGTTGCATGCTTAGGTCCCATGCAAGAAATGGGAATGAATGTCAAACACCCTGCCACGGTCACTCAGCCGCAAACATTGAGATACCTGGTTTTTAAATTCTAGTAAATCCAAAGCTCGTCTGAAATTCATGAAACTTGGCATGCTATCATGGAGCGGCATAAACATGTCGTGGTAATTTTTTGTCCCATTTGGGGCAGGTTTGGGGATATGCTTCTCACAAACCAGAGCTTCTCACAACAAGCCTGATGGTTTCAGTAGGGAACGTCCCACCTTTGGGGCCGAAACGATATCCATTGCCTCTTATTGCTTTCAAAAAAAATTCTCGTGTCAACATAGAACAACAGGAGTGTTGTGTCAATTTTTGGGATATTTCGGGGTTCGTTTGGACATTTTTATGCATTAATTGAGTTTTCAATGCATTTATGTGCATAATTCAAATTTGAACTACATGCACATGCTCTAATGCATATAAATTGGTTGAAAAATAAAATATGTGTCCTTGGGTGCATGCTTAGGTCCCATGCAAGAAATGAGAATGAATTTCAAACACCAGGGCACCGTTGATTGCTGGTAAAACGTTGAGATACTTTGTTTTTAAATTCTAGAAAATCCAAAACTCATCTAAATTTCATGAAATTTGGCATGCTATCATGGAATGGCACCCGGCCCGCTATGGTATTTTTCGTGTCTATTTTGAGAGAAGGCGCACTCGAATAACAGCCAACAAAGGCATTTTGATAACTGCCACTTTAATATCTCAAACGTTTGTATAATTCAAATCGTGTGCGTTTTGTTAACCATTCACGTGACGCCACGTGCCTTCGTTTTAATGGCTATAGGAGGTGCCATGCGAACAGCTGCTTGACCTTGACTGAATGGGAGGAGAGCGGAGTCCGGTGCACAGGCTGACCGAGAGGCGTGCAAGCTGTCCTCCAACGCACAGGCTCACCAGGAAGCGTGCGAGCTGTATGTTGCGCATGCTCACTGGGAAGCAAGCCCTTTGACTTCCATGGTCGCCCGCCTTCCTCTCCATTAATGGCGCCCGAGCCGCTGTTTAATACGGGCGGCCTTACTGTTCGCCTCCCATTTCCCTCCCTCCCGCAAACCTCCGCCAACGCCATGGCGCGGAATGATCATTTGCCACTAGTCTTCAAGTTTGGTGAAGGCGACTCCGAGCCGGAGGAGATAGAAAGTAAGGAGGAATGGGTCCTCATGGACCTGGCCCAGAACGAGCTGGCCGCACCGGTTGCTGCCCCCGCTCCCGTCCCAGCTCCCATCCCCGCGCCCGCACCAGTGACCATCCCCGTAGCATTGACGGGCTGGTCGCCGAGCACTATCGTAGAGCTAGAAGCTGCGGGCATCAGCGAGGTCTCCGCGGACCCGCGCGAGCTCGTGTACATGCCAGCGCCAGCGCCCGTGCCCGTGCGCGCCCCTCCACCCATCGTGGCATCGTCCCCCGTGCGTTTGGCTGCACCTGCTGCGCATGTACCCCTGCCCGTGCGCGCCCCTCCACCCGCCACGGCGCCGGTCCCCGTGCGTTTGGCTGCACCCACCGTGCCCGCGCCCGTGCGCGCGCCCCCTCAGCGGCATGGGACGCTGCCGTCGACCGCTACCTCTCGGCGGCGCCAGTTGCCATCCTCCCGCCCCCGCCCGTCAATCGTGCGACGACATGATGTTTGATTTACAAGTGAAGAACATTTTGTGCTGCCTTGAAGACTTCAACAACGGCGTCACGGAGGATGACGACGGCAACGACGGTGCGGCACGCCGCCTCCGCCGCCGCCGGAAATAGTTTTTTTGGGATTTAATATTGTATCTCGAATTCTCGATCATATGAATATAAATTCGCAGTGTGACTGAATGAAATATATGGTTTGAAGGAACTTGCATTTTTCTCTCTTAATGTACAAACTTATCAAACGATTTTCTTTTGAAAAAACATCAATGGTTTTTAAATATAAAACACTCATCGCAAATATTTTAGTTAGAACACCCGTATGCAAACCGACAGCTTCCCTAGGAAGCCAAGGGAAAATGTGCCGAGCAGGATTTGTGCAACTCTTGATCGCAAACGTTTTAGATAGAACACCCATATGCAAAGTGAGAGCTATAGTCTTCCCCCTTAAGTCAAGGGAAAATTTGCAGTGCAGGATTTGTGCATCCCTTCAACGCAAACGATTGTTTTGGATGGCCTGTGTGCAACCACGTAGAAACAATTGGGTAAGATTTGCATCTGTCATATTGGGTATGTTGCCATTTGTCAAACTGAAAAGATTGACATTTTTTTATCTAGTAACATTGCCATTTGTCAACCTTGTAACACTGTGATTTGTCAAAATATGTAGCTAAAAATCACTAGCACTATCTAGTTTTTTGCAACTAAAATCACTAGCACTGTTCATATGGACACCACTAGCAGGCGTGAGTTGATGGACGCATATGCAAATGTACCATTGATTACATACAACAAGTCATCAACCCACAACAACAACAACAACAAGGATACATGTTGGATTATAGATCATTTCCAACAAAACATTCTAGTAAAGTAAAGTTTTTCTCACACAAAAAATAAGAAAGCGATGAAATGAACTTCAGCTCAACCACTCGTCGGCGTTGGAAACGCTTGCTTTGAACCAGAAGTGATTCTCTGGAAAGGGCCAGCTACTATCAATCTCGAGACCAACGCATGACTGATCATCCAGGCAGAAGCGGCCTATTTAATACCCATATTGTGATAGGCACGGTAGGGAAGCATAGCAATGTCCGAGGTATAAATACATTTGCTTCTCATAAATGGTAGTAACGTTGTATCAACAACAGCTGGATCGCCTTTACCATCATTGGATAGTTTTGTCCAAGGAAGAGCGAGTTTTCTCCAAGACTATCAATACTGAACCAGGGAGAAGGTGTTGGCGCTAGCACACTAGTATCCATCCCAAATACCCTGCAACGGATGTTAGAATAGGTCCGGAGAGTGCGACCATGCAAGACAACACCTGGTTCCTTACTAACATCAGTAGTGCCATGTATAAAGACAAGAAGAGGTGATCCATCGGAATAAGTTGCCAGGCACCACTGAGTAGATGGGTCCTGCTCGTCCTCATACCCGTGATCATCACCATCGTCATCTCCCCCTGGTTATAAATTTTTTCAAGTATAGGCGGTGGAATGTTCATAGGACCTTGGAAACACAAGAAGGTTAATTAGTAAAGGGAAACTAGCTAGCTAACCCGCATGCATGTGGATGAAACAATTATAATTACGTTGGAAGACAAACGTACTGAAACCATAAGGATTCCATGCAAAAATAGTGCCACGAGTGGTGGCAGCAAACACAAGATCCTCGTATTGAATTGAATAACAATACTCATCCATGTACAAAAATTGATTTTTGAGCAATATCCATCGACTCGTGGAAGCAAGGACGGTAACAAGCTTGTCGAAGATAGCAACAACTTCATAGTTCATGTAATTCCAAGAGCGGTTGGGAACTCGACAAATTTCTATCTTTCATAGACGACAATCACCATGATCGTATTTGAACGTACGTAGAATACCGATGTGCTATCTTTCCAAGAGCGGTTTGGAAGTGGAACCCGGTGATGAGTGTACACATTCACAAGTTCCTACTCGCAGTTGTACCCAATATAAACAACCCAATCTCCATTTGCGCCTACCCAAGCCTTACGCTCAAGCGATGGCATCTTAACGTCACACGTATCATTATCAAGCGACATCAACTTGCACAAGGCGAGGCTTTCGTCATCCCCGCGCCAGTGACCAGGGTCACGGCGAAGAAGATAGGAGAGATCAAACCGCTCCTGGACCCTTGGGTTGCTGGTAATGATGTTATTAGTTGAGTCAAGAATGGTCTTGAACGAACCTGCCATGCTAGCCGAGGTGATGACGTCGCACAGATCAATGAGTTCCTCCACCACGTCATCTTTCAGATCTGGGCAAGAATAATGGGGTCGTTTCCGGCCTGTTCCCCATGGAGAAGACGATCGAACAATGGCAGAAGGAAAGGGTGAAGGCAAATGGAGGGAGGAAGAGCGTGCGACAGGAGTTCCAAATCGAGAGGGAAATGCAAAGAGGCAGTGGACGGTTGCCACGGTACAAGAAGAGGCTTGTGGGGAGCGAACGGTTGCCACAGAGGTCACACACTGACGACAAGGCCGAGTGAACCGCATGCCGTATATCGCACACACCTTGATCTGGATGACCGTTTCTTTTGTGTTGCCTAATCACAAACAATTCATCAGAGTGAACCGTATGTTGTATATCGCACACGCCTTCATCTGGCTGCTCGTTTCTTTTGTGTTGCATCATTGCAAACAGCTAATTGAACTGAACCGTATGCCCTGCATCGCACACGCAACTAAAATTTGAACCGTGTTTGATGCATTTGTCATCGCAAACGTTTTGCACCTTTTTTGACGGGTTTTTTACACCGTCGTTTGCGATTATTGCATCGCACACAGTTTCGTCGAAGGGTCTCTGATCGTAGTGTCGCGTTAGCAGCATCATGTAGTCGTGAGTAGTTGCCACTTTTGTTGAGTTTTTTTCACTTTTATTTTGGGTCACTAAAAATTTCAGAAATTTTCACAGGAAAAGAAAACTACGAAGAGGTGGTTAAGGGCCTCATCAGGCCACAACATGGAGGAAACTTCGGAGGAAACTCTATAGGAGAAACCCAAGTACAACCTCCCGCATATGCCGGAGGTTTGGCCGTGTGAGTGGCCAAGTGATACAGTTTTGAAGGAGGCGGGAATTTATGAGGATTTCTATTATTTGGCGAGCAATGCCGGTATCGTCCTCTTCCTCCAAGATAAGTGAATACCTCCTACTCACTAATACCTTCGTGCAAAACTTTCGCTTTCATCCTAGGAGGGAACCACCCATGGTAGAATTCCATTTTTATGATGAGCCTAAAGAAATGACATTATATGACTTTTGCAATGTTTGCAAAATACCTTTTGAGGGGCGTATCATTAAGCCACGTCCTAGAGACATGGAAGATTTTATTTCTGAAACTATTGTGGGGGAAGAGAGAGGAGTGTCGAAAGCAAGAGTGGCTAGCTTACATTTCCCTGTTTTACGTTACTATGCATTATTTGTCCGGAGATGTCTGACTGGTCGTGGGGAGAGTGGAACTCGCAGTGCACTAGACCTTGCTATTTTGCGCCATGCTTTATATGCTGATAGAACTTTTACCTTGGGTGCCATTGTTGCTTGGCGGTTTCACACACAAACCGTTCAAAGGGTAGTATTTTTGGTGGTGTCTATGCCTCCCATCTTGCTACATATTTTGAGATCTCTATTAGGCATGATGAGGAGGAAGAAATGCTGCTACCCACCAAATATTTAGCCTATGCTAGTATGGTAGCGCATCATTTTATTAACAACGACAAGAACAAATGATTGTGCTATAACCTAACATTAAGTCAGGGCACCTGTGAGATCATTACTGTACCTGCACCTTCTTTGTTCGATATTCATTCAGGCGGGTACAATATTATGCCCAGGACATTTACACATACTTGGAACTGACGCAACCCTCGGTACCTGAGCCAGCACCCGCACCTGAGCCATATCGAGAGCCCGTTTATCAGTGGGAGCCACAGGAGCTGCTCTCCAACTAGTGGAACCCTCAGGATCCTCCTCAGTACCCACGAGAGGGCTATTTTGAGCCGTGGCCACAGATCAATTTAAGCAAAATCCTAAGCTTGGGGTAGTACGTATTTCTCACCGACATTACATTATGCATTACACACTCATTCCAGTTGTCGGTGTTCATACTTTTTCATTGTATAATCCATGTTAGTTTATTTTTCTCGCTTTCTTCTTGTTTGAAAAACTTTGAAAACCTTCCTGTTTCTTTTTGTATTTTCTTTCTTGTTTATTTTTTCTAGTAGTTGTAGTATTAAAAAGAAAACCCCAAAATATTTCCCATTTCTTTTTGTCTTTTCTTTCTTGTTTATTTTTTCTAGTAGTTGTAGTATTGAAAAGAAAATCCAAAAATATTTCCCATTTCTTTTTGTCTTTTCTTTCTTGTTTATTTTTTCTAGTAGTTGTAGTATTAAAAAGAAAACCCAAAAATATTTCTCATTCTTCTTTTACTTGTTGGGAGCTTTCCGGTGTAAATAGTTTTTCTTATTCTTGTTTTTGCTTTCTTTAGAAAAACAAAAATTCCAAAAAATAGTGTGTTTCTTTGGATTTATTTTTCTTTTCTTTGGGTCATAAGGAGAAGACCACCATGACAATGTTGAATGGCTTTCATATGCATTTTCGATGATATAATAAATGAGCTCATATTACCTTGTCTTCTCCTTTGAATAAATGTTTGCAGATTCCAGCTTAGTCCAATGCACGTGCACTCTAATTATTATTCACATAATTCGGTCGTGCAAGTGAAAGACAATAATGACGAAATTTGATGAAGTGACTGAGGTGGAGAAAAGCTGGTACGAACTCGACCTATTTTGTTTTTGTAAATATGATTAGCTCATCGGTCTTGATTCAACCCATTATGAATGAAACATGTTTGCAATGACAATTAGAGATTATAGTTACTCATGCCATGCTTAATTAGCTAGGAGTTGATAATGGTTTGTCTTGTGTGCCAACATGCATTTAAAATTGTTATGACGTGGTATGATAGGATGGTATCCTCCTTTGAATGTTTCGAGTGACTTGACTTGCACATGTTCACGATGTAGTTGAATCAAAATCAACATAGCCTCCACGATATTTATGTTCATGATGATTTATATGTTACTCATGCTTGCATTCAATGTTGATTTACCTCAATCATGTTTATGACCGTTGTCGCTCTCTAATTGGTCGCTCCTCAATCTATTTGCTAGCCTTAACTTGTAGTAAGCGGGAATACTGCTTGTGCATCCACTTTCATAAACCCAAAATTGTTCCATAAGAGTCCACCGTACCTACCTATATGCGGTATTTACCTGTCGTTCCAAGTAAATTTGCATGTGTCAAACTCTAAACCTTCAAATAATAATCTGTTTTGTATGCCCAAATCGCTCATGTAGCGACTGGGGTCTGTAAGTATCTTCCATGCTAGGTGGGTTATTCTCATGATGAGTGTTTACCCGCTTGTCATTCACGAGAAAATGGCTAGTAATTGGGATGCCCAGTCCTGCAATAAAAATCAAAATATCATACTGAAACATAACTCCCCCGGACTGTTGTTGGTATGGACGGCACCCGTGAATTCGACTAGTCGTGGTGTGTGTTTGTTGGTGAAGGGGGAGTAAAACTTTACCATTCTATCTGGGAACCGCCTATAATGTATTTAGCATCCAAGATATTAAGAATTCTTGGTCGTTGTGTTGACATTGAAAGCATATCTCTCAAAATTATATCCATCTCTGTTTTATAAGCTTCAAGCTCTGGCACCTCAGCAAATCTCTGATCCCCTCTACGAATTGCCTATCTATATACTTTTATTGTTGAGTCATCATCTTCTCATTAAGGCACCAACTGGAGAGCATTATTGTCATTTATATGTTTTGTTTTTAATTTATGTTGAGTATGAGTGTGACTGGATCTCTTTTGCCATGAATTATAATGTTCATTCAGTCCTTGTTCTTGAGAGGTGCTCTGCATTTATGTTTTACGGTCTCAGAAAGAGCTAGCGAGATACCATTATATCATATTGTATCATGATTGTTTTGAAAAAGTGTTGTCATCCGAGATATCTTATTATTGCTCGCTAGTTGATTATGCCATTGATATGAGTAAATCTGAGACCTAAATGTTATTATGAGTATGGTTAGTTCATAATCTTTGCTGAAAACCTGAAAGTTGGCTAGACATATTTGCAACAACAAGGTTTGTAAAAAAAATTCTTTGTCACTTTCAGTTTGTCAACTGAATTGCTTGAGGACAAACAATGGGTTAAGCTTGGGGGAGTTGATACATATCCATCGCATCTACTTTTCCAAACTCTTTTGACCTTGTTTTGGTCTCTAATTTGCATTATTTGAATGGAACTAATCCGGACTGGCGCTATTTTCAGCAGAATTGCCATGGTGTTAATTTTTGTGCAGAAATCAAAGTTATCGGATTGACCTAAAAATTTACGAAGATTTTTTTTGGAATATATAAAAATATTGATGGAAAAAGATACCCGAGGGGAGCCACCTAGGAGCCACAAGCTCTGGCGGCGCACTTACCCCGAGGGCGCGCCTCCTAGGCTTGTGGGGCCCCTGGACCTCCGGCAATCCTAACTCCAACTACATATATACCTATTCACGGAGAAAAAAAATCAAAGAGAATGATTCATCGCATTTTACGATACGGAGCCGTCGCCACCTCTTGTTCTTCATCGGGAGGGCTGATGTGGAGTCTATTCGGGGCTCCGGAGGGTGGAATCCGTCGCCGTCGTCATCATCACCAACCTTCCTCCATCACCAATTTCATGATGCTCACCACCGAGAGTGAGTAATTCCATCATAGGCTTGCTGGCCGGTGATGGGTTTGATGAGATTTATCATGTAATCGAGTTAGTTTTGTTAGGGCTTGATGCCTAGTATCCACTATGTTCTGAGATTGATGTTGCTATGACTTTGCTATGCTTAATACTTGTCACTAAGGCTCGAGTGCCATGATTTCAGATCTGAACCTATTATGTTTTCACAAATATATATGTGTTCTTGATCCTATCTTGCAAGTTATATGTACCTATTACGTGTTATGATCCGCATATCCCAAGGTGACAATAATTGGGATTCTTTCCGGTGATTGTCGTAGTTTGAGGAGTTCATGTATTCACTGAGTGCTAATGCTTTGTTCTGGTTCTCTGTTAAAAGGAGGCATTCTCCTCCACTAGCAAGGTGGTACTAACCTTTCCACCACCCGCCATATACCTACATGAGCCTCAAGATTAACCAAGAATTATATTGTTTATATATTATGAGCCTAAAGCCCATCCATGATTCAACACCAGAGCCTCTCAACATGTGTGTTCCCTTAGTGATCCGCACTGCAGATGCCTTAGGTTATAAGAGCAACTCCAGCCGCGCCCCCAGCAGGCCCCCCAGACGACTTTTTACGCGATGGCGCCGAAAAAACGCCCCAGTCGCGCCCCAAGACGCCGAAATCCACTGGCTGGGCCCGTTTTGGGCCTGGCGATCGCAGGCCGAACCCGGCGCACTAGGGGGCGCTCGAGGGCTCCGGCGCAAGGGAAAAACACGCCTGGGCCACACTGTTAGGCGAAAAGTCAAGCCAATCGTCCAGATTTGCCTCCCCCCCACGCGCTCGGCCGCCACCCTGCCGATCCCGGCGCCGCCCATTGCCCACCACCACTAGATAGGCCATTCCCCGCCGGAAAAGAGAAGAGGTTTCTCCGCGGAAGCCTCTCCACTACCGTTCGGGGCAATTTTTCTGGTGTTCCGGCCGCGCAGGGCAATGTACCGGTGGGTGTGCGTCCATCACGCCAGCAAGGTGTTCGGCGATTTGCCTACTCGGCAATACTCAGACGACGAGGAGGCACTCGCCGCGTTGCTGGAGGAGGAAGCCGATGCTGATGTCCAGGAAGAGGGACATATCATGGTCCTCGCCGCCCTCGCCAGCCTGCTCACGAGCAATGAAAAGCCATGACGAGGTGGCTCGACGCGCGGGCGGATGAAAGCAAAGAACCGGCGTCGTCTGGAGGCTACTTCATGCTCTACTGCAACTACTTCGATGATGCTCCACTGCACGGCGACAAAGTTTTTGGGCGTCATTATCGGATGAGCTGAAAGTTTTTCCTCAGGATTGTGAATTCCATTCAGAAGTTCGACAACTACTTCAAGTGCAAGAAGGATTGCACCGAAAAACTTGGATTCACCTCAATCCAGAAGTGCACGACAGCGATGAGGATGCTTGCATACGGAGCTCCCGGTGATTCACTCGATGACTATGGGCACATGGCCGAGTCCACCACCATTGAGTGTTTCTACAAGTTCTGCAGGGCAGTGGTGGAAGTGTTTGGACCGCAATACTTGCGAACACCCAATGCGGAAGACACTGCTCGAATCCTAGCACAGAATGCAGCGAGAGTATTTCCTTCGATGCTTGGAAGCATCGACTGCATGCATTGGAAATGGAAGAACTGCCCATTTGCTTGGTAGTGGATGTACAAAGGTGCCAAAGGCGGTTGCGGTGTGGTACTTGAGACGGTGGCCACACAAGACCTCTGGATTTGGCACTCCTTCTTAGGTATGCCAGGAACTCACAATGACATCAACGTGATGCAGTGCTCCCGTCTCTTTGCCAAGCTTGTTGAAGGCCATTCTCCTCCGGTGAACTTCGAGGTCAATGGGCAGCACTACAACAAGGGGTACTACCTAGCTGATGGCATCTATCCAAGATGGTCGATATTTGTGAAGACTATCTCAAACGATGTGTCAGGAGGCAAGAAGTCCCACTTTGCCAAGGTTCAGGGGGCTTGCAGGAAGGATGTCGAGTGGGCATTTGGTGTGCTCCAATCTCGATTTGCTGTTGTCCGGTACCCTGCTCAGACATGGTCGAAAGATCAAATGTGGGAGATCATGACTTGCTGTGTCATCTTTCACAACATGATCATTGAGAGCGAGCAGGAAGAGCCAGTGTTTGACACTGAACCATACTACAGGCAGAGTCCTCTTGCCCAAGTCGATCAGTAGGTATCGACAACCTGGACTGCCTACCTCAATATGCGTTAGGAGATCCAAGACCCACAGGTCCATCAACAACTAAAGCAGGATCTGGTGGAGCACCTATGGAGGATCAAGGGTGACGCCTAGCTCGACGTGTGATGAAATATGAGTTTTATTTGTTGAACTATATAATTTATATTGATTTTCTATGATGAACTATGTGATAAAAAATATTTATGACCACAATTCACGCCGAACCACACCAAATGTGGGCCGATTCGTGTCGATATCGGGTCATTTTTCGTCGAAAGTGGGCCAAAAAATGAGCCGACATCGGCGCCTGGGGGCGACGGCTGGGTGCCCAACCGCCCCCAGAGCCGATTGTACCGTCGGCTCGCCCCCAGAGAGCGATTTTTATGCCTCCTGGGATGGCCAGCGGTTGAAGATGCTCTAACACCATGAAAAGAGTGGGTCAAGTTCGGAGATCATGTGCCGTTGTCCGCACCGAGAGAATATTTGGGTTGAAAGCATGGGAGCCTTGTTAGAAGCCAAAGCCAAAAGAATAAGAGTTGAAAAGGAGAAAAGAACGAGAAATAAGAGGACAAAGATGAAGATGGACCAAGAGAGCACCCGCCTGGAGAGAGTGGTTCGCACTTGTAAAAATGTGATGGAAGGCATCATTATTGATTGTTGACGTATAATGTGCTGCCTAGTCTCTTCCATAAGATCGGTCTTGTTGTTGCATTGGCTAGAGCGTGCACTTCTACATGGTATCGGAGCCAAGAGGTCTCATGTAATGCCCAGGATGGAGCTATATCTCCTACGTGTCGAGGCACGACTTAGAGACATAACCCCATGCTGGAATGATCGCAAGTCTGGTATCTTTGCACAACTCAAGTAAAAGGGGGATGGAAAACATAAACATAGTTGGCTTACACTCGCCACGTCACACAAATACAATACATGTCTCAGCCATCACACAATAAAACATCACAACCCTCTAAGGGTAAAAACCAAATGATTAGATACCAAACATAATTTAAATCCACAGGCGGATCGAATCCTAGTAGAAGTCTCCACTACTGATCATCAGGATAACGAACATAGTATCGACTACGCTCCTCGTCGTACTCCCAGTCTAGCTCGGTGCCATCACCTGGATAGCTCACAACTGGACCTGCATCTGGTGTGGTGAAGTAACTGTGAGCCACAGAGGACTCAGCAATACCGTTCCCGGGTAACAAGACTATTTAAGCCTTGGGAGAGGATAAGGCTGAAGAAAAAGAATAAGTGTCTGCAGCAGCAACTAGCAACTAGCTTACGTGAGAGAGTGCGAGAAGAGAAAGCCTCGGTCGAGAGATGATCACGAAGTGATCCTAGCTAAAGCTCAACAAACATAACCCCACCGTGTTCAACTCCCGAATCCCTATTCGGAAATTGACAGTCACGGTACACATGCTGGTAGTGTATTGAAACATTGTGTCAAGTTATCTACAACCGGATATTAACAAGCTCCCATCTGCCACATAACCGCGGGCACGGCTTTCGAAAGTTCATAACCCTGCAGGGGTGTTCCAACTTGACCCATTACAAGCCCACGATTCGCGGAGTCGCAACTCCAAAGTGGGAAGACCCGAGTATTCTCGGAATCCCGTGCTCAAGATACTCCGAACTAAGGTAAGTCTAATCCAGCAAATCCTCCTGGCGTGTCGACACCCTGATAGTAGCCACGTGTATCTAAGTCTCAGGACACGACCGGATGGGCGAGGCTACGGGTGTATGCCAGATACCTCGGGTTGCCCCAAGGCGGCCCCGCAGGCTCCCCGTTTCGGACCAACACTCATGTGGAGCACTGGCCCGGGGTTGTAGAATTAAGAAAGAGGGTTAATTACTCCATATGCAAGTTTAATTTGTTATTAGGCAAATAGTACCAATGTTGGGACTTGCTGGAAAAGACTTAGCACTTAGCGGTTTATCAAGGGGGTCCCATACACCCCAACCGTGTTAGGAACGCATAATCAAGGAACATAACACCGGTTTATACGGTTCCTAACGGCATGAGTGGAACAAATCACCAAGCAAAAGGCTTAGCCTTCCACCCTTGCCAATATATAGATGATTTCATTTTACGCATTTATATAGTGTGATATAACCCAACAAAACTTCAACATGAAGCAAGCATCTTCAAACTTCACCTGCAACTAGCAATGCTATAAGAAGGCTGAGCGAAGCGTACTTAGCCAAGCAACGGTTTGCATAGGTAGGGTGGTTGAACATGGTAATGGTTACAAGTAGGAGGCTGACAAGAAAGACATGGGCATCGAGGCAAAACTATAGAGCGGAACTAATAGCAATAGGCAAAGATAGTAATGTTATCGGGGTTCGGTCATCTTGCCTGAAGTGTAGTCGTTCGGATCGTAAGAAGGGTCCTCGTGCTCCACCTCGTTGGTAACCTCGTGCTCGTACTCGTACTCGGTCTCAGCTTCCGGCTCTAAACAATACAATCACACAAGGCACGAATCAACAAGATGCAATGCGCACACCAAAATGATGGGTGCATGATGGATGCACTAAGGAAGCACACGGAGCACGGAAAATAGCACTCAAGCAAATCACCTCAAAACATGATAACAATAGGAGATTATGAATCTACACGAAAAATCAATCAAGTTTCATATAAGACTCGCTGAAGTCGGAGCTACGGGCTAAAAGTTATGCCCGAAACAAGAAATGAGCGAAAGCTGAAAATTATAGCAACATAGTGTCGGGGGAAACTGTCCTCCCACTAGCACATATGGGACCGGAGCCCCTTCTACGTTGCGGTAAGGGAGCGGAGGGAGCACGGAGAGCAGATCGAGGAGCGCACGCGGGCAATTTTACCCAGGTTCGGGCCGCGCGGACGCGTAAAACCCTACTCCTGCCTTAGGTTGTATTGAGTTCTTGAGCTCGGGAGCTTGAAGAGCTACAGTATTAGCTACACCGAGCGAGAGAGTTGTCTAGGTTTCGAACCCCCTCTACGTTGTGCATGGGCCTCCTTTTATAGCTCAAAGGGGTCACCGACAGGTGTCAACGTAGAGGAGGGTAAAAGCGTAATATTGGTGGTAGTTGCAACAGTGCATGAACAGTATATGAACAGTGGTCTTCACCTAACTTTGACAGTGGGGGACAAGGGCTTTAAATGCCCGTCGCCGTCGACCCCAAAAGTGTCCGTCCATGCTTCTCCGTTCGCCACGGCGGTAGCCTTGTCACCGTGGCTTGCCACCGTGTGCCCCAAGCTGCACAGCCATCTGCCACGTGCCCCTGGAAGGGCCCCAGGGCGACGCGTGGGCCGATGAGCTAGAGCGCGGGCACACAGCATAGGTTTCCTCGGCAAGCACCTTGCCGGGGTGGTGATCTTGCCGGGCCCGGAAGCTTGTCACTCTCCGGGTCCTGCCGGGGCGCATGATGCGCCGAGGCATCTCTTGAGGTAAGTGTTCCTTGGCCTTCCTGGCAAGCTCCTCTTGCCAGGGTCTTGCGCTAAAGTGATAACCTTGAGCCTGGTGCGGCCTTCCCGGCAAGCTCCTCTTGCCGGGGCCTTGATCTTCTGTCTTGTATACTTTGTTTTTGAATGGCTTCATAGGGACAGGAAAGGTTCTTGACGAGCACGTGGTAAGCCCTGCCACGGGAAGCTGCTACTGCCCGTGCACAAGTTGGGGTACTAAGGTACCCCTATCTTAGTACACCGACAGGAGCCCCCGGGCCTGGGCCACACACGGTGCCGAGCGTTGTTGGGCCAGGCCCAAGACAGTGCACGGGCACGCGCGGCCCACGGCAAGCCGTATCCCCTTCCGTATCCGCCGCATCCCTCCCTAACGGCACGCGTCGATTGCGGCGTCGTGGGAGAGATCGTGGCCTGTTCTTTAATGGGAAATGCGGAACGTCCCCCACTTCCTCCTTAAAAGCAAAGGAAGCAGGGGCAGTTCCCCTCCATCGTCTTCATTGTGCCTTGATTCTCCAGAAACCCCCGTCGCCCTCCGCCTCCCAAAGGTCGACAGAGAGCCAAGCCCCTTTCTTCCTCCGCCGTCTCCCGCATCCGCGACACCGTCGACCCCCCCTCGCCTCTTTCCTCGCCGCCCCCGCCATGGCTCCGAAGAGCGACAAGACAAAGAGCGACAAGGCCAAGAAGGAGAAGTCCGAGCAGGCGGCGAAGCTGGCAGCCCTGCGGAAGAAGTGCGTGGTCTTCGCGCCGAGGCTTGGCGCGAGGGAGCTGCGAGACAAATACTATTTGTTCTGGGCGAGGGAGACCAAAGCTCATCCCCGCACCCAAGTCTTCCCTGCCGTCGCCAAACATATGTTCCCCGGCAGGTACTTTTTCTTCGCTGCATTCTTCCATTGTGGTCTGTGCCCTCCGTTCTCGGAGTTCTATTGTGATGTAATGAACACATATGGCCTCCACCTCCTAGATTTCACCCCCAACGCCATCCTTACGATGGCCGTTTTCGTACATCTGTGCGAAAACTATGTTGGGGTTCATCCAAATGTAGCTCTTTTCCGCCACTTCTTCATGCCTAGAGTAGAGTCAGGTGCCCCCCTCTCCGGCGGCATCTCCTGGATCTTTAGGCTGAACAAGAAGGACTCGTACTTGAAAGGAGAGCTTCGCGGCAAATGGGAGGAGAGGAGAGCCGATTGGTGCTGGGTGTTGGAAGATAAGCCAGAGCCCTTTACCTCGCCGCGCCAGACTGCCATAGTGCGCGGCAGGGATTGGAGTGAATTGGCCCCGGAGGACAGCAAGCTTAATATCGCCCTCATTAGGATCATTCGTCTTCGGGTCGCCAATCTGACTATTGGAGAAGTTGGAGCAGATTTCCTCCGCCGCCGCATCGCCCCTTTACAAGAGAGGAAGAGGCCCGCTTGGGAATTCGGCAATGCGGCAGACATCATGAGGCTGCGCCCTGGATTGAACTACAACTTCACCGCCTTGGAGTTGAAGGGGATGGTTCGGGAGCTCTTCAAGCATGACCCGGCCCACCCGGAGTGGTTCAAACCTTCCCGGGGAGTGGTGCCGATGTGCAACAGCACTGCCCGCGATTCCCTACGAGCGATGATGCCCGCGTGCGACTCCCATGGCATCGTCCCCACTTGGATAGAGCCTCCACCGGAGACCGTGCTGACCTTCTTCGACAACTTGGTCGAGAAGCCCCGCAACGCCGAGGAGAACAAGGGCCTCACCCGGGCCACCACTGAATGGGATATAGCCTACATCGCCACCAGGATGGAGGAGGCCGCCGCAGCTGCGGCTGCGGGTGACTTTGGATACACTGTGGAAGAGGCACAGGCCGCGGACATAGTGAGTCAAGCAGAGGAGGTGGAAATCCTCAAGCTGCAGAAGATTGCGCCCGAGGAGTTTACCGGTGAGCCTTCCGTGAAGTTTGCCGGGACGAGCGAGGTTGCCGGGGGGAGCGAGGCCTCCGGGCATGGCGCTGAGTCCAGCGGGCCTGCCGAGGAGGAGGAAGACGCCGAGGCTGGAGAATCCGACGAAGATTCTGGTGGATCTCTGAATCTTGACGACGATGCCTCCTCGTCCTCGGAGAATTCTCCGCCTCCGCCAAGCCCTACGCAGCAACCGAAGAAGCGCCTCCGCAAGGCAGCTGAGGTGGCGAGGCCACGGGCGTCTCGACAGCAGCCGGCGCGCCGTGCGACGCGCGCCACCAAGACGAGCGAGGTCGTCAAGGAGGCGCCCCGTGTCCGAGCGCCAAGCGGAGGGGGATCTTCCCGGAGCGGAACGGGTGCTCCTTCTGCTCCTCGGTCCTCGGCGACAACGGGGGCCGGGTCTTCACAGCCCACAGCCCCGGAGACCGCCAAGCGCCCGAGGGAGCCTTCTCCTCCAGCTCCTCGCGCGGGAGCACACCAGGCGGAGTTTGACTTCTCCGCCCTTAGCTCCGACGAAGAGGAAGAGGAGTAAGTTCTTGCAATTCTTTTAGTTCCAATGATTTTGTCTTGATTTTCCTTGCTAGTTCTGATCTTGCTTTTGTTTTGCTTCACATGACCCTGACCCAGCGGATGGCGAAGAGGGCCAGGATCCCTGTGGTCAACATTGAGGACGACGAGCCCGTCGTGGCGACAAGCGACGCGCCGGCGACGAGCTTGCCGGATCAGCCTGCTGCTCCGAGGAGCAGCCCCCAGCGCAGCCCCCAGCGTAAGTCTGGTATTCGTTCTTCTGCTTGACGGGCGTGCTCGAGGTTGTTGCTTGTACTGATGTCTTGTTGTCTTGTGCAGAAGTGGAGCCGCAGCCACAGGAGCGCCAGGAGGTCGCCCCCGACGAGCCACTTGCTCCACCCTCCCCGCCAAGGACGAACTCCCCGGCAAGGGAGAACGCTCCGCCAAGGACGGGCACTCCGCCAAGGGCGAGTACCCCGCCAAGGGTGAGCAGCCCGACAAGGGCGAGCAGCCCGCCAAGGGAGGGCGCAGGCGGCCCTCCGCCAGCAGGGGCCACTACTCCGCCGCCAAGGGAGAATTCCCCGGCGAGGGACCCCGTCGTTGAAGAAGTCCGCGAAGGTAAAGCTTGTAATTTCTTCTTCCCGGATTCGTCTTTTTTGGATATTTGCTTGATTCTTTCTTTTCTTTTTCTTCTGCTAGATCCTCCCGCACCGGAGCGGATGAAGACGGAGGCCACCGCTGAGGAGGAGGTGCACGGCGCCGGCGGCAACACCACTGCCACCGAGGGAATGGCTGGAGCCGACGAGCCTGCCGCTGAAGAGACCGCCCCGACCGCAGACGCCGCGGCCGGGGAAGGGACCGGCGACCACACTGCTGGCCCGGAGGCCGCAGGAGCGCCGGACGCTGCACCGGCCGCCGACCCTTCCGCCTCCGCGGCTGGGCAGGGCGTCTACCTGGAGGCCGCCAACGGGGTTTTCATACAAGTCCCGTGGGCGTCCTTGTCTCGAGCACCCGCGGAGGGAGAGACCTTTGACGGAGAGGTCCTCGCCTCCACCGGATTGAAGGTCGTTGAAGCGCCCGGCAGCAGCGACGAACCCGAAGAGGAGAGACTCCTTCGTCGGCTCCTGGCCTTGTACCGGGCCAGGCAGGCGAAGTTGGAGTCTCGGGAGGCTCTCGCCGCCAAGGCTGGGGCTGACTTGGAGAAGCGCGCCGCGGAGCTCCGCGCCGCCAACCAGGCGGCCCTCCGCAACTTGGCGGAGGAGCGTGAAGAGCTTGCCGGGGCGCAGCAAGCCTTCCTCCTTGAAAAAGCTGAGACCGAGGAGCAGAAGCGGTTGGCCGCCGAGGACCTGTCCCGGCGAGAAGGAGTACTCAACCAGCGGAAGGTCGACCTCGATGCCCACGAGGACGACCTCGCCGCCCGGGAGCAGGCCATTGGCGGGGCTCTGAAGGAGGCGAGGAGCGCCGCAGCCACCGCAGAGACCGCCAAGAAAGACCTGGAGGCCAAGGTGGAGCAGCTGGAGTTGTTCCTGAAGGCGAGCGAGGACAGAGTCACTGCGCTCAATGTGGAGCGGGAGAAAGATGCCCACACCAACTCTGAGCTGCAGGTACGTCTCTCCGAGAAGGGCACAGAGCTCACTGCCGCCAAGGATTCCATTGCTGACTTAGAGCTGAAGGTCTCCACCCTGACTGACTCGCTCGACGCCGCCCGGGACCGCGAGACGAAGCTGAAGGACGAACTCCGCAAGGAAAGGGCCTTAGTGGAGAGCGCCGCCGTCTCGGCGAACAACTTCAACCAGGCGGTGGAGCAGTGGACTGAGGAGTTGGTCACCTCCGCCGCCAACATTGACGCGGAGATGATGGCGCTGAAGGCGGAGCATCTCGTGTACTCCCCGGACGAGAGCCTCCCCCACAGCGCCAAGTTGAGTCTATTCTTCAGGGTAATCGCGCCGGCGCTTGCGCGGCTGCGAGAGAAGATCCCCGTGCAGCTGGCCGACGAGGCGCGTCGGCTCTGCATGGGCACCTTGGAGCGGGTCTTGTCGAAGATCGTCTACCGCAACCCCGGCATCAACCTCGTCAACGTCCTCCGCACCTTGCCGCCCGAAGCTGATCAGGAGGCGTTGAAGGCGCAGGTTGCCCACATCGTCGCCAAGGTGGGCAAGATCACGAGGCGTGAAGGCGACCGCGTAGATTAGATTCCTTTCTTTCTGCTTCCTTTGCCGCTGCAAAGTATGTTACGGACAAGAACCTGTTAGTGCTGCGGCAAGTTATCTTTGTAATATACACTTTTATTTTAGGTAATCAATGCAGTGTTATCTCCCTTGCTTTTGGTCCCTTCACTTTGTATGCATTTTACCCTACGCTTTTAGGGAACTTGCCGGCAAGGGGCCCTTGCCGCGAGCGCTGAGTGCTGGACTCTTAGCAGCCTGCTGGCAAAGGCCTTGCCGGCAAGAAACCTTGCCGCAGCTAGTCGCAGCACACCTAGATTGCTGAGCGAACTCGAAAACGAAGTAAGGGCGCGACACTTGTCGTAGCTCACTTAAGTCGTTGAGCGTGCTCGAAACAAAAATAAGGGTGCGGCTAGCCACGGGTAGGTTCCTCCGCGCATAGGTTTTCCATACAAAGTGTGGTTGTTCAAGGAAGACAACTGAAATTTAAAAAATTTGAATTACTCAAGCTTTGGTAACTTAGCTTTCGTAGATTGTTTGCTCCCCGACAAGGCTTCTCTTTCTTGAACAGCACTTGGTTCATACGCCTCCATCTTCTTCCCCCCCCCCGGCAAACTTGTGCGCGAGGAATATTCCTTCTGCTTAAGAGGGAGAGAAGAAGAGGAGGAAAAACAAGTATAGGGCCTCATGGCTTGCTAGTGCTTACCGGGGACGTGCGTTGCACATAGTGTCAGATGATTCATGCAAATAACAAAGAAAGGCATGAAAATGACAAATAGTGTGAAGCACAAAAGCTTTACTGATGCACGGGTCTGCGCCCGGCTTTGTACAAATGTTTACATGCAACAGCGGCAAGACTCGTACAAAAGGTGGTTGCCGGAGCGGATCACGGCAACCGCGCCTTATGGGTGAAACTTGCGAAGATGCTCTATGTTCCAGGAGTTGCTCACCGGTAAGCCTTCTTCGGTCTCAAGGCAGACAGCGCCGGGCCTTGTGACTTGTCTCACCCGATAAGGGCCTTCCCACTTCGGCGTCAACTTGTTGGAATTCTTGGCGGACTGAACACGCCGAAGAACAAGGTCGCCTTCCTCGAGACTCCTGGCCCTGACCTTGCGGCTATGATAGCGACGCAAGGCTTGCTGGTATCGAGCAGCTCGTACAGCAGCCTGGAGACGTTCCTCCTCAAGGAGCAATGCGTCATCTTGTCGCAGTTGCTCTTGCTCGAGCTCATCATAAGCGAGCACTCGAGGAGATCCGTATACGAGTTCCGTGGGGAGAACTGCCTCTGCTCCATAGACAAGAGCAAAGGGTGTTTGTCCGGTGGCTCGATTTGGTGTCATCCTGATTGACCAAAGAGCCGCTGGCAACTCCTCTATCCAGTTTCTTCCGCACTTGTGCAGCCTGTCGAAGGTTCTTGTCTTGAGCCCGCGCAGCACTTCAGCATTGGCCCTCTCCGCTTGACCATTGCTCCTCGGGTGAGCAACATAAGCGAAGCAGACCTTGGCGCCAAGGTCTTGGACGTACTGCATGAAGGTGCGACTTGTAAACTGTGTGTCGTTGTCGGTGATGATCCTGTTAGGGATTCCGAAACGGCAAACAATCGATCTGAAGAACCTGACCGCTGATTGTGCTGTCACCTTTCTCACTGGTTCCACTTCTGGCCACTTTGTGAACTTGTCGATCGCTACGTACAAGTACTCAAAGCCCCCGGCAGCGCGGGGAAAGGGGCCGAGGATATCGAGCCCCCAGACCGAGAAGGGCCAGGACAAAGGAATCGTCTGGAGAGCTTGAGCTGGCTGGTGAATTTGCTTGGCATGGAACTGGCACGCTTCACACTTGGTTACTTGTGCAGTTGCATCTTGGAGGGCTTCTGGCCAGAAGAACCCTTGCCGGAACGCCTTCCCGGCAAGTGCCCTTGCGCCAATGTGGTGGCCACATATGCCTCCATGTATCTCTACCAACAGCTTCTATCCATCTTCCCTGGAGATGCACTTCAACCTGACACCGTTGAGTCTTCTTCTGTACAGCTCATTGTCAACGAACTGGTACATACTTGACTGTCTGGTTATTTTCTCTATCTCTTCTGGCTCGTCGAGAAGTTCTCCAGTTTGCAGAAAACGGACGATCTGTTGTGCCCATGCTGGAGCCTGAGGCTCAACAACAAGGACTAAAGGCATGAGGGCTGCTGTGGGAACCTCAGCTTCTACGGCAAGAACCTGCGGCTCTGCCGGAGCTGATGGTCCCCCGGCAAGCCTGCTGGGGCAAGGCTTGTCGGGAACGCTTGGTTCAACTGTACAGACCCTTGGATCTGCAGGAGCAAGCTGTTCCTCAGCATTTTGGCTATTGATCTTGGGGACCTTGGCGGCGGTTTCTGGAAGATCCGCCGGCAAGTAGTCGCCGGAGACCAACTTTCTCTTCTTGTTTTGCCCAACTGATGGTGTAACGGATGGCTGAGTTAGCTTGAGCAGGAAGGTCCCTGGTTCCACAGGTAACTTCATTGCAGCACACTTTGAGAGGCCATCCGCAATATCATTCTGAGCTCTTGGGACGTGCTCCATTTGCAGACCTTCAAAGTGTTCTTCAAGCTTCCTCACTTCATCAACATAAGCTTCCATCAAAGGGCTCTGATAACTCTTATTCACTTGTCGGACCACCAACTGTGAATCTCCCCGCACAATCAACTTCTTGATCCCAAGCTCGGCCGCAATTCTGAGGCCGGCAAGCAAACCTTCATACTCAGCGGTATTGTTTGTCGCTTGTTCCTTGGGAAAGTGCATCTGAACAACATACTTGAGGTGCTCTCCGGTGGGCGCTATGAGTACCACGCCGACACCAGCGCCTTGCAGCGAGAAAGCACCATCAAAGTACATTATCCATTCGCTGCTCGCTTCTTGGACGGGGACGCTTGTCTCTGGGACTTCTTCATCTGGCGTTGGGGTCCATTTTGCTATGAATTCTGCCAAAGCTCTGCTCTGTATGGTTGAAGTACTCTCAAACTTGAGACCAAAGCTTGACAGCTCTAGTGCCCACTCGACGATCCTGCCTGTTGCTTCTGGATTTTGCAATATCCTCTTCAACGGAAAGCGAGTGACCACCGTTATCTCGTGTGCTTGGAAGTAATGGTGCAGTTTCCTTGAGGCCATGAGGAGGCCGAAAAGCAACTTCTGCACCCCAGAGTATCTTGATCTAGCCCCCTGCAAGAGGGAACTTACGAAATACACTGGGCGCTGCACCATCTTGTTTCGCACTCCTTCCTGTTCCTGCGCAGACTTGTCCTTGTCGGGGCTAGAGCTTGTCGGGGAAGCCCCCTGCTTGTCGCTGGATTCGCTTGCCGGGGATGTGAGTTCCTCATCTGCCTCCCTCTCCGCTACTAACGCAGCACTAACCACTTGATTGGTTGCCGCTAGGTACAGCAGCAACTTCTCTTGCGGCCTAGGTGCGACAAGTATCGGAGTAGAGGACAGGTATCCTTTCAAGTCTTGCAGCGCTGCCTCCGCTTCCGGAGTCCATTTCATAGGACCTGCCTTTTTCAAGATTTTGAAGAAAGGCAGGGCGCGTTCTGCAGACTTTGAAATGAACCTGCTGAGGGCAGCCACACAACCAGCAAGTCTTCTTACGTCCTTGACGCGCTTCGGGGCTTCGATCTGCTCGATGGCTTTTATCTTGTCGGGATTGGCTTCAATCCCCCTCTGGGACACAAAGAACCCGAGAAGCTTGCCGGAGGGGACTCCGAAGACGCACTTCTCGGGGTTCAACTTGAGCTGTATCTTGCGCAGATTCTCAAAAGTTTCCTCTAAATCTTGGATCAGTGTATCTTTGCTCTTGCTCTTGACCACTATATCATCCATGTAGGCTTCTACATTTCTGTGTATCTGTGGCTCAAAAGCAGTGTGCACCACCCTTGCAAATGTTGAACCTGCATTCTTCAATCCAAAGGGCATGCGTATGAAGCAATATGTGCCGCATGGAGTAATGAATGCAGTCTTCTCTTCATCTTCCTTGGCCATGAATATCTGGTGGTAACCTGAGTATGCATCAAGGAAGGAAAGCAGCTCACATCCGGCGGTGGAGTCAACAATCTGGTCAATACGCGGCAAGGGAAATGGATCCTTGGGACACGCTTTATTCACATCAGTGAAGTCTATACAAAGTCTCCACTTCCCATTGGCCTTGCGTACGACAACTGGATTGGCTAACCACGTAGGATGGATCACGCCTCTAACCAGGCCTGCTGCTTCTAACTTCTTTATCTCTTCAGCTATGAACTCTTGGCGCTCCACGGCTTGCTTCCTGACCTTCTGCTTGACGGGCCGCGCATGAGGACAAACAGCAAGCTTGTGCTCAATTACCTTCCTGGGAACGCCGGGGATGTCAGATGGTTGCCATGCAAACACATCGACATTCGCCCACAGGAAGGCAACGAGCGCGCTTTCCTATTTGTTGTCGAGCGTAGCACTGATGGTGAAGGTACCACCAGTGCCGTCCTCCTTGGCGGACACCTTCTTGGTCGCCGGTGGAGCTGCCATTCCCTTCTTGCACTTGCCGGTGGAGCTCGATGGTGCGTCCTCGACGGCAGCGCAGCACTCCGAAGAGGTGCGTTTGCCGGAGTGGGCCCCAGAGCTCTTGCCGGACTTGGTCTTGTTCTTCCCCCCGGGAGCTTCAGCGGCGAGTGTGTTGCTCTCTGCTGCGGCTGCTGCGTCCCGGTAGATCTTGTCGGCGCAGATAAGCGCGTCCTTCTTGTCGCCGGGGACAGAGATGACGCTTATCGGCCCCGACATCTTGAGTACGTTGTATGCATAGTGGGAAGCTGCCATGAACTTGGCGAGCGCAGGACGGCCAAGTATCCCATTATATGGTAATGGGATATCGGCAACGTCAAACGTGATCCTCTCCGTCCTGAAGTTGAGCTCCCCGCCAAAGGTCACTGGCAGCGTAATCTTTCCCTTCGGCTTACTCCTTCCCGGGTTGATCCCTTGGAACGACCCGGTTTCTTCGAGCTCGCCGTCTGGGATCTGTAGCTTCTTGATCACAGCTGAGGAAATCAAATTCAGGCCGGCCCCGCCGTCAACCAACATCTTGGTGACCTTGAGGTTGCGGATAGTTGGTGAGACCAACATCGGCAAGCACCCGACCGCAGTGGTGCGGTCAGGGTGGTCCTCAAGGTCAAAGATGATGGGCGTGCCGGACCACTTCAGCAGCCTGCGTGACTCGACGGGCGGCTCAGCTGCATTCACTTCTCGCACCCACTGCTTGAGCTGGTGGTGGGAAGTGTGCAGAGAGGCACCCCCGTCGACACACAGAACCTCTGTGGGCTTCTGAAACTCCTGTTCGCTGTTGTCTCCTTCTTCCATGTCATCATCGTCGTCTTCATCCTCATCCTTGTCGCGGCCCCGGGGAGGTCTGTCACCTTGCCGCTGCTTGGCCTTGCCGCGGCGTCCTCCCCGGCCATTGAACGGCCGCTTCTTGGTGGGCTCTCCTCCGCCTCCTTGGGCCTTCTCCTTGTCGCGACGCTCGTATTCAGCCTTCTGCTGCTCTACGAGGTACTCGACTCTTTTGCAGTTCTGAAGATCGTGGCCCTTGGTGCGGTGGATCTTGCAGTACTGCTTGTCGGAGCCGTCCTGCTTGTCGGCTGCCGCTACAGGGGCGGGCTCCTTGCCGGAACCGCCAGCCTGTGCCTTCTTGGCGGGAGCCTCCTTGCCGGATTGCTCGACAACCAGCACCTCCTTGCTCTTCTTCTTTCTGTTGTTCCGCCGCCGGCTCTTCCTTGCCGGGGCGGCATCCTCGCTGTCGCTTCCTCCTGCGCCAGTATCCTCTCCGGGGAGTCTCCTCCCCTCTTCGGCGCGCGCGCACTTGTCAGCCAGAGCGTAGAGCTCGCTGACATCCCGGATCTTGGTCATGGCCATCTCCTCCCTCATCCGGCGGTTACGCACGTTCTGGTGGAACGCGCTGATAACCGCGGCAGGGTGGACATCGGGAATGTTGTGTTGCACGCGGCTGAATCTCTGGATGTACTTGCGCAGGGACTCTCCCTCCTTCTGGGCTAGGATGTGGAGATCGCTCTCCTGGCCGTGGGGTTTGTGGCCGCCCGTGAAGGCGCCAACAAACTGGTGGCACAGATCCGCCCACGAAGAGATGGAGTTCTCCGGCAAGTGCATAAGCCAAGACCGGACGTTTGGCTTAAGCACTAGCGGGAAGTAGTTGGCTAGGATCTTCTCGTCGCGTCCCCCGGCAGCCTGCACCGCGATGGTGTAGATGCTGAGGAACTCCGAGGGGTGTGTCTTGCCGTCGTACTTCTCGGGTACGTCAGGCTTGAAATTCTTCATGCTGGGCCACTGGACTTGCCGCAGCTCACGGGTGAACGCGGGGCAGCCTGCCGCATACGGCAAGTCGCCTGGTTCACCGGGCGCGTGCGCGTCGACAGTGGTCCCAGCGCGCTGATCTGACTGTCTTCGGGCTTCTCGTCGACGCTCGATGCGAGTCCGAGCGTCTTCTTGCCGCCTGTCGTCTAGGACCTGGCGCTGATCGCGGCGAGCCCACGGATCCGACGACGCCGTGGAGTCGTCGTCGACGTTGATCCGGCGGGGTGGCGATTTCTGCTTCCGCGGCGGGGAGTGCACGGTAGTTGCACCCCCGGCGGTCTTGTCGCCATCGGCCTTCGCTTGGTCGACTTGCCGCGGCCGTGAGGTTGCCGGCTGCTGTGGCGCGTCGTTGTTGGCGAAGGCGATGAGGCTCTGAATCGTCGCCCTCCAGTTTTCGGCCTTATCTGCCGCTGGAGGGAAATCGAGGAGCAGCTGTGCTCTTGCTAGAGCTTCTGCTGGAGAAGAGGGGAACGACGGCGAGCGGTGCGAGGAGCAGGACACGCTCGGACTTCTAACCGCGTTAGAAGGAGCATGTTCCCGCCCCGGCGACCGCGCCTTGCTTGTGCCAGCACGCTGGCCTTGAGCATCCCGCGATCCTCCAGCTTGGCCACGCCCCAGCAAGCGTATGGTACCTCCAGTACCACGCCGCTGCGGGTCTTGTACCTCCTGAGAGAGACGTGGTGCATCCACGGACACCGAGGCTTTGGAATTCGCCCGGTCGTCCGTCTTGTCCTTGGACTTGGTGGCGCCGTGAGTTTCCTCGCCGGCGACCACCCTTCCGCCGGCGCCTCCTCCACCAACCGTTGGTTCTGGTGGCGGTGGAATCGACGCAGACGGGCCTCCGACCTCCGAAGCCTTCTTCTTCGGAGGCATGTCGTTGTAGCTGATGAAGTTGATGAAGCTGGAGAGGTTGATGAAGAATGCGCCCGCGTGAGCGCCGGATCAGGTTCGCACAACCTCGACGCCCCCTACCTGGCACGCCAAAGATGTCGGGGGAAACTGTCCTCCCACGAGCACCTATGGGACCGGAGCCCCTTCTACGTTGCGGTAAGGGAGCGGAGGGAGCACGGAGAGCAGATCGAGGAGCGCACGCGGGCAGTTTTACCCAGGTTCGGGCCGCGCGGACGCGTAAAACCCTACTCCTGCCTTAGGTTGTATTGAGTTCTTGAGCTCGGGAGCTTGAAGAGCTACAGTATTAGCTACACCGAGCGAGAGAGTTGTCTAGGTTTCGAACCCCCTCTACGTTGTGCATGGGCCTCCTTTTATAGCTCAAAGGGGTCACCGACAGGTGTCAACGTAGAGGAGGGTAAAAGCGTAATTTTGGTGGTAGTTGCAACAGTGCATGAACAGTATATGAACAGTGGTCTTCACCTAACTTTGACAGTGGGGGACAAGGGCTTTAAATGCCCGTCGCCGTCGACCCCAAAAGTGTCCGTCCATGCTTCTCCGTTCGCCACGGCGGTAGCCTTGTCACCGTGGCTTGCCACCGTGTGCCCCAAGCTGCACAGCCATCTGCCACGTGCCCCTGGAAGGGCCCCAGGGCGACGCGTGGGCCGATGAGCTGGAGCGCGGGCACACAGCATAGGTTTCCTCGGCAAGCACCTTGCCGGGGTGGTGATCTTGCCGGGCCCGGAAGCTTGTCGCTCTCCGGGTCCTGCCGGGGCGCATGATGCGCCGAGGCATCTCTTGAGGTAAGTGTTCCTTGGCCTTCCTGGCAAGCTCCTCTTGCCAGGGTCTTGCGCTAAAGTGATAACCTTGAGCCTGGTGCGGCCTTCCCGGCAAGCTCCTCTTGCCGGGGCCTTGATCTTCTGTCTTGTATTCTTTGTTTTTGAATGGCTTCATAGGGACAGGAAAGGCTCTTGGCGAGCACGTGGTAAGCCCTGCCGCGGGAAGCTGCTACTGCCCGTGCACAAGTTGGGGTACTAAGGTACCCCTATCTTAGTACACCGACACATAGCAACTTTGGAGCACTAGAAAAATAAGCTACAGCACTCAAACATCATGGCAAAGAGCATTAACATAAACTAGACATATCCTACAGCAAATAAGTCCAAAGGTGCACCCCCAAAGGAGCCACGGATCAATAGCAACAAGCTTGGACATATTGAACTTGACAATAAAATTCTGGCAGCATAATTTTATTGAAACTTTGGAGCAAAAGTTAAACATGCTACAGCCACTTAAATAAACATGTGAGAACATGAATGGAAAGCCAACAATATCTACTACAAGGAACAATC
>LR738715.1:346622033-346634038 GCA_902687465.1 Secale cereale
TTGGTGGTAGTTGCAACAGTGCATGAACAGTATATGAACAGTGGTCTTCACCTAACTTTGACAGTGGGGGACAAGGGCTTTAAATGCCCGTCGCCGTCGACCCCAAAAGTGTCCGTCCATGCTTCTCCGTTCGCCACGGCGGTAGCCTTGTCACCGTGGCTTGCCACCGTGTGCCCCAAGCTGCACAGCCATCTGCCACGTGCCCCTGGAAGGGCCCCAGGGCGACGCGTGGGCCGATGAGCTGGAGCGCGGGCACACAGCATAGGTTTCCTCGGCAAGCACCTTGCCGGGGTGGTGATCTTGCCGGGCCCGGAAGCTTGTCGCTCTCCGGGTCCTGCCGGGGCGCATGATGCGCCGAGGCATCTCTTGAGGTAAGTGTTCCTTGGCCTTCCTGGCAAGCTCCTCTTGCCAGGGTCTTGCGCTAAAGTGATAACCTTGAGCCTGGTGCGGCCTTCCCGGCAAGCTCCTCTTGCCGGGGCCTTGATCTTCTGTCTTGTATTCTTTGTTTTTGAATGGCTTCATAGGGACAGGAAAGGTTCTTGGCGAGCACGTGGTAAGCCCTGCCGCGGGAAGCTGCTACTGCCCGTGCACAAGTTGGGGTACTAAGGTACCCCTATCTTAGTACACCGACACATAGCAACTTTGGAGCACTAGAAAAATAAGCTACAGCACTCAAACATCATGGCAAAGAGCATTAACATAAACTAGACATATCCTACAGCAAATAAGTCCAAAGGTGCACCCCCAAAGGAGCCACGGATCAATAGCAACAAGCTTGGACATATTGAACTTGACAATAAAATTCTGGCAGCATAATTTTATTGAAACTTTGGAGCAAAAGTTAAACATGCTACAGCCACTTAAATAAACATGTGAGAACATGAATGGAAAGCCAACAATATCTACTACAAGGAACAATCAAGATCCACCCCAAAACTATCATGGTTTGTCCTAGAGCAGCAAGCGAACATGGCATCGGAGCGTTACAGATTTCAGACTTAGTGAAAAACCACTAAGTGCTAAAACAGCAGTTTCATCATGGCATCTAAAAGAGCAAGTTTAAGTCACCTCGAAACTAAACATGGCAAGTGGTAAGCACCACATCAAAGTACACATGATGGTGATCCCGAAACATACAAGCATGCATCATGGAGATAAGCACAACGATAGCAACGAGCTCAACAAGATGACATTTCATAACAAGTGAAACAACATCACAACCACATGACACTTTGCAACGGAGATAAACATGGCAAGATTGATTCTATCATGCAACCTATCACAAACAACATGTAGAGCATGGCAAGACGAACACGTGGACATGTCATTTGCATCATTCGGACAAACGAGCTAAAAGATATCACTATGCAAAGATGGCATAAAAACATCACATAGCAGCAGTTTTTATCACGATGCACTATTGCAACAGAAAAACAAGCACCTAGATGATCTCTAACATGCATGACACAAAGAGATAAAACGTAGTGCTAGTCACCACGAACGTCTGGACATGCTATTTGCGCAAAACGGACATCCACACAAAAAGTTATAGCAGTTTGAAAATAGCATCACAGAACAAAACAACAGGGACTTAGATGAAAATAGGGGTCAACCTCCTCAGATCTGAAGGATGGGCTCGGGCCCGCGGTGGAGAAGGATTCGGCCCGGCTGGAGAGCGCGGAGTGGAGAGGCGGCCCGCGTCGGGCCGGCCTGGCGGCTGGGGCGCCTGGCCCGAGCAGCGCGCGGCCCAACGGGAAGGCGGAGGCGGCTGGCGATGCGGGCGCTCGCGGTGGCCCGCGGTGACGTGGCCTGGAGGGGCGAGCGGCTGCCTTGCGGTGGCGATCGGGCCAGCGGTGCGGCCTAGAGCGGGAGGCGGCTGGGCCCCGGCTCCAGCCCAGGAGGAGGTCGGGCGAGGCAGCTCGAGCCTGGGGCTAGCGGGATCTGACGAGCGAAGGGACTGGAGCGGCGCGCCTGGGCCGGGAGGCGGCGATGTGGTCCAGGCGGGGCCTGGAGGGAGGCGATCGGGCTGCGGTCGGAGGCCTCGGGAGGCTGGGATCGAAGCAGCGCGGGAGGAGCTGGGCTGCGGTGGCGACGTTGACCGGGCGCCAGGATCCGATCGATCCAGATCGGTGCTGGCTGGAGGCGTAGCGAGCGCTGGGCGGCGGCGATCCTTCGAAGGAAAACGGCGGCGGGGAAGCTGCCAAGTGGCGGCTGGGATCTGACTAGATCCGAAAAAAATGAAGGGGGGAAGGAGCTAGAGGTTAGGGATGCCCAAAATGGACATAGGGGGGCCTAAATATAACAGTTTTTCCCTAGGGTTAGGGGTTTGGGGTGTTTTAGAGCCCTCCGACCGCGATCCGACGGATCCGATCGCGAGGGGAGTTAGGATGGGCCAAGAGGAGGCTAGTGGGCTGTTGGAGGGGTGTCTTGGGCCACAAAGTGGAGGCACTTTGAGCCCACACGAATAACTGTTGGGATAGCAAACGGACTCCAAACGCAACGAGATTTGACAAGCGGGTTACACACAACAAAACAACAACACACGACAAGTCTCACGCCACACCGGTAACGTTACCCGGCCAAACACCAAAGTAGGCCTACGGGACGCCACGGACACGTGAGGAAGCTCCGGAACGTGAACCGGACAACGGGAAGGAACGCGTGGAACCGGATGCAACCGACAACACAAATGCAATGCGATGCACATGTATACATGATATGAATGAATGCCACGCACGCACAACAAAACGACGAACACCCGAAAGACAAAGAACCCGAAATGGAATAGATGAAGCCGGAGATATATTATATGCCCAAAAGGGAAAGTATTACATCCGGGGCATTACAAACTCTCCTCTACTACAAAAAGATCTCGTCCCGAGATCTAGGACTGGAAAAAGGAAGGGTACTCGGAACAAAGATGATCTTCTCGTTCTCACGTAGCTTCTCGGTCGGTGTGATGTGACCAATTGACTTTCAAGAATTTGATGGACTTGTTGCGGGTCTTGCGTTCGGTCTCTTCGAGAATAGCAACGGGATGCTCTCTGTAGGACAAGTCTTGTTGAAGATCAATCTCTTCAAACGGAATCATGCGCTCAGGTGCCTTGAAGCATTTGCGGAGTTGAGACACATGGAACACATCATGAACATTGGCGAAGTTGGGAGGGAGCTCAAGTTGATAGGCTAGGTCGCCTCTTTTGCCAAGAATCTTGAAAGGCCCGACGTATCTAGGAGCAAGCTTTCCTTTGATACCGAATCTTTGGGTGCCTTTCATCGGAGAAACACGGAGATAGACATGATCACCGATGTTGAAGGCCAAATCACGATGCTTGCCGTCATAGTAGCTCTTCTGACGCGACTGAGCGGCCTTGAGATTCTCACGTATGACTTTGCACATTTCTTCGGCTTCTGAGATCAAGTCGTTGCCAAGAAGTTGACGTTCGCCTGTTTCAGACCAGTTGAGAGGGGTACGACACTTTCTGCCATAGAGGATTTCAAACGGAGCTTTGCCTGCACTTGCTTGAAAGTTGTTGTTGTAAGAGAACTCGGCAAATGGAAGGCAGTCTTCCCATTTCATGCCAAAAGAGATGACACAGGCTCTGAGCATATCTTCTAGAATCTGATTCACTCGCTCGACTTGACCACTAGTCTGAGGGTGAAAAGCAGCGCTGAACCGGATCTTAGTGCCCATGGCGGACTGAAAGGAGTCCCAGAACCTTGAAGTGAACAAACTTCCACGGTCTGAGGATATGACTTGAGGAATGCCATGTAAGGACACAATTCTGGAAGTGTACAGCTCTGCCAATTGAGCTGCATTGATGGATTCTTTGACTGGCAGGAAGTGAGCGACTTTGGTAAGCTTGTCAATCACCACGAAGATAGAATCATTTCCTCGCTTGGACTTAGGAAAACCCGTGACGAAGTCCATTTCAATGTGGTCGAACTTCCACTCGGTAATAGGAAGAGGTTGGAGAAGACCGGCTGGACGTTGATGTTCTGCTTTCACTCTTCTACAAACATCACATTCATTCACGAATTGGACAATTTCCCTTTTCATGCGTGTCCACCAGTAAGACTGCTTGAGGTCTTGGTACATCTTGAAACTGCCAGGATGAATGGAAAGGAGAGAATCATGAGCTTCTTCCATTATGATCTTCCGGAGATCACCTTTGGGAACAACGAGTCTGTCCTCGAAGAACAAGGTATCTCTCTCATCAACACGAAAGCACTTGTATTTTGGAGTGCCCTTTGCAATACCATGTTTCACCTTGTTCACCATGGTATCCCTGAGTTGGGCCTCACGGACCTGATCTTCCAAGGTTGGAGCAATTTGAAGATTTGCAAGAAAACCCTGCGGAACAACTTGGAGGTTGAGTTTCCTGAATGCTTCACAAAGCTCAGGCTGTAACGGCTTGATAAGAAGGTTGTTGCAATATGCCTTTCTGCTCAAAGCATCTGCAATCACATTCGCCTTGCCAGGAGTGTATTCAATGCTGGGATTATACTCTTGGATCATTTCAACCCAACGAGTCTGGCGGAGGTTCAGATGCAGCTGTGTGAAGATGTACTTCAAGCTCTTGTGATCGGTGAAGATGTCGACCTTTCTGCCCAACAACATATGTCTCCACGTAATCAGAGCATGTACCACAGCTGCTAGCTCGAGATCATGTGTGGGATAGTTCTTCTCACTTGGCTTCAGCTGACGAGAAGTGTATGCCACAATTCTCTTATCTTACATAAGCACACCACCAAGGCCTTGAAGAGAAGCATCACAGAATACTTCATAGGGCTTGGACTCATCTGGAGGAGTCAGAACTGGAGCAGAGACGAGCTTTTCTTTGAGAGTTTTGAATGCCACTTCACACTCTGGAGACCAAAAGTATTTGACATTCTTCTGAAGCAAGTTTGAAAGAGGCTTGGCAATCTTGGAGAAGTTCTCAACGAACCTTCTGCAATAGCTGGCAAGACCCAGAAAACTGCGGAGTTGCTTGACGTTCTGAGGAGCTTCCCAGTTGACAATTGCTTCAACTTTCTCGGGATTAACCGCAATACCGTCAGCTGAGATGATATGGCCCAGGTACAAAACCTTATCGAGCCAAAACTCGCACTTTGAGAACTTGGCATAGAACTTATGCTCTCGGAGTCGATCAAGAACCAGACGTAAGTGCTTTTCGTGATCTTCTTCATTCTTGGAAAACACCAGAATATCATCCAGATACACAAGCACAAACTCGCCAGTATAGGGGGTTGAAGATGTAGTGCATCATCCTCGAAAAGGTAGGAGGAGCATTGGCGAGGCCAAAAGACATGACGGTATACTCGTATGAACCATAGCTCGTTCTGAAGGCCGTCTTGGGGATGTCTTCCTCGCGAATGCGAATTTGATGATAGCCCATTCAGAGGTCAAGCTTAGAGAACACTTTAGCTCCTTTGAGCAGCTCGAAGAGTTCGTTGATGTTGGGGAGCGGATATTTGTTCTTAATCGTCTTCTTGTTCAATGGCCGGTAATCAACGCATAGACGCTCCGTGTCATCTTTCTTCTTGACAAATAAGACACCACAGCCCCAAGGAGACGTACTAGGCCTGATGAGACCCATACTCTCCTGTTTATCAAGCTGCTTCTTCAATTCCTTCAATTCATCCGGAGAGAGCTTGTACGGACGCCGGCATGCTGGCTCAGTACCCGGCTCGAGTTCAATAACGAATTCCACCTGACGGTGTGGAGGCATGCCTGGAAGTTCTTCAGGAAAGACGTCTTGATATTCGTTCACCACCGGAATTTGAGATATGGCATTAATGTCGCCCTTATCATTGAGAGAGAAAAGCCTGATAGTGTTATCCGTGGAGGCAAATATAATCACATCTTCATCAGGATGAGTCATCTTGACTTCCTTCTGTGCACAATCAATGTGAGCATCATGCTGAGAAAGCCAATCCATTCCGAGGATGAGGTCAATGTCAGAATTGCCGAGAATCACCGGTTTAGCCAGAAATCGATAATCACCCATGCGAATAGAAACATCCGGAGCATAGACACCAGAATTCATACGTCTCCCCGGAGAAATAACTTGCAACCTCTGAGGCAAATTTGAAGTGACAATATTGTGCTTGGATGCAAATGGTTGAGACATGAAAGAGCATGAAGCACCCGAATCAAATAACACTTTAGCAGGAAAAGAGTTAACTGGAAGGTTACCCAAAATGACATCAGAAGAATTCTCCGCTTGCGCTGCACTCATCAGATTGACCCTTGCTTGCTTGGGGTTATGCTTGACAATAGCTGAACTCACAGGCGGAGGAGGTGGAAGACGCTTCGGGTTCGGACATCTGTTGGCATAGTGACCCTTCTGGCCACACTTGTTGCACACCACTTCTGAGAGAGGACGGAAATGAGAACCACTTGACTTGGAGCCTTGAGACTGAAACTGGTTCTTCGACTTGTTGCTCGGGTTGGGTGGGTGGGAGAAACCACGTCCACCGGAGTTCTTGTTGCTGTTGGAGTTGTTGGAGTTGTTGTAAGGAGCTCGAATCACTGGAGGAGGAGGAAGCCAAAATTTCTGTTGTTTCGAGACCATCTGAGACGATGAGGAAGAGTGAACGGCATCTCGAATTCTCTTTTTAGAAGCCTCCATCTTAAGCTGAGCTGCCTCTTGTTTCAAAGCCATGTTATAGAATTTGTCGAATTCATCGGGCTCGAACAAGGTGAGAGCAAGTTGAAGTTCATCTTTCAGACCTCCACGGAACTGGTAGATTTTGCTCTTAGCATCAGGAATGTCTTGCTTAGCATAGCCGGCGAGGTTTTAGAACTTGACATTATACTGATAGACTGTCATAGAGCCCTGCTTCAGGTTGCGGAATTGCTCACGCATACCCTCGATGACACTTGTTGGAATGTGGTGAGAGCGAAAGTCCTTGCAGAAATTCTCCCAAGAGATCACTTGACCTGGCCTGGAGTCTTTGTACTGCAGCCACCAGTCAGCTGCTTGATCTTTGAGTTGGAAGGCTGCAAATTTCACATAATCCTCTTCTCTTACGTTACTGCACTCAAAATGCTTCTTTATGTCGGTTAACCAATCTTCAGCATCAAGAGGGTCGACACAGTAACTGAAAGCTTTTGGATTATTGGCCAAGAACTGGTTGAGAGTAGCATGGTGCTGCTGGTTGAAGAAATTGCCTTGATTCCCTGGAACACCCTGATTAGCTTGATTAGCTTGCATCTGCTGCATCATCTGCATCAACATCTGAGTGTTCTGAGCTGTAGTCTGTATAATCGCTCTCCAAGCCTCAGACGGAGGAGGAGGGGAAGGAGGACGATCTGGGACCTCTTCACCCTCTGGGTTAGCGTTGGGAACCCTTTTCGGAGCCATCCTGAAAGAGATTACCACGAATTAGCAATTGATTGACAGAAGGTATAAGCTGAATCAATGGAATGAATTGCAACAAGTCTTCACAATAATCATTCGAACAATAGGAATGAATGAAATCATTCGAACAAGAGGAACGAATGAAATTCTCAGTTAAATGATAACATCAATCTTCACGAGAAGCCACATAGGGGACAAAAGGTAAAATAAGAAAAACAACAAGGTACGGACAGGAACAAACACAAGATAGGAGCTTCGTTCTAACATCTTTGTGCTGAAAGCATATGAACGCGTTACAAAAGGGTTTTGCAATCCCCGGATCAGCATAACCAAGGACCCTTTAAGATGCAACTGCCGATCGGAACATCGGTCATAATACCACTTCACTCAATGTAGAACCCCGAACTCGCTAACCTGCATTCGTTGGAAGAATGCCTACGATCTACTGGATAAAACCCACCTATTAATTTCCGAAAGATTCCAGTTATGCAATCAGGTGTTGGGGATACACGGGAAGCACCGCGCAATCATCTCTAAACCTACATCCAGGTGTATCCATCCTTCAACACATAACCAGTCTTTCTCGGAAACTGTCTACCTCGGACCTTCGAAAAGCATCCACTATACCAAGCTATGGCAATACTCCCGAACTACCTCCCCAGTACTGGGTGATGTCGGGGTTATCTTGCCACTGGCCGTATAGGAGAGATTTTCGATGTCGACCGTCTTAAGCATTTAGTACTGCCACGATATGCTTGTGACGACAATACCCCGAAGCTCAACTCCCCGGGACACTGCCACAACCCCTAATGTCAGGAGGCATCGAGAACAATATTCTCGTCACAAGAACATCGAAACAATCCCAGAATACTCGCGAGATTCCTAAAAAAAAATTGGTGCAAATTTTGAAGATAGAAGAGACAAGAGTAGTCGTCAGGAGTCCTCACCAGAGAGAAAGGCGATGAGAAGCAAAGAAATCCTACTCTCCGATATAATATATAGGACTCAAAATGTTTTCAGTGTGTGCCTAGACTCGACCGTCAATGATTCGATCAATCAGTGGGGGCTCCTAGGTCGGAGAAGGCTCTGAATACCAACTTGTAATGCCCAGGATGGAGCTATATCTCCTACGTGTCGAGGCACGACTTAGAGACATAACCCCATGCTGGAATGATCGCAAGTCTGGTATCTTTGCACAACTCAAGTAAAAGGGGGATGGAAAACATAAACATAGTTGGCTTACACTCGCCACGTCACACAAATACAATACATGTCTCAGCCATCATACAATAAAACATCACAACCCTCTAAGGGTAAAAACCAAATGATAAGATACCAGACATAATTTAAATCCACAGGCAGATCGAATCCTAGTAGAAGTCTCCACTACTGATCATCAGGATAACGAACATAGTATCGACTACGCTCCTCGTCGTACTCCCAGTCTAGCTCGGTGCCATCACCTGGATAGCTCACAACTGGACCTACATCTGGTGTGGTGAAGTAACTGTGAGCCACAGAGGACTCAGCAATCCCGTTCCCGGGTAACAAGACTATTTAAGCCTTGGGAGAGGATAAGGCTGAAGAAAAAGAATAAGTGTCTGCAGCAGCAACTAGCAACTAGCTTACGTGAGAGAGTGCGAGAAGAGAAAGCCTCAGTCGAGAGATGATCACGAAGTGATCCTAGCTAAAGCTCAACAAACATAACCCCACCGTGTTCAACTCCCGAATCCCTATTCGGAAATTGACAGTCACGGTACACACACTGGTAGTGTATTGAAACATTGTGTCAAGTTATCTACAACCGGATATTAACAAGCTCCCACCTGCCACATAACCGCGGGCACGGCTTTCGAAAGTTCATAACCCTGTAGGGGTGTTCCAACTTGACCCATTACAAGCCCACGATCCGCGGAGTCGCAACTCCAAAGTGGGAAGACCCGAGTATTCTCGGAATCCCGTGCTCAAGATACTCCGAACTAAGGTAAGGCTAATCCAGCAAATCCTCCCGGTGTGTCGACACCCTGATAGTAGCCGCGTGTATCTAAGTCTCAGGACACGACCGGATGGGCGAGGCTACGGGTGTATGCCAGATTCCTCGGGTTGCCCCAAGGCGGCCCCGCAGGCTCCCCGTTTCGGACCAACACTCATGTGGAGCACTGGCCCGGGGTTGTAGAATTAAGAAAGAGGGTTAATTACTCCCTATGCAAGTTTAATTTGTTATTAGGCAAATAGTACCAATGTTGGGACTTGCTGGAAAAGACTTAGCACTTAGCCGTTTATCAAGGGGGTCCCATACACCCCAACCGTGTTAGGAACGCATAATCAAGGAACATAACACCGGTTTATACGGTTCCTAACGGCATGAGTGGAACAAATCACCAAGCAAAAGGCTTAGCCTTCCACCCTTGCCAATATATAGATGATTTCATTTTACGCATTTATATAGTGTGATATAACCCAACAAAACTTCAACATGAAGCAAGCATCTTCAAACTTCACCTACAACTAGCAATGCTATAAGAAGGCTGAGCGAAGCGTACTTAGCCAAGCAACGGTTTGCATAGGTAGGGTGGTTGAACATGGTAATGGTTATAAGTAGGAGGCTGACAAGAAAGACATGGGCATCGAGGCAAAACTATAGAGCGGAACTACTAGCAATAGGCAAAGATAGTAATGTTATCGGGGTTCGGTCATCTTGCCTGAAGTGTAGTCGTTCGGATCGTAAGAAGGGTCCTCGTGCTCAACCTCGTTGGTAACCTCGTGCTCGTACTCGTACTCGGTCTCAGCTTCCGGCTCTAAACAATACAATCACACAAGGCACGAATCAACAAGATGCAATGCGCACACCAAAATGATGGATGCATGATGGATGCACTAAGGAAGCACACGGAGCACGGAAAATAGCACTCAAGCAAATCACCTCAAAACATGATAACAATAGGAGATTATGAATCTACACGGAAAATCAATCAAGTTTCATATAAGACTCGCTGAAATCGGAGCTACGGGCTAAAAGTTATGCCCGAAACAAGAAATGAGCGAAAGCTGAAAATTACAGCAACATAGCAACTTCGGAGCACTAGAAAAATAAGCTACAGCACTCAAACATCATGGCAAAGAGCATTAACATAAACTAGACATATCCTACAGCAAATAAGTCCAAAGGTGCACCCCAAAGGAGCCACGGATCAATAGCAACAAGCTTGGACATATTGAACTTGACAATAAAATTCTGGCAGCAGAATTTTATTGAAACTTTGGAGCAAAAGTTAAACATGCTACAGCCACTTAAATAAACATGTGAGAACATGAATGTAAATCCAACAATATCTACTACAAGGAACAATCAAGATCCACCCCAAAACTATCATGGTTTGTCCTAGAGCAGCAAGCGAACATGGCATCAGAACGTTACAGATTTCAGACTTAGTGAAAAACCACTAAGTGCTAAAACAGCAGTTTCATCATGGCATCTAAAAGAGCAAGTTTAAGTCACCTCGAAACTAAACATGGCAAGTGGTAAGCACCACATCAAAGTACACATGATGGTGATTCCGAAACATACAAGCATGCATCATGGAGATAAGCACAACGATAGCAACGAGCTCAACAAGATGACATTTCATAACAAGTGAAACAACATCACAGCCACATGGCACTTTGCAACGGGGATAAACATGGCAAGATTGATTCTATCATGCAACCTATCACAAACAACATGTAGAGCATGGCAAGACGAACACGTGGACATGTCATTTGCATCATTCGGACAAACGAGCTAAAAGATATCACTATGCAAAGATGGCATAAAAACATCACATAGCAGCAGTTTTTATTATGATGCACTATTGCAACAGAAAAACAAGCACCTAGATGATCTCTAACATGCATGACACAAAGAGATAAAACATAGTGCTAGTCACCACGAACGTCTGGACATGCTATTTGCGCAAAACGGACATCCACACAAAAAGTTATAGCAGTTTGAAAATAGCATCATAGAACAAAACAACAGGGACTTAGATGAAAATAGGGGTCAACCTCCTCAGATCTGAAGGATGGGCTCGGGCCCGCAGTGGAGAAGGATTCGGCCCGGCTGGAGGGCGCGAAGTGGAGAGGCGGCCCGCGTCGGGCCGGCCTGGCGGCTGGGGCGCCTGGCCCGAGGGGCGCGCGGCCCAGCGGGAAGGCGGAGGCGGCTGGCGATGCGGGCGCTGGCGGCGGCCCGCGGCGACATGGCCTGGAGGGGCGAGCGGCTGCCTTGCGGTGGCGATCGGGCCAGCGGTGCGGCCTAGAGCGGGAGGCGGCTGGGCCCCGGCTCCAGCCCAGGAGGAGGTCGGGCGAGGCAGCTCTGACGAGTGAAGGGACTAGAGCGGCGCGCCTGGGCCGGGAGGCGGCGATGTGGTCCAGGCGGGGCCTGGAGGGAGGCGATCGGGCTGCGGTCGGAGGCCTCGGGAGGCTGGGATCGAAGCAGCGCGGGAGGAGCTGGGCTGCGGTGGCGACGTTGACGGGCGCCAGGATCCGATCGATCCAGATCGGTGCTGGCTGGAGGCGAAGCGAGCGCTGGGCGGCGGCGATCCTTCGAAGGAAAATGGCGGCGGGGAAGCTGCCAAGTGGCGGCTGGGATCTGACCAGATCCGA
>LR738715.1:346641223-346677443 GCA_902687465.1 Secale cereale
CCCCCCCCTCCTTTCCCTTTTCTTCTAATTATGGATTGATTTCTGGTACGTAGAATTCAATTGGACTTGTTTGGTTCATTCACATTGGTTAGTTCGGGGAATATACCGTTTCTTAGTGAATTACTTCCAATTTTTCCAATATGCCATTCCCATGAAATCAAAATTGTGTGTTTAACTGTGATAAAAGAGGAGACACAACTTGCAGAGGCCAACTGTACCTGACTACCTGTAATGCCCTACAAAGACAAGGCCTTATTATGATGTCAGAATGTAAATACATTTATGCCATGCTGCATTTTATAAGTTCTGCCATCGATAGTCAGTCATATGCCTCTACTTGTTTTCTTACTCCACCTTTTTTAGTTCGTCCTAAACTGATAGAAAATTCAAATGTGTCTCAATGCTATCAACTTTTATACTTTTGGACTGGTGAATGAGTGACTCGAGTTCTTAATCTCTTTTTCTTAACAGATCGTCGCAATTACTGTTTTCTTCCTTCTGGTGGTTGCATTTTATGCCTTCTTTGCACCGTTTTTGGGAGAGCAAATCCTTGATTATGTCCTAGTTGGTATCTACACTCCTGTGGTAAGCCTGCCATACTGCACCTATATTGTATTTCCTTCAAGTATTGTTACTTGTGCTCTGCATTTATCGTTTCTCCTTCTCACGGCAACTCCATCAGGCATTCGCTGTCTTCATCCTTTATATCCGGTGCACTAGTATAAACCCTGCAGACCCTGGGATCATGTCAAAGTTTGACGATGGCCATGTCAATGCACCAGAAAGTAATACTGGCTTGCAGGGCACCAATTTGCCTGCAAAAACTGGCATTGCTACTGGAACCAACTCCCCAACATCTACTTGTAGAAGCTCTCTAGATGGGCGTACTAACCATGGAGGTTTGACTGCTGGAGATACAGATATAAATATAAGAATGCAACCACTAAGAAGAAGATCAGGCTGCTACTTCGGAGGCTTTATTTGCGCTTTGTTTGTTAAGGAGGATTGCAGGAAGTCTGATGACTCAGAGAATCAAGTTGATGCAGAAGATGCACTGTTTTGCACATTATGTAATGCCGAGGTACACTCCCCAACATATATGTGGATGTTAAGTTTGAACTGTTTGATTGCTCTTGTCTTGGATTAAGGGTATGTTTGATTTGTGTCCAAAACCAACCCTGCCAATTTTTGTCATGGCCCAATTTTTTTTTTTTTTGTCCTTGTTTGGATGGCTGCCAAGTTTCTGGCATGCCCATGCCAACCTGCCCACTCTAGTTCATTTTTCTTGCCAACATTGGCCAAATCATGGGCAAACAAAACCTTGGCCAAAGTTCTGGCTAGCCAAAAATTTGGTATGGGTGTACTTTGGCTCAAAACCAAACATAACCTTAGTCAACAGGTCCTATCTGTTTTAGCTGCTGCACTGACTTTGCTAGAAGTGAAAAACTGAAAACTTGTGCTGCCGGATCTTGCTAACTTACACACAAAAACAGGCCGGATGGGCTTGGTTTATTTCTAAGAAATAGTGAGAAACTTGGCTGCAGTATACAGTAGATGTTGCTAATTTTCGAAGAGATCGTTTCAGGTTCGCAAATTCAGTAAACATTGCAGAAGTTGTGACAAGTGTGTGGATGGATTTGATCATCACTGCCGGGTATTTGGCTATTTGCTACACAAAAACCATATTTTCTTCAGTTTTAATTTGCATACCTGATTTCTTTTGCATATACTGCAGTGGCTAAATAACTGTGTTGGACGCAAGAACTATTTCACATTTTTTGCTTTGATGACTACTAGTCTCCTCTGGGTCTGTAAAGTGCCTTACCTATTACTATTTTCACTGTAATACGTATTTAACATCACATAATAAATTTATCCATCTGCTTGCTAGCTAATTCTATTTATGATCTCCCGTATGCCAGCTTGCTATTGAAGTTGGAGCAGGCATTGCTGTTCTTGTTATGTGCTTCGTCAACACGAATGCAGAAAAAAATATTCAAAACAAGCTTGGGAATGGATTAACTCGTGCTCCATTTGCAACTATCGTAGTAAGTTGTCATTATTTATTGCTGTAAGTATTAAATATGGGAGGCCATGATCAGACGCCTAGAACTGTATACCTCTGAAAGAATCAGTTCAGTGTGTTCCTCTTTTCCTCTTTTTATTTTTTGCTAGAACTGATACTGAAATGTGTATTTCTGTTGTGCAGGGAATATTTACTCTTCTTTCTCTAGTTGCCTGCGTACCTTTGGGAGAACTCTTCTTCTTCCACATGCTATTGATCAGAAAGGTTGTCTCGCGATTCCCACCGAGTGTAGCATGTATTTAAAGGTCTAGTTGTTTGATTGAATTGTTACACTCCTTGGTCTGCCTGCATCAGGGGATCACCACTTATGAGTACGTTGTTGCAATGAGAGCTATGAGTGAAGTGCCTCAAGATGAAGAGGAAGATGAGAGAGCAAACATTATTTACTCCCCAACAAATTCAGCAACTAGTGGGTTCAGCGCCGGAAGTTCACTTGGTCTTCACTACAAGGGTGCATGGTGCACACCTCCAAGGATTTTCGTTGATCAGGTAATATTGGTGAATTTTGAGCTTGCTAAATACTAGTCCGATATTATTATATCTTGGAGGGTTCAGTAAGAAACTGTGCAAATAAAATAAAATTTGGAGGCATTGTTACTGAGTTTTGCCGTATTGTTGCCAACTATGACACAGGATGAAGTCATCCCACATTTGGAGCGTGGCATGGCACCATCTAACGTCGACCCTGATGCCACTGGACATGCTGAAAGACCAAACAAAGCCAAGAGGCAAGTCAAAATCAGTGCCTGGAAACTTGCAAAGCTGGACGGCAATGAGGCGATGAAAGCTGCTGCAAGAGCTCGGGCATCATCCTCCGTCCTCCGGCCCATAGGTGCGCGCGGCCCTGGCTCCACTGGCAACTCGCATCCTCAGAGTATCGCGAGCCAGGATGACTACGAGACCGGCACGCAGAGTGCTAGCAGTTTGAGCAGTCCAGTCCACGTCCACAAGCTTGCACCTCGCACCCAGATGAATGTGCCGCCGCCTCGACCGCCGGAGAGGCCCGGTTTTCCGACCACGCGGACGCAGGCAACCAACCCAATAATGTCCCGGTCAGCAACATCCTACGCTCGCGAGAACAGAAGAGCGTCGGTTGTTTGGGATCAAGATGCTGGTCGGTATGTGTCGGTGGCATCCGCACCTGCAAGACCAGTGGGAGCCGCTGCTGCCAAGCCTGTTAGAGCACCGCGTTTCTTGGAAAACCCAGGTGGTGGCAGAAATCTTGCGCCAATGAGTGCCTCTTCCTCGGCATTGCCGTCCGAGAGACTGGCCTACTCTGGACAGTCGATATTCTTGGGGGGGCCTGTTCTGGGCGCTGCTGCTGAGTCTGGAAGGAACGAGGCCAACACAAGAGCACGGCCGGATGACAGGAGGGAGCTCAACGCCGATCACCACCATGAAGGGGGGCCAACGGCCGAGTCTTTCCCGGCGGGAACATTTCAAAAGAGAGTGAAACCACCATTCAACAGGTGAAGCGCAAAGAAACGATTAACCGTCCTGCCAGATCATAGCTGCGCCATGAGGACTTGCCAAGATATGTGAGCAATCACAGGCCCAGTGGCTGCAGCTGCAACCCTAGAAGAATCTGCTTCCCATCTTTGGGGATCATTTACTGTCAAGTTATGCATCTGAAGTGAGCATTACATTTCTTTCTCAGAAGACCCAGTGACATATGAAACAGGAATCGGGAAACAAAAGCAGAACAGCCAGTTGGCTTCGGTGTAACAATTTGTGTTCCCTCATTGTGGTGCTCGGTACCTTAGTTTAACATGAAATTAACACATATCATGATATTTAAAGCCAACTCCAACACACGACCCTAAATGGCCCGTCCGCGTCTGTTTGAGGGTAAACGGACAGAAGAGGTCGCCCAATGCACGGGAGCAAACGGATCAATGTTCGTTTTTGGTCCGCTTTCGATCCATTCACAACCCAACTTTGGGCTGCGTTTGTGGCCGAACAAACACGCACGAATGAGCACGGCGCGCGCCCTAGTCCCCCTGACCCGCCCATCGGGGACACATCCATTTTCCTCTTCCCCTGCTCTTCCCTCCGCCCCCCATCGTCGCTCTTCCCTCCGCCCCCCATCGTCGCCGCCACCCACGTTACGGGCCGCGTCGCCTTCCATTAAGGCCGTCTGCCCCTCACCCTTAAAAAAAGGCCGTCTGCCCACAACCACCCCATGTCATAGCCGGCTCACACCTGCGTTTTAGTAGAGCTTTTGACCGGCGTTCGTGGCTCCTTGTTGCCGGTGGGAGATATGCTATGGCCGCCAGTGCCGACCGTCGACCCCAACAACTTCCGGCAGGCGCTGCATTGCCGCAGGGCGCCCACCCCACTAACACCAACCTTGCTTCGCTTCATCGACTTGCTCTTTCCAGCCCCATCTCCACCACGACCGCAAGGTGTTCGACGCTTTGCTCAAGGTATCATGGATAGCGGGGATGGGTATTTTTTTCACAACTTTATTTGTTCATCGGATGATGAAGAGCTTGTGGCTGATGCATTGGTCGTCCACGACCACATTAGTTGGAAGCGGCCTCGGTTCAGGGGATCAATCCCCGGCCATGCTCCGGCCTTGAACCACAATAGAGAGTGAGGCCACAGCCTTCTCTACGCCGATTACTTTGAGAATAGTGCACTCTTCAAACCACACAAATTTTATCGCCGCTTCCGTATAGTGTAACATGTGTTCAATCGTATTCAAAAGGGAGTGGTAGCATATGACCCATACTTTGAGTGCAAAGAGGATGCCCTTGGCAAGCTTGGCTTCTCTTCTTACCATAACTGCACTGCGGCTACTCGCATGCTTGCATATGGAATTCCCGGTGATCTTGTGGATTAGTATGTGCGTACGAGTGAGTCGGCATGTCTCCTCTCAATGTATAGTTTCTGCAAGGCCATGGTGGCAGTGTTCGGCCCTGAGTACCTGAGAGAGCTAGCTGCCGTTGATACAAAGAAGTTGCCGGCGATCAATGTCAAGAGACGGGCATGCTTGGTAGTATCGATTGTATGCACTGGAAGTGGAAGAACTATCCATTTGCTTGGCAGGGGCAGTACAAGGGGCATGCGAAAGGTGCCATTGTCGTACTTGAAGCGATGGCTTCACAAGTCTGTGGATATGGCATTCTTTCTTCGGCATGGCTGGTTCTCACAATGGTATCAGTGTTCTTCAGCTTTCTCCAGTGTTTGCAAGGCTTTCATAAGGCCACTTCCCAGAGGTCAACGTTGAGGTCAATGGCCACCAGTACAACAAGGGATATTACCTAGCTGATGGTATCTATCCTCAGTGGTCCACTCTTGTGAAAACCATACCCGATTCTCAAGAAGAGAAGAGACGAACTTGTTTGCCCAAATGTAGGAGAGTGCTAGGAAGGATGTGGAGCGTGCTTTCGGTGTGCTTCAGTCTCGATGGGGTATCGTTCGGAATCCTGCATTGACATGGAGCACTCGGAAGATTTGGGTGGTGATGACTGCTTGTGTGATCATGTACAACATGATCGTGGAGGATGATCGTGATGATAGCATCTACAGCCAAGGGTTTGATTTTCAGGGTGAAAATGTTGAGCTTGAGCATCCACCTCCTGCAACCGTTGAAAAGTTTGTCCATTTCATCGTGAAATGCGTGATCGACATACTCATGTCCAGCTCGAGGATGACTTGGTTGAGCACATGTGGGCTCACATTGGCAACCAGTAGATCTATCGGTTTAATTTATTTTCATACAAACAAATTTTGATTGGGTTGTAGGACTGTTTGATAATGTTTTTATTTTGATCGGAGTATAAGACTATGTCGGATGTGGAACTATTTGTTATGTTTGATTTGAACTATTTCCTATGCTTCATTTTAGTATGCATGTTGATCTCAAATGGACGAGATGCGGCCAAAATGCGGCCGCGCTAGGCGCGCGACCGTCGGATACTCAAATCCGGGCAAACGCAGCCCTTTTGCCACCCCAAATGGATGAAATGGACGTCCGTTTGGGGCCGTGCGTTGGAGTTGGCCTAAGAGATTCTCCAAGGAAGGCCCTAAAATTGGACCATATATCCTAGCAGACAGCTTGTCCGAAAAAAGAAACACTTCCAACAGGCCTCCTCAAGCTGTCCCATTTGTCTAGACAATCTGTAACGTCCCAAGCCCAACCCATATGTCAGGGTGAAAATGGGGTCGTTTAGACATGTCCGGAATGTTATGAGCCACCACCGGCCCTAGAAAATCCTTTCCCTGGCATGGACAAATCCTAACCCAAGCCTACTTTCACTCTCACCTCTCATTCCCTCTCCGTTCTGGCCGCATCCTCTTTGTTCATCCCCATTTGTATTTGTATCTTATAGGGCAAGATGATGAGTTTTTCTTGTATATTCCAATGCCGAGTTTTCTTAAAAACTCTAGGTCTTCATGAGTAGGCAAGGTGGATCCATAGCCCACTGGTTCACTAGAAGAGTTTCCATACACTTGACTCTAGTGTATCCGTTGTACGACAATATCTAGTCCTTGCATTGACATTGGTTATAAGACACTTCATTGCCTAATGGTCAACCCTGTTAATGCAAGACTTTATTTGCCTTCTGACTTCTCAGAAAGCTCCCTCACCACTCTTTTTTATCATTAAGTGCAGATCAAGGCTCGAGCTCAAATATTGAATAAGCATTAATTAGTTGAAGCAGCGGGATTATGTAATCAATGGGCTTGGCTGAAACTCCGTCTGGTTATGATAAGGTTGTTACGATACGATGAAAACTTAGTGTAGTATTTTTCATGATACATCTGACATTCTTTCTAAGCCCTGAGGCATTGGGGAGCGTTGAGTGAAAGCATAAGGTTCATGAAACGCGACAGTGAAGTTAGTACTTGTTTGGTATCAACCGCGGACTATTTCATTGCATCGCTATTCTTAAGAGTCATACTCCTCCATTTTTATATACAAGGCCACTATCAGAATAACAATTTCCAACAATACAAGGCCACTAACACCAATCGAGACAAAATTGATGATGTTTGCCTCGTAGTAGCAAAGGAGGACATTAATTATCTCTTGCATGCATGTGGGTGTGAGAAGGTTGGTTTGCATGCGCCTCATTAATAAACAGAAAAGACTAAAAGCATTGACTTGTTGTGGGTCGAACAAAAATATATGCATTAATTAACATGACAAACAAGGAGACAAGCTAGCTTGAAATATTGGCTAAACAAACATTTACTCTTGCCTTGGTACCTGTAATATGGGTTTGTGGCCTTATATGCAAAAATGGAGGGAGTACTTAAATTACATCAGATTGATTATATTCATGTTAAGTAATAGTCACAATCAAAAAAATATTGTTTATCACCTACCTGCTCGATATGAGCACGAATTAAGCTTGAGGATGCTGATACGTCCTAAATGTAGCAATAGTTTTGATTGTTTCATGGTATTATTATATTACTTTTTGTATGGTTTTGCTATGAATATTATTATTTTTCTGAACTAAGCTATTAATTTAGTGTCCTTTGTCAGTTCCTTTTTTCTGTTGTTTTTGAAATTTTCAAGAAGATCGATTTTACATAGCTAAAAAATCAGGAAAATACGTATAATATTTTTGAGCCAGGAAGCTTCTGGAGGCACATGGTCGTGCCTGGGGAGGAGCCATGTGGGACCCATGCAGCCAGGGGGGTTGGACTCATGGGCCCCCATTTCTCTATTCAAGCACCTCTCAATGCCCACACCTTTATATTGCTCCGAAAACTCTAAAAATAATTATTGAGAACTTTTTCCTCTGCACCTTTCTTCCACCATGATTCAATCTGGAGGCCTTTACCGGTACTTTGATGGAGGGAGAATTCATCACAATGGCCATCTACATCAACCTTGCCAAATGATCATCCATGAGTAGTTTCTTTTGGACTATGGGTCCATACCAGTAGCTAGATGACAATCTCTCTCTTGTTCTTCAATCGAATGATCACATGAGCTATGATATATCTCCAACGTATCTATAATTTTTTATTATTCCATGCTATTACAATATCAATCTTGGATGTATTATATATCATTTTCGGGACTAACCTATTAACTTAGTGCTCGGTGCCAGTTGCTGTTTTTTTGCCTGTTATCTTTTCAGGAAATTAATATCAAACAGAGTCCAAACGGAGAAAGAACTTTGGATTAATTTTTCTAGACCAGAAGAAACCCTAGAAGGTTCGGGAGAAGACCGAACGAGCCATGTGGGAGCGACAAGCTCGGCAGGCGCACCCCCAGGCTTGCGGGCCCCTCGTGGCACCTCCAACCCTAATTCCACCTTTATAAATTCTAAAATATTTCCTTGACATCAGGGAGCCATCCGAAATACTTTTTGCATCGCCGCAAATTTCTGTTCTCGCGAGATCCCATCTGGAGGCCTCCTCAGTACTCTACCGGAGGGGGAATCGATCACGGAGGGGATCTACATCAACCTTGCTGCCCTTCTCATGATGTGAGAGTAGATCACCACAGACCTACAGGTCCATGGCTAGTATCTAGATGGCTTATTCTCTCTCTTTGATCTTCAATACAATGTTCTCCTTGATGTTCTTGGAGATCTATTTGATGTAATGACTTTCTGTGGTGTGTTTGTTGGGATCCGATGAATTGTGAGTTTATGATTAGATTGTCCATGAATATTATTTGAGTCTTCCCTAAACTCTTTTATGCATGATTATTATAGCTTTGTATTTCTCTCTCATCTATTGATTTGGTTTGGCCAACTAGATTGATTTTTCTTGCAATAAGAGAGGTGCTTTGTGATGGATTCGATCTTGCGGTGCTCAATCCCACTGATAGAAAGGAAAATGACATGTATTTATATCATTGCCATTAAGGATAAAAAGATGGGGTTTATTCATGCATGAGTTTACTTCGTCTACATCATGTCATCTTGCTTAAGGCGTTACTCCGTTCTTTATGAACTTAATACTCTAGATGCATGCCGGATAGCGGTCGATGTGTGGAGTAATGGTAGTAGATGCAGGGAGGAGTTGGTCTACTTGTCTCAGACGTGATTCCTATATACATGATCATTGCCTTGGATATCATCATGATTATTTGCTTTTCTATCAATTGCCCAACAATAATTTGTTTACCCACCGTATGCTATTTTCAAGAGAGAATTCCCCGGATCTACTTTTATCATATATAATACATGTTTAAAAGTTTCCTTTCAATTTCCCAAAAGTCTCCATCTTTCCAAAATATGAAGCGTCCATTTGGTTTCCACCCCCAAAGTGTGTTCCTATTTAGGTTTCTTTGGATACTGCTGATACTCCCATTTTGCATCATGAATACTTACTGTTATTTATGACGTTTTTGATTAATATAATACTTCGTGGAGCAATTCTAATGAATTTCTCTCTTAATTTGCAAGATTTATATGAAGAGGGAGATTGCCGGCGACTGGAATTATGGGCTTGAAAAGGCTATGTCATAGATACCTATTCTGCACAACTCCAAATTAGCTGAAATTCCACGGAGAATTGTTTTGAAATATATAGAAAATATTGGTGGAAATAAGTACCAGGGAGGCCCAGCCAGGTGCCCACGAGGCACCAAGGCGCCCCCCTGGACGTCTTCTGATGCCCATCTTCTGGTATATAATCCTATTTGACCTAAAAAAAATAAGGAGATGACTTTCGGGATGAAGCGCCACCGTCTCGAGGCGGAACCTGGGCAGGAGCACTTTTGCTCTTCGGCAGAGCTATTCCGCCGGGGATACTTTCCTCCTGGAGGGGGAAATCGGATCCGCGATTATCATCAACAACCCTCTCATCGTGGGAGGACCAATCTTCATCAATATCTTCACCAACACCATCTCATCTCAAACCCTAGTTCATCTCTTGTTATCAATCTTTGTCTCAAAACCTCATATTGGTACCTGTGGGTTGCTAGCGGTGTTGATTACATCTTGTAGTTGATGCTAGTTGGTTTATTTGGTGGAAGATTATAAGTTCAGATCTATTATCTATTCAATACTCCTCTGATCTTGAACATGAGTATGTTGTGTGAGTAGTTACTTTTGTTCTTAAGGACATAGGAGAATGTCGACGTTCTGGGAACGGGGGTACCCAGACTTGCCTGCCTGCGACCCGGGGCGTGGCTCAACAGGCGGCCGGGTACGACACAACCTCTTCAGCAACCACCCAAGACCCTCGCGAGGGGCCGAGCCTCGCGAGGCGGACGACGCAAGACCTCCCCTGGGGCGGCCTCACTAGTCTGGCTCCTGAGGAGCGGAGATATCAAGGCATGGGGCACCTCGCGAGGTCCTCGTGACGTGAGTAGTGACGACCAAGGCCATACGGGTGCCAGCGGGCGTAGGGTGCCAGTTTCCTCTTTGGCGCTAAAGGAGTAGGCGCAGGCGAGGAGTCCCGAGGCGTCAGGCAAAGGTTTACATATTGGTGCAACAAGACCAAGACCAGCAGGACGACAGAGCGGAGGTCATCGCGGAGCCCACGACGGCGTCACCACCAAAGCCTTTGGCAGGCGAAGACCACCTTTTGTCAGGATAGCTTGTACTAGCTGCCCCCCTTCAAATTTGGCCGTTGTGGGATCCCTTCCCGCTCAATATTTGGGGAGAGGACCTGGGCCTCTATAAATAGGACTGGCCACCCTCATTGAGATGGGCTCGTCTTGAGTTGATCAGATAGAAGGCCACACACTCATAAGCTCACTCGAGCACAAGAACACCTCTCCTCAGGAGGCAGTTCACTCCATGTACTAGTTCTTCCTCAGCCTACAAGGCAATCCACCACACCACACTGGATTAGGGTATTACACCACAACGGTGGCCCGAACCAGTATAAACCTTGTGTCCCTTGTTCTTCGGATATGATGAGCTAGGTCTAGGGATCGGCGAGTAGACGAGCTAGGGCGCGAGGAGAGATCTTCGTGCGCACCCCAGAGTTCGAACCACAAGGGTTTTGCCGGAACCCAAGATCCGACATCTGGCGCGCCAGGTAGGGGTGTGCCGAAACTTCCCTTCCGTCCATCCGCACTCTATCGTCCCACCGATTCCATGGTCGACACTCGTAGAGCCCGTGCTAAGCGGCGGGCTGCCCTTGCCGCCCGCGTCGCTCAGACAGCTCCTGCCGGCAGACCACCCCGCTGTTCTCCCTCGCCTGCTGCCAATGCCGCCACCGGCCCGACGCGGCACGAACAATAGGCCTCGTCCTTGCACCCCTTCGTGCGGCGAGATGGACGCACCACGACCCCATCACTGACCCCAGCGGTCTCGTCGTCCCGTGCTCGTCGCGGACCCGCGTACGCGCAGGCTGCGTTGCTCATGGTACGCGAGCTCCTGCGCTACCACCCCGTCGACGACTTCTACAAAGAGTGGCTCGAGTGCATCGCCGAGCTTGTCAGCGCCGCTGGGGGCTCTCCAGCACCGTCCTTCTCGCTACCTCGTTCGCCTCCCCATGCAGACGACGTGGCCCATGAAGCTCCTCTGCTACCTCCGCGTCAAGGCATCGTCCAAGACCCAAGGCACGTGGCCCCACATCGTGATCACCCACGCGCGGCGCCCGTGCACGAAGAAGGAAGCTGCCAAGAGATCCAGCGGTGCCGTGGAGGAGCGTCAGCGCTCCCCCCACCACCGCGTCGAGACCGCGCGCCCCCCGCTGTAGTGGCGCGCGAGGACCAAGACCAAGTTCCGCCTCCCGACAAGCTCTGTCGTTCTACAGGCTGCAAAGCCCTCGCCCCCGAGCTGCGCAATGTCAACTGGCCTGGGAAGTTCAAGCCTGACTTGCCTCCACGCTACAATGGCACCCCCGACCCTGCGGAGTTCCTGCAGCTCTACGAGCAGAGCATCGAAGTGTCCGGCGGCAATGAGAAGATCATGGCGGGATTGATCTCCACCTGGAGCGAGATGCGCGAGCGGTTCATCGCCAACTACCAGGGCACCCGAGACCGCCCCCCGGCCGCAGGTGACCTGCGTCGTATCAAGCAACAACCAGGAGAAACCCTACATAAGTTCATCCAACGCTTCAACAGCGTCAGCGTCAAGATCCCCAAGGTCACGGACGAGGCCATCATTTCAGCGTTCTCAAATGGTGTACGCGATGTCAAGATGAAGGAGGAGCTCGCCATCCACGAAGATCTGTGCACGTCCCTGGAGCTGTTCAACCTCGCGACCAAGTGCGCCAGAGCTAAGGAGCGGCGCCTCTCCCTCGTCGAGCTCCCTGCCACTGAACCTGAAGACAAGAAGGCCAAGATCAAGGACGTAAAGCGCAACAGAGCGGCAGTGCTCGTGGCTGAACCAGAAATGAAGCACGGCCGCGACTACCCAGAGTCATCCAAGAGCAGCCGGGCGTCAAGAGCTCAGGGCCCTCTGCGAAGGACGCGTCGGCCAACGCCCCGAGCGCAGCAACCGTGGCTACAACCATGGGGGAAGTCAGACCGGGGGACGCTGGGACGACCGCGGCCCCCGCCAGGAGTGGCGTGACCAACCTCGGGAGGACCGTTGGCGCGATCAGCCTCGTGAGGACGCATGGAGGGACCAGCCCCGTGAGGGCGCCTGGAGGGACCAGTCTCGTGAGGACCGTCCTCACGGCAAGGCTGGTGTAATGCCCAGGATGGGACTATATCTCCTACGTGTCGAGGCACGACTTACAGATATAAGCCCATTCTGGAATGATCGCAAGTTTGGTATCTTTGCACATCTCATGTAAAAAGGGGATGAAAGAGAAAAGATAGTTGGCTTACACTCGCCACGTCACACAAATTCATTACATGTTCAAACATCATTCAATAAACATCACAGCCCATCTAAGGGTAAAATCCAAATGTCAAGATACCAAACATAACATAAACCACAGGTCTGAATCGAATCCTAGTAGAAGAACCACTACTGATCATCGGGATAACGGACATAGTAACGGCTACGCTCCTCGTCGTACTCCCAGTCTAGCTCAGTGCCATCGCTTGGGTAGCTCACCATCATACCTGCATCTGGGGTGTTGAAGTAACTGTGAGCCATAGAGGACTCAGCAATCCCGTTCCCGGGTAACAGACTATCTAAGCCTTGGGTGTGGAACAAGGCTGAAGAAATAATAAGAATAAGTGGTTGTAGCAGCACTAGCCTAGCTTACGTAAAAGAGAGCGAGAAGAGAAGGTGCCTCGGTCGAGAGATGATCACGAAGTGATCCTAACTAAAGCCAGACAAGCATAACCCCATCGTGTTCATCTCCTGAAACCCTTTCGGAAAATGACAGTCACGGTACACACGCTGGTAGTGTATTGGAACATGGTGTCAAGTTTTCTACAACCGGATATTAACAAGCTCCCATCTGCCACATAACCGCGGGCACGGCTTTTGAAAGTTCATAACCCTGCAGGGGTGTTCCAACTTGGCCCATGACAAGCCCACGATCCGCGGAGTCGCAACTCCAAGGTGGGAAGGCCCGAGTATTCTCGGAATCCCGTGCTCAAGATACTCCGAACTAAGGTAAGGCTAATCCAGCAAATCCTCCCGGCGTGCAGACACCCTGATAGTAGCCGCGCGTATCTAGTCTCAGGCCACGACCGGATGAGACATCCTATGGGTTTTTACCAGACCTTGAGTTTCCTTGAGGTGGCCCCGCAGTCTGCTCATTTCGGACCAACACTCATGTGGAGCACTGGCCCGGGGTTGTTGATTAAGAAAGAGGGTTAATTACTCCCTATGCAAGTTTATTAGTTATTAGGCAAATAGTACCAATGTTGGGACTTGCTGGAAAAGACTTAGCACTTAGCGGTTTATCGAGGGGGTCCCATAACCCCAACCGTGTGAGGAACGCATAATCAAGGAACATAACACCGGTTTGTACGATTCCTAGCGGCATGAGTGGAACAAATCACCAAGCAAAAGGCTTAGCCTTCCACCCATTGCCAATATATAGATGAGTTCATTTAAGCATTTATATAGTGTGATATAACCCAACAAACTTCAACATGAAGCAAGCATCTTCAATCTTCACCTGCAACTAACAATGCTATAAGAGGGGCTGAGCGAAGCGTACTTAGCCATTCAACGGTTTGCATAGGTAGGGTGGTTAAACATGATGATGGTTACAAATAGGAGGCTGACAGGAAAAACATGGGCATCGAGGCAAAACTATAGAGCGATACTCTAGCCATAGGCAAAGATAGTAATGTTATCGGGGTTCGGTCATCTTGCCTGAAGAGTTGTCGATAGGGTCGTAAGAGGGGTCCTCGTTCTCAAGCTCGGTGGTAACCTCGTGCTCGTACTCGTACTCGGTCTCAGCTTTCGGCTCTACTCAACACAAATGCACAAGGCACGAAATCAACAAGATGCAATGCGTACACAAAATATGCTGGATGCATGACTGATGCACTATGGGAGCACACGGAGCATGACAATATGCGATCAAGAAAAATGCTTCTAAACATGATAATAATAGGATATTATGAATCTATATGAAAAATCACACAAGTTTCATATAGGACTTGCTCCAATCGGAGCTACGGGCTAAAAGTTACACACAAAACAATAAACATGCGAAAGCTGAAAATTACAGCCACATAGCAACTTCGGGGCAAGAAATAATTAAGCTACAACACTCAAACATCATGGGAAAGAGTATGGTCATAAACTAGACATATCCTACAGCAAATAAGTCCATTGGAGCATCCCCAAAGGAGCCACGGATCAATAGCAACAAGCTATGACATATCGAACTTGACAACAAAATCCTGACAGTAGTATTTTATTGCAACTTTGGAGCAAAAGTTAAATATGCTACAGCCACTCAAATAAGCATGTGAGAGCATGAATGGATATCCAACAATATATATACTACAAGGAATCATCAAGAGTCACCCCAAAACTATCATGGATTGGCCTAGAACAGCAAGCAAACATGGCATCTGGAAATTACAGATTCCAGACTTAGTGAAATTTCACTAAGTGTTAAAACAACAGTTTCATCATGGCATCTTTGAGAGCAAGTTTAAGTCACCTCAAAGCTAAACATGGCAAGTGGTAAACACCACATCAAAGTACACATGATGGTGAATCCAAAACACCGAAGCATGCATCATGGGGACAATCACAATGATAGCAATGAGCTCCTCAAAAAGACATCTCATAACAAGTTTAACAACTAAACAACCACATAGCACTTTGCAACGAAGATAAACATGGCAAGATTAATTCTATCATGCAAGTCTAAGCAATCATCATGTAGAGCATGACAAGACGAACACGTGGACATCTCATTTGCATCATTTGGATAAGCATGCAAAAGTTATCACATTGCAAAGATGGCATGAAAACAACACTAACAACAGTTTATAAGAATATGCACTCTTGAAACAGATTTTTAAGCATCTAGAAGATCTCAAAAATGCATGGCATAATGGAATGAAATGTAGTACAAGTCTCCACGAACAATTTGACATGTCATTCACTCAATTCGGACCAACGCACAAAAAGTTATCATCATTTGAAAATAGCATCAGACAACACAAATTAGGGACTTAGAGGAATTCCAACAACCTCAGATCTGGAAAGTCAATGCGGGCTCCTGGGCTCGTGGATCGGGCTTCGGGCGCCGGATCGGCTGGCGGATCGGGCCCCCGCTAACGGGCCTCGGGGCTCCGGCCCGATAGGACGGCGGATCTGGGATCCGATCGGGGATCCTCCCGATCCCCAGATCGCGGCGGCTGCAGGCTCGGTCGAGGGACGGCTAGCTGCGGTGGGCCGCGGTGAGCGAGGCCCAGCCGGGGCGCTGCAGCAGGCCTGGATCGGCGGGCTGGCCGCGGAGGGAACCGGGCCGGCGCGGCCTCGGCTGGCGGAGGGAGACCGGTCGGGAGGCCCACTCGGGGCGCTGCCGGCCCAGGCAGCGACGGATCTAGATCGGAGGAGCCTCCTGCTCCTCCCGACCTAGGCGGCAGCGCGACTTCGTTGCGGGCAGGGGTGGCGACCTGCCCCAGCGAGGAGGGAGGCCGGAGGGGCCTGGCCGGGCCGGCGGCCTGAGGGGGCGGCGGTGGTTGGTCCCGGCGGCGGCGGTGCCCTGCGGGGCCGGCGGCGGGGAGGCTACGGCCGGTGGCGAGGAGGAGGTGGCGGCGGGGAACTCCGGCGAGCTCCTTCGGCGGGGCTCCGGCGAGCTCCGGCCGGAGTGGAGGAAGGAGGCTGGAGGTAGGGGATGAAGGGGGCTAGGGTTTCCTTATTTTGGGGCAAAAATTGGGGAAGGTGGACAAATATATAGGCACAAGGAGCTAGGGTTATCCAAATGAGGTGTGGTTTTCGGCCACGCGATCAGAATTGGATGGCCTAGATGAAGGAAGGGGTTTGGGTTGGTTTGGTGGGCTGTTGGAGGGGTGTCTTGGGCCTCAAAGTGGAGGTACTTTTAGCCCACGAGAATAACTGTTGGGGTAGCAAACGAACTCCAAACGCGACGAGATTTGACAGGCAGGTTACACACACAAAAACAACAACACACGACAAGTCTCGCGCCAAACCGGTAACGTTACACGGCCAAACACCAAAGTGGGCCTCGGTGACGCCACGGACACGTGAGAGAGCTCCGGAACGCGAAACGGACAACGGGAAGGAACGCGTGGAACCGGATGCAAACGACAACACAAATGCAATGTGATGCATATGACTACATGATATGAATGAATGCCACACACTCACACAACAAAACGACGAAAACCTGAAAGACAAAGAACCCGGAATGGAAGTGATGAAGCCAAAGATATTATATATTGCCCAAAAGGGAAAGTATTACATCCGGGGCATTACAAACTCTCCTCTACTACAAAAAGATCTCGTCCCGAGATCTAGGACTGGAAAAAGGAAGGGTACTCAGAACGAAGATGATCTTCTCGTTCCCACGTAGCTTCTCGGTCGGTATGGTGTGACCACTTGAATTTCAAGAATTTGATGGACTTGTTGCGGGTCTTGCGCTCGGTTTCTTCGAGAATAGCAACTGGGTGCTCTCGGTAAGACAAGTCTTGTTGAAGATCAATCTCTTCAAACGGAATCATGCGTTCAGGAGTCTTTACACATTTGCGGAGTTGAGACACATGGAACACATCATGAACATTGGCGAAGTTGGAAGGGATCTCAAGTTGATAGGCTAGATCGCCTCTTTTGCCAAGGATCTTGAAAGGCCCGACGTATCTAGGAGCAAGCTTTCCTTTGATACCGAATCTTTGGGTGCCTTTCATAGGAGAAACACGGAGATAGACATGATCCCCAATGTTGAAAGCCAAGTCACGATGCTTGCCGTCATAGTAGCTCTTCTGACGCGACTGAGCGGCCTTGAGATTCTCACGTATGACTTTGCACATTTCTTCGGCTTCTGAGATCAAGTCATTGCCAAGAAGTTGACGTTCACCAGTCTCGGACCAGTTGAGAGGGGTACGACACTTTCTGCCATAGAGGATTTCAAACGGAGCTTTGCCGGCACTTGCTTGGAAGCTGTTGTTGTAAGAGAATTCGGCAAACGGAAGGCAATCTTCCCATTTCATGCCAAAAGATATGACACAGGCTCTGAGCATGTCTTCTAGAATCTGATTCACTCGCTCGACTTGACCACTAGTCTGAGGGTGAAAAGCAGTGCTGAACCTGATCTTAGTGCCCATGGCGGACTGAAAGGAGTCCCAGAAATTTGAAGTGAACAAACTTCCACGGTCTGAGGAGATAACTTGAGGTATGCCATGTAAAGACACAATTCTGGAAGTGTACAACTCTGCCAGTTGAGCTGCATTGATTGATTCTTTGACTGGAAGGAAGTGAGCGACTTTGGTAAGCTTGTCAATCACCACGAAGATAGAATCATTCCCTCTCTTGGACTTAGGAAAGCCAGTGACGAAATCCATTTCAATGTGGTCGAATTTCCACTCGGGAATAGGAAGAGGTTGGAGAAGACCGGCTGGACGTTTATGCTCTGCCTTCACTCTTCTGCAGACATCACATTCATTCACGAATTGGGCAATCTCCCTTTTCATGCGTGTCCACCAGTAAGATTGCTTGAGGTCTTGGTACATCTTGGAACTGCCAGGATGAATCGAAAGGAGGGAATCATGTGCTTCTTCCATTATGAGCTTCCTGAGATCACCTTTGGGAACAACAAGTCTGTCCTCAAAGAACAAGGTATCCCTCTCATCAACGCGATAGCACTTGTATTTGGGAGTACCCTTTGCAATACCATGTTTCACCTTCTGCACCATGGCATCACTGAGTTGGGCCTCACGGACTTGATCTTCCAAGGTAGGGGCAACTTGAAGATTTGCAAGAAAACCTTGCGGAACAACTTGGAGGTTGAGTTTCCTGAAAGCTTCACATAGTTCAGGCTGGAACGGCTTGATAAGGAGGCTGTTGCAATATGCCTTTCTGCTCAAAGCATCTGCAATCACATTCGCCTTGCCAGGTGTGTATTCAATGCTGGGATCATACTCTTGGATCATTTCAACCCAACGGGTCTGGCGGAGGTTCAGATTCGGCTGTGTGAAGATGTACTTCAAGCTCTTGTGATCGGTGAAGATGTCGACTTTTCTGCCCAACAACAGATGTCTCCACGTAATCAAAGCATGTACCACAGCTGCTAGTTCAAGATCATGTGTATGGTAGTTCTTCTCACTTGGCTTCAGCTGACGAGAAGTGTATGCCACAATTCTCTTGTCCTGCATAAGCACACCACCAAGTCCTTGAAGAGAAGCATCACAGAATACTTCGTAGGGCTTGGACTCATCTGGAGGAGTTAGAACTGGAGCAGAGACGAGCTTTTCTTTGAGAGTTTTGAATGCCACTTCACAATCTGGAGACCAGTCGTACTTGACATTCTTCTGCAGCAAGTTGGAAAGAGGCTTGGCAATCTTGGAGAAGTTCTCAACGAACCTTCTGCAATAACTGGCAAGACCAAGAAAGCTTCGGAGTTGCTTGACGTTCTGAGGAGCTTCCCAGTTGACAATTGCTTCAACTTTCTCGAGGTTTACCGCAATACCGTCAGCGAAGATGATATGGCCCAGGTACAAGACCTTATCGAGCCAAAATTCGCACTTGGAGAACTTGGCATAGAACTTATGTTCACGGAGTCTGTCGAGAACGAGACGGAGGTGCTTTTCGTGATCTTCTTCATTCTTGGAAAATACCAAAATGTCATCCAGATACACAAGCACAAACTCGCCGGTGTAGGGGTTGAAAATGTAGTGCATCATTCTCGAGAAGGTAGGTGGAGCATTGGAGAGACCAAAGGACATGACTGTATATTCATATGAGCCATAGCTCGTTCTGAAGGCAGTCTTGTGGATATCTTCGTCGCGAATGCGAATTTGGTGATAGCCCATTCGGAGATCGAGCTTAGAGAACACTTTAGCTCCTTTGAGCTGCTCGAACAGTTCGTTGATGTTGGGGAGCGGATACTTGTTCTTTATTGTCTTCTTGTTCAATGGCCGGTAATCAACGCAGAGACGCTCTGTGCCATCCTTCTTCTTGACAAATAAGACACCACAGCCCAAGGAGACGTACTAGTCCTGATCAGACCCAAACGTTCCTGTTCATCAAGCTGCTTCTTCAACTCCTTCAATTCTCCAGGAGAGAGCTTGTACGGACGCCGACATGCTGGCTCAGTACCCGGCTCGAGTTCGATGACGAATTCCACTTGACGGTGTGGAGGCATGCCTGGAAGTTCTCCAGGAAAGACGTCTTGGTATTTGTTAACCACCGGAATTGGAGATATGGCATTAATCTCGCCCTTGTCATTGAGAGAGAACAGCCTGATAGTGTTATCCCTGGAGGCGAAGATAATCACATCTTCATCAGGATGGGTAATCTTGACTTCCTTCTGTGCACAATCAATTTGAGCATCATGCTGAGAAAGCCAGTCCATTCCGAGGCTAAGGTCAATGTCAGAATTGCCGAGAACCATCGGATTAGCCAGAAAGCGGTAATCACCCATGCGAATGGATACATTCGGAGCCCTCAAGTTTGAAGTCATGCACTTGCCCGGAGAAATAATTTGCAACATCTTTGGCAAAGGCACTGTGCCCACATTGTACTTGGATGCAAATGGGAATGACATGAAGGAATGTGAAGCACCCGAATGAAACAAAACTTTAGCTGGAAAAGAGTTAACTGAAAGGTTACCCAAAATCACATCAGAAGAATTCTCCGCTTGCGCTGCATTCATCAGATTGACCCTTGCTTGCTTGGGAATGTGCTTGACCATAGCTGTACTGACAGGTGGAGGAGGTGGCAGGCGCTTCGGGTTGGGGCACTTGTTAGCATAGTGACCTTTCTGAGTGCACTTGTTGCAAGTCACTTCTGAGAGAGGACGGAAATGAGAACCACTTGACTTGGAACCTTGAGACTGAAACCGATTCCTCGACTGGTTGCTCGGGTTGGGTGGGTGGGAGAAACCATGACCACCTGAGTTCTTGTTGCTGTTGGAGTTGTTGTAGGGAGCTCGAATCACTGGAGGAGGAGGAAGCCAAAATTTCTGTTGTTTCGCGACCACTTGAGAAGATGAGGAGGAGTGAACGGCATCTCCAATCCTCTTTTTGGAAGCCTCCATCTTGAGCCGGGCTGCCTCTTGCTTGAGCGCCATGTGATAGAATTTGTCGAACTCATCGGGCTCGAACAAGGTGAGAGCAAGTTGAAGTTCATTTTTCGGACCTCCGCGGAACTGATAGATCTTGCTCTTGGCATCTGGTATGTTTTGCTTAGCATAGCGGGCGAGGTTTTGGAACTTGACATTATACTGGTAGACAGTCATAGAGCCCTGCTTCAGGTTGCGGGATTACTCACGCATACCCTCGATGACACTTGTTGGAATGTGGTGAGAGCGAAAGTCCTTGCAGAAATCCTCCCAAGAGATCACACGCCCTGGCCTGGAGTCTTTGTACTGCTGCCACCAGTCAGCTGCTTGGTCCTTGAGTTGGAAGGCTGCAAATTTCACATAGTCCTCTTCCCTTACGTTACTGCACTCAAAATGCTTCTTGATATCGGTTAACCAATCTTCAGCATCAAGAGGGTCGACACAGTAACTGAAAGCTTTTGGTTGATTGGCCAAGAACTGGTTGAGAGTAGGATGGTGCTGTTGGTTGAAGAGATTGCCTTGATTACCCTGAGCACCCTGATTAGCTTGATTAGCTTGCATCTGCTGCATCATCTACATCAACATCTGGGTGTTCTGGTTTGTAGTTTGCATAATCGCTCTCCAAGCCTCAGACGGAGGAGGAGGGGAAGGAGGACGATCTGGAACCTCTTCACCCTCTGGGTTAGCGTTGGGAACTCGTTTCGGAGCCATCCTGAAAGAGATGACCACGAATCAGTAATTTGATTGAAAGAAGGTATAAGCTGAAACAACGGATTGAAATGCAACATAGTCTTCACAAGAATCATTCGAACAAGAGGAACGAATGAAATTCTCAGCTTAATGATAACAACAATCTTCACGAGAAGCCACTGGGAGACAAAAGATAAATAAGAAGAAAAAAACAAGGTACAGATGGAAACAAACACAAGATAGGAGCTTCGTTCTAACATCTTTGTGCTGAAAGCTTATGAACGCGTTACGAAAGGGTTTTGCAATCCCCGGATCAGCATAGGCAAGGACCCTTTAAGATGCAACTCCCGATCGGAACATCGGCCATAAAACCACTTCACTCAATGTAGAACCCCGAACTCGCTAACCTGCATTCGTTGGAAGAATGCCTACGATCTACTGGATAAACCCACCTATGAATTTTCGAAAGTTTCCAGTTATGCAATCAGGTGTTGGGGATACAGGGGAAGCACCGCGCAATCAACTCTAAACCTACATCCAGCTGTATCCATCCTTCAACACATAACCAGTCTTTCTCGGAAACCGTCTACCTCGGACCTTCGAAAAGAATCCACTATACCAAGCTATGGCAATACTCCCGAACTACCTCCCCAGTACTGGGTGATGTCGGGGTTATCATGCCACTAACCGTATAGGAGAGATTTTCGATGTCGGCCGTCTTAAGTATTTAGTACTGCCGCGATATGCTTGTGACGACAATACCCCGAAGCTCAACTCCCCGGGACACTGCCACAACCCCTAATGTCAGGAGGCATCGAGAACAATATTCTCGTCACAAGAACATCGAAACAATCCCACAATACTCGCGAGATTCCTAAAAAAAATTTGGTGCAATTTTGAAAGTAGAAGAGGCGAGAGTAGTCGTCAGGAGTCCTCACCAGAGAGAAAGGGGATGAGAAGCACAAGAAATCCTACTCTCCGATATAACTATAGGACTCAAAACTTTTTTAGTGTGTGCCTAGACTCGACCGTCAATGATTCGATCAATCAGTGGGGGCTTCTAGGTCGGAGAAGGCTCTGAATACCAACTTGTAATGCCCAGGATGGGACTATATCTCCTACGTGTAGAGGCACGACTTAAAGATATAAGCCCATTCTGGAATGATCGCAAGTTTGGTATCTTTGCACATCTCATGTAAAAAGGGGATGAAAGAGAAAAGATAGTTGGCTTACACTCGCCACGTCACACAAATTCATTACATGTTCAAACATCATTCAATAAACATCACAGCCCATCTAAGGGTAAAATCCAAATGTCAAGATACCAAACATAACATAAACCACAGGTCTGAATCGAATCCTAGTAGAAGAACCACTACTGATCATCGGGATAACGGACATAGTAACGGCTACGCTCCTCGTCGTACTCCCAGACTAGCTCAGTGCCATCGCCTGGGTAGCTCACCATCATACCTGCATCTGGGGTGTTGAAGTAACTGTGAGCCACAGAGGACTCAGCAATCCCGTTCCCGGGTAACATGACTATCTAAGCCTTGGGTGTGGAACAAGGCTGAAGAAAGAACAAGAATAAGTGGTTGCAGCAGCACTAGCCTAGCTTACGTAAAAGAGAGCGAGAAGAGAAGGTGCCTCGGTCGAGAGATGATCACGAAGTGATCCTAACTAAAGCCAGACAAACATAACCCCACCGTGTTCATCTCACGAAACCCTTTCGGAAAATGACAGTCACGGTACACACGCTGGTAGTGTATTGGAACATGATGTCAAGTTTTCTACAACCGGATATTAACAAGCTCCCATGTGCCACATAACCGCGGGCACGGCTTTCGAAAGTTCATAACCCTGCAGGGGTGTTCCAACTTGGCCCATGACAAGCCCACGATCCGCGGAGTCGCAACTCCAAGGTGGGAAGGCCCGAGTATTCTCGGAATCCCGTGCTCAAGATACTCCGAACTAAGGTAAGGCTAATCCAGCAAATCCTCCCGGCGTGCCGACACCCTGATAGTAGCCGCGCGTATCTAGTCTCAGGCCACGACCGGATGAGACATCCTACGGGTTTTTACCGGACCTCGAGTTTCCTTGAGGTGGCCCCGCAGTCTGCTCATTTCGGACCAACACTCATGTGGAGCACTGGCCCGGGGTTGTTGATTAAGAAAGAGGGTTAATTACTCCCTATGCAAGTTTATTAGTTATTAGGCAAATAGTACCAATGTTGGGACTTGCTGGAAAAGACTTAGCACTTAGCGGTTTATCGAGGGGGTCCCATAACCCCAACCGTGTGAGGAACGCATAATCAAGGAACATAACACCGGTTTATACGGTTCCTAGCGGCATGAGTGGAACAAATCACCAAGCAAAAGGCTTAGCCTTCCACCCATTGCCAATATATAGATGAGTTCATTTAAGCATTTATATAGTGTGATATAACCCAACAAACTTCAACATGAAGCAAGCATCTTCAATCTTCACCTGCAACTAACAATGCTATAAGAGGGGCTGAGCGAAGCGTACTTAGCCATTCAACGGTTTGCATAGGTAGGGTGGTTAAACATGATCATGGTTACAAATAGGAGGCTGACAGGAAAGACATGGGCATCGAGTCAAAACTATAGAGCGATACTCTAGCCATAGGCAAAGATAGTAATGTTATCGGGGTTCGATCATCTTGCCTGAAGAGTTGTCGATAGGGTCGTAAGAGGGGTCCTCGTTCTCAAGCTCGGTGGTAACCTCGTGCTCGTACTCGTACTCGGTCTTAGCTTCCGGCTCTACTCAACACAAACACACAAGGCATGAAATCAACAAGATGCAATGCGGACACAAAATATGCTGGATGCATGACTGATGCACTATGGGAGCACACGGAGCATGACAATATGCGATCAAGCAAAATGCTTCTAAACATGATAACAATAGGATATTATGAATCTACATGAAAAATCACACAAGTTTCATATAGGACTTGCTCCAATCGGAGCTACGGGCTAAAAGTTACACACAAAACAATAAACATGCGAAAGTTGAAAATTACAGCCACATAGCAACTTCGGGGCAAGAAATAATTAAGCTACAGCACTCAAACATAATGGGAAAGAGTATGGTGATAAACTAGACATATCCTATAGCAAATAAGTCCATTGGAGCATCCCCAAAGGAGCCACGGATCAATAGCAACAAGCTATGACATATCGAACTTGACAACAAAATCCTCACAACAGTATTTTGTTGCAACTTGGGAGCAAAATTTAAATATGCTACAGCCACTCAAATAAGCATGTGAGAGCATGAATGGATATCCAACAATATATACTACAAGGAATCATCAAGAGTCACCCCAAAACTATCATGGATTGGCCTAGAACAGCAAGCAAACATGGCATCTGGAAATTACAGATTCCAGACTTAGTGAAATTTCACTAAGTGTTAAAACAGCAGTTTCATCATGGCATCTTTGAGAGCAAGTTTAAGTCACCTCAAAGCTAAACATGGCAAGTGGTAAACACCACAGCAAAGTACACATGATGGTGAATCCAAAACACCTAAGCATGCATCATGGGGACAATCACAATGATAGCAATGAGCTCCTCAAAAAGACATCTCATAACAAGTTTAACAACTAAACAGCCACATAGCACTTTGCAACGGAGATAAACATGGCAAGATTAATTCTATCATGCAAGTCTAAGCAATCATCATGTAGAGCATGACAAGACGAACACGTGGACATCTCATTTGCATCATTTGGATAAGCATGCAAAAAGTTATCACATTGCAAAGATGGCATGAAAACAACACTAACAACAGTTTATAAGAATATGCACTCTTGAAACAGATTTTTAAGCATCTAGAAGATCTCAAAAATGCATGACATAATGGAGTGAAATGTAGTACAAGTCTCCACGAACAATTTGACATGTCATTCACTCAATTCGGACCAACGCACAAAAATTTATCATCATTTGAAAATAGCATCAGACAACACAAATTAGGGACTTAGAGGAATTCCAACAACCTCAGATCTAGAAAGTCAACGTGGGCTCCTGGGCTCGTGGATCGGGCTTCGGGCGCCGGATTGGCTGGCGGATCGGGCCCCCGCTAACGGGCCTCGGGGCTCCGGCCCGATAGGACGGCGGATCTGGGATCCGATCGGGGATCCTCCCGATCCCCAGATCGCGGCGGCTGCAGGCTCGGTCGAGGGATAGCTAGCTGCGGTGGGCCGCGGTGAGCGAGGCCCAGCCGGGGCGCTGCAGCAGGCCTGGATCGGCGGGCTGGCCGCGGAGGGAACCGGGCCGGCGCGGCCTCGGCTGGCGGAGGGAGACCGGTCGGGAGGCCCACTCGGGGCGCTGCCGGCCCAGGCATCGATGGATCTGGATCGGAGGAGCCTCCTGCTCCTCCCGACCTAGGCGACAGCGCGGCTTCGTTGTGGGCAGGGGTGGCGACCTGCCCCGACGAGGAGGGAGGCCGGAGGGGCCTGGCCGGGCCGGCGGCCTGAGGGGGCGGCGGTGGTTGGTCCTGACGGCGGCGGTGCCCTGCGGGGCTGGCGGCGGGGAGGCTGCGTCCGGTGGCGAGGAGGAGGTGGCGCCGGGGAACTCCGGCGAGCTCCTCCGGCGGGGCTCCGGCGAGCTCCGGCCGGAGTGGAGGGAGGAGGCTGGAGGTAGGGGATGAAGGGGGCTAGGGTTACCTTATTTTGGGGCAAAATTTGGGGAAGGTGGACAAATATATAGGCACAAGGAGCTAGGGTTGTCCAAATGAGGTGTGGTTTTCGGCCACGCGATCAGAATTGGATGGCCTAGATGAAGGGAGGGGTTTGGGTTGGTTTGGTGGGCTGTTGGAGGGGTGTCTTGGGCCTCAAAGTGGAGGTACTTTTAGCCCACGAGAATAACTGTTGGGGTAGCAAACGAACTCCAAACGCGACGAGATTTGACAGGCGGGTTACACACACCAAAACAACAACACACGACAAGTCTCGCGCCAAACCGGTAACGTTACGCGGCCAAACACCAAAGTAGGCCTCGGTGACGCCACGGACACGTGAGAGAGCTCCGGAACGCGAAACGGACAACGAGAAGGAACGCGTGGAACCGGATGCAAACGACAACACAAATGCAATGCGATGCACATGACTACATGATATGAATGAATGCCACACATGCACACAACAAAATGACGAAAACCCGAAAGACAAAGAACCCGGAATGGAAGTGATGAAGCCAAAGATATTATATATTGCCCAAAAGGGAAAGTATTACATCCGGGGCATTACAGCTGGCCTTCCACCTCTGCCGCCACCAAGGAGGAACGACGACCATGACGAGGGGCTGGGGGGCTTCCAGGAGCCTCGCGCCATCGCCTGCATCTTGGGCGGGGCACATGCCCCAGCCTCTTAGTGCCTCTTCAAGCAGTTCGCTCGGGAAGTAAACGCGGCTCTCCCCAAGCTCGAGGCTACTCGCCCAGTCAGGTGGTCCAGATGCCCCATCACATTCAGTTCAGCAGACCAGCTCAAGTGCACGACTACAGTTGGCGCCCTCTTTATGCTTTGTTTGCCCGTCATCAGCAACGTCCAAGTTACCAAGACTCCCATAGATGGCGGCGCAGGCTCAATATCCTGTCCGTCGAGACATTCGACAGCCTCCAAGTACCCTACGATTAGTTACCGCCTACCAAGCCCTTCTCTGGAGTGACTGACGGCTCCACCACCCCCGTAGGGCAGGTCCGCCTGCCTATCACCTTCGGCAAGCGCGACAACTACCACACGGAGCTCATCGACTTCGACGTCGCCCACATCCATCTCCCTTACAACGCCATCGTCGGGTACCCAGCCCTGGCCAAGTTCATGGCAGTGACTCACCACGGCTACATCGTCCTCAAGATGCCGGGAAGCGGCGGCGTCATCACCATCGCTTGTGAAGGGAAGGACGCAATGTGCTCACTCGAGCGCGCTTACCAGGCGGCAGTGATACGTCTCCAACGTATCTATAATTTTTGATTGTTCCATGCTATTATATTATCCTTCTAGGATGTTTTATGGGCTTTAATATACACTTTTATATGATTTTTTGGGACTAACCTATTAACCCAGAGCCCAGTGCAAGTTTATGTTTTTCTCCTGTTTTAGGGTTTCGCAGAAAAGGAATATCAAACGGATCCCAATTGACTTGAAATTTAACGGAGGCTGTTTTTGGACCAGAAGAAGCCCAGGAAGTGCCGGAGGGGGACGAGAAGACCCACGAGCTGGCCACGAGGGTGGGGGGCGCGCCCCCTGCCTCATGGACAACCCGTAGACCCCCTTTGCTTGGCTCTGACTCCAACACCTCCTATATATACTGAAACCTCCGGAAAATAACCTAGATCGGGAGTTCCGCCGCTGAAAGCCTCTGTTGCCACCAAAAACCAATCTAGACCCCGTTTCGGCACCCTGTCGGAGGGGGGAACCCTCACCGGTGGCCATCTTCATCATCCCGACGCTCTCCATGACGAGGAGGGAGTAGTCCACCCTCGGGGCTGAAGGTACGTACCAGTAGCTATGTGTTTGATCTCTCTCTCTCTATCTCTCTCTCTCTCTCTCTCGTGTTCTTGAGATGGCACGATCTTGGTGTATCGCGAGCTTTGCTATTGTAGTTGGATCTTATGATGTTTCTTCCCCTCTACTCTCTTGTGATGAATTGAGTTTTCCCTATGAAGTTATCTTATCGGATTGAGTCTTTAAGGATTTGAGAACACTTGATGTATGTCTTGCATGTGCTTATCTGTGGTGATAATGGGATATCACGTGATCTACTTGATGTATGTTTTGGCGATCAACTTGCGGGTTCCGTGACCTTGGGAATCTATGCATAGGGGTTGGCACACGTTTTCGTCTTGACTTTCCGGTAGAAACTTTGGGGCACTCTTTGAAGTTCTATGTGTTGGTTGAATAGATGTTTCTGAGATTGTGTGATGCATATCGTATAACCATGCCCACAGATACTTGAGGTGACAATGGAGTATCTAGGTGACATTAGGGTTTTGATTGATTTGTATCTTAATGTGTTATTCTAGTATGAACTCTATGATAGATTTAACGGAAAGAATAGCTTCGTGTTATTTTACTACGGACTCTTGAATAGATCGATCAAAAAGGATAACTTTGAGGTGGTTTTGTACCCTACCATAATCTCTTTGTTTGTTCTCCGCTATTAGTTACTTTGGAGTGACTCTTTGTTGCATATTGAGGGATAGTTATATGATCCAGTTATGTTATTATTGTTGAGAGAACTTGCGCTAGTGAAAGTATGAACCCTAGGCCTTGTTTCCTATCATTGCAACACCGTTTATGCGCACTTTTACCACTTGCTACCTTGCTGTTTTTATATTTTCAGATTACAAAAACCTATATCTACCATCCATATTGCACTTGTATCACCATCTCTTCGCCGAACTAGTGCACCTATACAATTTACATTGTATTGGGTGTGTTGGGGACACAAGAGACTCTTTGTTATTTGGTTGCAGGGTTGTTTGAGAGAGACCATCTTCATCCTACGCTTCCCACGGATTGATAAACCTTAGGTCATCCACTTGAGGGAAATTTGCTACTGTCCTACAAACCTCTGCACTTGGAGGCCCAACAACGTCTACAAGAAGAAGGTTGTGTAGTAGTGATGGGCCTCTAACCCCTCGTTGGTTACCCCAAGTGGAAGGTGTAAGATGCAGTGTTGTGGAAGTTTTTCCCTTAGCAAAGATGCCAAGGATCGAATCCCCAGAGAGTCCTAGGTTCAACAAGTAGGTGTCAACTGCTAACGGTGCCGGATTAGCAATCAACGTGGACCTGCACACAGATACAAATAACTTTGCTCCCAACGAGTACAGAGAGGTTGTCAATCCCTCCGGCCTTGTAGTTCACAAAAATTAAACACAAATGATACTAGTGATAGATAATGTTTGCAATAGTAAGTAAAAGCGAAAAGTAAATAGCGAATGTGATCAATGATGGTAATATAGACCGGAGTCTCTTGATGTTCACTAGTGATGTCTCTCTCCCAAAAGACGATAAAACATCTATGTGAGGTAAACGAATTACAGCTGGGCAATTGACAGGACCACGAACGCAAACCAATGCTGACTACATTGCAAGAAAGGTTGAGGTTCAAAGCATGGGCGGTACGCCAAAGTAAGTAGACCGAAATCCATCAATATCTACTACTAATCATCCACCTTGAGATATCTATCCAGAACATCTCGCTGGTATTAAGTTGCGAGCCCCACCCATAGTGTAAACTCAAAGCAACAGACAACTGCATTAAAAGAACTTTGCGTAAAGTAAACAATCCTTGCACCCGCGGGCACAAGCACCGTTGTTTTCCCCCTTGTGGCAACAGCACATCCCCTAGACTCATGTTTCTGTCACTCAAGCTAGTCATCGAGGGGCATGAACCCACAATCGAGCATAACGTTCCCTCTTGGAGTCACTACGTATTACTTGGACAAAGCAATAAATAACAACGAAGAACATGCAAGAATTACTTATGAACATAAATATAAAAGAGGTAGATCAAACATATTACTCAATCACAATCTGAACATAATCTCATAATCCATCGGATCCCAGCAAACTCATCATAGCAACAGCATAAGGATTACATATGTGCCTCGATCATGTAGGGCAGCTCACGAGGACTAATTAGTGAAGCACAAGAACGGGAGGAGAACATCACATAGCTACTGGTCATGGACTCATGGTCCAAGGGAGACTACTCACAACTCATCCGGGAGGCGTCCATGGTGGTGGAGAGGCTCCCGATGGTGATCCTCCCCTCCGGCAGGGTGCCGAGAAGAGTTCTCCTAGTGCTCCCGATCTTGGAAGCGGCGGCGGCGGCGGAACAGAGATGAGATCGCGAAAAAGAGTTTCCGTCCCGAGGGTTTCGAAGGACGCTCTAAATATATGCCGAAGGGGGGCACCAGACGGGGCTCGGGGGGCCCAGGCGCCCCCCCGGCGCGGCCCAGGGGGGGGGGCGCCGCCAGGGCGCCTGGAGCCCTGGTGGCCCCCCCGGCTGTACTTCGGGCGCAAGGTAGGTTCTGGAACGCTGATTTTTTATATAATTTTTCTGGATTTTTCCTGACAGTTTTCGTAACGTGAAAACCTGAAATACAAAAACAGCCGAAAACAGAAACTGGCACTGGGGTGCACTGGATTAGTAGGTTAGTCCAAATATGATCAAAAGTGTATGAATATCATAGCAATATCACCCAAAAGTGGCATGGAGCAAGCAGAAATTATAGATACGTTTTGGACGTATCAACATCCCCAAGCTTAATTCCTGCTCGTCCTCGAGTAGGTAAATGATAACAAGAATAATTTCTGTGGTGACATGCTATTAACCATATAGGACTTTTTCATAGTCATATGAAAAAAGCTTACTGAGACAATGATTCTATAGTAATTAAGTTGCCTCATGAGAAAATCATAAAGGACTGAAAGTTTTACAACATGACATTGAAGCATCAAATAGATTTGCAATGAACATGATGTGCAAATATGATAAAGTGATATCTAGCTTGCCCCCTTTAGTGAAGCAAAACATAAATGCAGGGGCACCTTCAAGGTTTAAGTGATGACTAGATACAATGATTTCAAAATAAACGTTATCACAATCATGCAAAAGACAATGCTACTTTGGGACAATGCACATTACACTCAGAATGACAACCATGCTCTCAGTAGTTGGTACTTTTAAAAGAAGGTGGAGACTCAACATAAAAGTAAAAGAATGGTTATGTGCTAGAGCTTTTTATTTTGAAAACATAGAAGCAATTTTGTCAACGGTAGTAGTACTTCATATGTGTCATGCATAAGACATCCTATAAGTTGCAAGCCTCATGCATCGAATACCAATAGTGCTCGCACCTTGTCCTAATTAGCTCGGATTTCCATGGGTTATCATTGCATTACATATGTTTCAACCAAGTGTCACAAAGGGGTACCTCTATGCCACCTGTACAAAGGTCCAAGGAGATAAATCGCATTTGATTTCTCGTTTTTGATAGATCTCAACTTGAGGACATCCATATCGGGCAACATAGAAAATAGATGATGGACTCCTCTTTAATGCATAAGCGTATTCTCATAAGAGATTGAGGATTAATGTCCAAGCTAAAACTTCCACCATGATACATGGCTTTGGTTGGCGGCCCAATGTTCTTCTCTAACAATATGCATACTCATTCAACCCATGGCAAATCACCCTTACTTCAGACAAGACGAACATGCATAGCAACTCACATGATATTCAACAAAAGTGTGACAGTTGATGGCGTCCCCAGAAACATGGTTACCGCTCAGCAAGCAACTTATAAGAAATAAGATACATAAGCAACATATTCTTTACCACAATAGTTTTTAAGCTACTTTCCCATGAGCTATGTATTGTAAAGTTAGTTTGCTTAGTACAAGTGGAGGTTAGCAAAAGACTGGGAGCGACCAACTAAGAGAGCAATGACGGTCATAATCATGCAGAGCGACAAAGCAACATTGAATCAGGCATGGTAGTTATATCGCTACTCAGAAATAAAAGATCATCAAGGCTTGACAGACTTTCTTTACAGTCTTAAATATGCGTGAGCATACGCCAAGTCAATCAAAATAAATTCTCGAAGGAAGATATTACTAAACCATACCACATCATCGGCAAACAAATCAAGTTGGTACTCCAATAACACATTGGGAATCCCCCAGCTATTTGAGACTATCCATGAGAAAACCTAAACTACTAAGCGCCATCATGCACGTAGCATCTTTATCACAGACATATCAACCAATGCAACGGAAGCAAACTCTCTTAATTAGATAAGCATGATAATTAAAGAGAGTTCAAGCAACCAACTAAACAAAAGCTCTTTGAAAAGATAAGCATGAATACTAAGAGCAGAGCATGATAGTAGCTATTAAAAGACAAAGAACACACACAGCAAAGATAGACATGAAAATTCTATGTTATGTTCTAGGTAGAAGTGGAGCGTGTTTCTCTCCCACATAAAGAAATCTGAGTTCCGACTCGTTATGAAAAACTAAAAAGAAAACTAAAAGCAAGACGCTCCAAGCATAGCACTTAACACATGAAGTGATAAAAATATAGCGGAACGAAAGATGAACTGATAATGTTGATGGAGAAGGGGATGCACGGGGGCATCCCCAAGCTTAGACGCTTGAGTCTTCTTGAATATTTCTTGGGGGTGCATGGGGGCATCCCCAAGCTTGAGCGCTTGACACTCCTGAATCTTTTTATCATCTTCCCTCGCACACTTGAAAACTCCCTTCATACATAACTCATCATAATCTGATTAGCGAGGTTAGTACCCTTAATAAAATAATTAGACCTTGCTGGAAATAAGGATATTCTTGAAGGTCTACTGTTTCTCAAGATTGCCAAAAGGTTTTTGCAAAGAAAAAGCAAGCTCTTGGTTTGCAAAATGAAGGAAAAGCAAAACAAGACAGAATCTGTGAAAAACAGAACAGCAGGTAGTAATTGATTTGTTCGGGGCACTTCTGCAACTCAAATCAAAAAACTCAGAACAGACGCACGAAAGACAATTATATATAGAACGCTGTCGAAAAAATTCAGACCAAAAAGATGATCTGGTGATTTTATACGAATTTTTCTATCCAAGGACAGAATCTGTTTCCTGGACAGCACCTCACAACTTTTGAACTTTCTAGCAATCAGAGGCTATACTTGGCACAAATATGAAAAGCAAAGATACAATGATGATGCTACTGTAGTAAACAACATCAAGACACAACAAAAGCAAAATATAAAAATTTATTCATGTGGGCTGCCTCCCAAAAGCGCTTTCTTTTATGCCTTTAAGCTAGGCATAATGCATAGAGATCAAGTTTTATCAAGAGTAAAAGAATAGCTAGCCCGTACAACAGACTCAAAAGGTAACTTGATCTTCTTTCGAGGGAAGTGTTCCATCCCTTTCTTGAGAGGAAACTGAAATTTTATATTACCCTCTTTCATGTCAATGATAGCACCAACGGTGCGTAAAAAGGGACGTCCCAAAATAATTGGACATGAAGGATCACATTCAATATCCATAATAGTAAAATCAACGGGAACATAGTTGTCATTGACAATGATAAGAATATCGTCGATCCTCCCCAAAGGTTTCTTTATGGAAGAATCAACGAGACGAACACCAAAAGAACAAGAATCATAAGGTTTCAATTTAAGCATATCATATAGTGTTTGGGGCATAATAGAAGTACTGGCTACAATATCACATAAAGCATAGCACGAGAAGTTGTTTATCTTAATTTTAATCATAGGATCCCAACCATCTTCTAGCTTTCTAGGTATGGAGGCTTCTACTCTAAGTTTCTCCTCCCTAGCTTTGATAAGAGCATTAGTGACGTGCTCTGTGAAGGCAAGGTTAAGCGTGCTAGTGCAGGGATCTCTAGACATCTTGTGAAGGAAATCAATAACTTCGGTAAGAGTGCAATTATCAAAATCAAGGTCATTAGCATCAAGTAAAGTGGTAGTAGTGTCCTTTCGGTTCACTTGTTTGGTAGTTTCTATAGTCATAGCATCACCATTAATAGGTCCATTGGGACCAGGAGTACATTGGGTGCTAAGAGTTTGGATATCCTCAACAACTTTGATAGTAGCAACAGTGTGGTGGGTAGGAAGGCTCTTAATTCTATCTTCTTCCTCCCTTTCTCTAGCCCATCTCTCTTTAAGTTTAGCCATCATCCTAATATTTTCATTAATTTGCACTTGAATAACATTTATAGGAGTGACTTCCCTCTCCTCAAGAGGAGAAGTTTTAATTTTTAGCAATTTTACCTCATTGGCTAAATGGTCTACCTTAAAAGAAAGATCATCTAGTTTATGTAGTTTTTCTTCTACACTCTTATTAAAGGCTTTTTGGGTAGTGATGAAATCTTTAAGCATAGTCTCTAGTTCAGTAGTGGAGTTCTTGGTACTAGGATAAGCATTGTTGTTCCCATAAGAATTAGAGGGGAACGGTCTAGGATCTCTACCAAAGTTACTCCTATAAGCATTGTTGTTAAAATTGTTTCTAGAGATAAAGTTCACATCTACTTGTTCTTGAGCAATCAAAGAATTTAAAGGAACATCGCGAGGATCAACAGAAGGTTGCTTCGAAAGTAGAGACATGATCAAGTCAACTTTTTCATTAAGGGAGGAAATCTCCTCGACAGAGTTTACCTTCCTACCTGTTGGAGCGCGTTCGGTGTGCCATTGGGAATAGTTGGTCATCATCTCATCGAGAAGCTTTGTGGCAGCACCAAGTGTAGTTGACATAAAAGTTCCTCCCGCGGCCGAATCTAACAAGTTCCACGAGGTAAAGTTCAAGCCTGCATAAAAAGTTTGGGTAACCATCCAAGTAGTCAAACCATGAGTAGGGCAGTTCTTGATAAGATATTTCATACGTTCCCAAGCTTGGGAAACGTGTTCATTATCCAATTGTTTAAAATTCATTATGTTACTTCTAATTTGGATAATTTTAGCAGGTGGATAGTATTTTCCGATAAAAGCATCTTTGCACTTGTCCCATGAATCTATGCTATTTCTAGGCAAAGACTGAAACCAAATTGTAGCTCCTCCTCTCAAGGAGAAAGGAAAAAGTTTAAGCTTAACAATATTACCATCTACTTCTTGGTACTTTTGCATATCACAAAGTTCAACAAAGTTGTTCAAGTGTAAAGCAGCATCATCTCCAGCACCGGAGAATTGATCTTTCATGACTAAATTCAGTAAAGCAGGTTTAATTTCATATGAAGGTGCTGAAGTGGCAGGTGTAGTGATAGGTGTGCTGATAAAGTCATCGTTGTTGTGACTAGTGAAGTCACACAACTTGGTGTTCTCGGTGGAACCCATAGTAGCAAGCAAGCAAGATAACTATTTTTGTGATTTTCGATAAAAGGTACTAAAGCAAAAACTGAAAGGTAAACTAACAAGACTAAAAAGCAAAGGTAAAAGATAGAATGAAACTTCCCTATCCTAAAGAGTGGAGTCCCCGGCAACGGCGTCAGAAAAACTCCTTGATGCGCCTCTAACCACTCGTTGGTTACCCCAAGTGGAAGGTGTAAGATGCAGTGTTGTGGAAGTTTTTCCCTTAGCAAAGATGCCAAGGATCAAATCCCAGAGACTCCTAGGTTCAACAAGTAGGTGTCAACTGCTAACGGCGCCGGATTAGCAATCAACGTGGACCTGCACACAGATACAAATAACTTTGCTCCCAACGAGTACAGAGAGGTTGTCAATCCCTCCAGCCTTGTAGTTCACAAAGGATTAAACGCAAATGATAGTAGTGATAGATAATGTTTGCAATAGTAAGTAAAAGCGAAAAGTAAATAGCGAATGTGATCAATGATGGTAATATAGACCGGAGTCTCATGATGTTCACTAGTGATGTCTCTCTCCCAAAAGACGATAAAACAGCTATGTGAGGTAAACGAATTACAGCTGGGCAATTGATAGGACCACGAACGCAAACCAATGCTGACTACATTGCAAGAAAGGTTGAGGTTCAAAGCATGGGCGGTACGCCAAAGTAAGTAGACCGAAATCCATCAATATCTACTACTAATCATCCACCTTGAGATATCTATCCAGAACATCTCGCTGGTATTAAGTTGCGAGCCCCACCCATAGTGTAAACTCAAAGCAACAGACAACTGCATTAAAAGAACTTTGCGTAAAGTAAACAATCCTTGCACCCGCGGGCACAAGCACCGTTGTTTTCCCCCTTGTGGCAACAGCACATCCCCTAGACTCATGTTTCTGTCACTCAAGCTAGTCATCGAGGGGCATGAACCCACAATCGAGCATAACGTTCCCTCTTGGAGTCACTACGTATTACTTGGCCAAAGCA
>LR738715.1:346684358-346777557 GCA_902687465.1 Secale cereale
CCGCCAGGGCGCCTGGAGCCCTGGTTCCCCCCCCCCGGCTGTACTTCGGGCGTAAGGTAGGTTCTGGAATGCTGATTTTTTATATAATTTTTCTGGATTTTTCCTGACAGTTCTCGTAACGTGAAAACCTGAAATACAAAAACAGCCGAAAACAGAAACTGGCACTGGGGTGCACTGGATTAGTAGGTTAGTCCAAATATGATCAAAAGTGTATGGAAGTGTATGAATATCATAGCAAGATCACCCAAAAGTGGCATGGAGCAAGCAGAAATCATAGATACGTTTTGGACGTATCAAGTAGACATCAAGCTCTTGTCTGGCACCGTTGCTTGGGAGGTTAGTGCTTGAAGGTATATCTTTAGATCTTGCAATCGAATCTTTTAGTTTCTTGTTTTATCACTAGTTTAGTTTATAAAAGAAAACTACAAAAAATGGAATTAAGAATTTTTGGAGTTACACAAGTATTCTAAAGTTACAAATTACTACAGACTGTTCTGTTTTTGACAGATTCTGTTTTTCGTGTGTTGTTTGCTTATTTTGATGAATCTATGAGTAGTATTGGGGAGTATGAATCATGGAGAAGTTGGAATACAGTAGGTTTAACACCAATATAAACAAATAATGAGTTCATTACAGTACCTTTAAGTGGTGGTTTGTTTTCTTATAGTAACGGAGCTCACGAGATTTTTGGCTAAGTTTTGTGTTGTGAAGTTTTCCAGTTTTGAGTGTGGCTTTGATGGACTATGGAACAAAGAGTGGCAAGATCCTAAGCTTGGGGATGCCCAAGGCACCCCAAGGTAAAATTCAAGGACAACCAAAAGCCTAAGCTTGGGGATGCCCTGGGAAGGCATCCCCTCTTTCGTCTTCATCTATCGGTAACTATACTCGGGACTATATTTTTATTCACCACATGATATGTGTTTTGCTTGGAGCGTCATTTTGTTTTATTTTGTTTTGCTTGCTGTTTTAATAATATCCCAAGATCTGAAATTCTTAAATGTTATAGAGTCTTCACATAGTTACATAATTATTCAACTACCCATTGATCTTCACTTATATCGTTCGGAGTAGTTTGTCTTTTGCTCTAGTGCTTCACTTATATCTTTTAGAGCACGGCGGTTGTTTTATTTTGAAGAAATAGATGAACTCTCATGCTTCACTAATATCCTTTTGAGAGTCTATTAGAACCGCAAGGTAATGTGCTTTGGCTATACAACTAGCCTTCACATGATAGGCATCCAAGATCAATGTAGTAAAAACTTTCATACTAAGTGCATTGAATATGATGAGAAGTTGGATGCTTGATAATTATTTTGAGATATGAGTATAGTGATATTAGAGTCATGCTAGTGGAGTTATTATGAAATTGAGAAATACTTGTGTTAAAGTTTGTGATTCCCGTAGCATGCACGTATGGTGAACCGCTATGTGACGAAGTTAGAGGATGAGGTATTTGTAGAGTGTCATCCTTTGTGTGGAGGTCGGGGGCGCGCGATGGTTAACTCCTACCAACCTCCCCCTAGGAGCATGCGTTGATTGCTTTGTTTTGATGTCTCGTAATTTTTTGCAATAAGTACATGAGTTCTTATGACTAATGTTGAGTCCATGGATTATACACACTCTCACCCTTCCACCGTTGCTAGCCTCTCTTGTACCACACAACTTCCGCCGGTACCATACACCCACCATATACCTTCCTCAAAATAGCCACCATATATCTTCCTCAAAACAGCCACCATCCCTACCTATCATGGCATTCCATAGCCATTCCGAGATATATTGCCATGCAACTTTCCACCGTTCCGTTCATATGACACGCTTCATATTGTCATATTGCCATGCATGATCATGTAGTTGACATCGTATTTGTGGCAAAACCACCATGCATAACTTTTCATACATGTCACTCTTGATTCACTGCACATCCCGGTACACCGCCGGAGGCATTCATATAGAGTCATACTTTGTTCTAGTATCGAGTTGTAAATCAATAAAAGTGTGGTGATCATCATTATTAGAGCATTGTCCCATGTGAGGAAAGGCCGAATAAAAAAATAGGAAGATGGCCCAAAAAAATTAGAGAGGGGCTAAATAAAAAAAGGGAGAGAAAGCCCCTAAAAAAATGAGAGAAAAGAGAGAAGGGACAATTGCTACTATCTTTTTCCACACTTGTGCTTCAAAGTAGCAGCATGTTCTTCATGATAGAGAGTCTCATGTTTAGTCACTTCCATATACTAGTGGGAACTTTCATTATAGAACTTAGCTTGTTTATTCCAACGATGGGCTTCCTCAAATGCCCTAGGTCTTCAAGAACAAGCAAGTTGGATGCACACCTACTTAGTTTCTTCTGTTGAGCTTTCATACATTTTTAGCTCTAGTGCATCCGTTGCATGGCAATCCCTACTCACTCACATTGATATCTATTGATGGGCATCTCCATAGCCCATTGATACGCCTAGTAGATGTGAGACTATCTCCCTCCTTTTTGTCTTCTCCACAACCACCACACTATTCCACATAGTGCTATATCCATGGCTCACGCTCATGTATTGCGTGGAAGTTTAAAGGTTTGAAAGAATCGAGTATGAAAAGAAGTGCTTGGCTAAAACCGGGGTTGTGCCTGATATGAATATTTTGTGTGATGAAGAGGGAGCATAGCCAGACTATATGATTTTGTAGGGATAACTTTCTTTAGCCATAGTATTTTGAGAAGACATGATTGCTTTGTTAGTATGCTTGAAGTATTATTATTTCTTATGTCAATATAGACTTTTGTCTTGAATCTTTCAGATCTGAACAATCATGCCACAATTAAGAGAATTACAATGAAAACAATGTTAGGTTGCATTCCACATCAAAAATTCTATTTTATCATTTACCTACTCGTGGACGAGCAGGAATTAAGCTTGGGGATGCTGATACGTCTCCAACGTATCTACAATTTTTGATTGTTCCATGCTATTATATTATCCTTTTAGGATGTTTTATGGGCTTTAATATACACTTTTATATGATTTTTGGGACTAACCTATTAACCCAGAGCCCAGTGCCAGTTTCTGTTTTTCTCCTATTTTAGGGTTTCGCAGAAAAGGAATATCAAACGGAGCCCAATTGACCTGAAATTTAACGGAGGCTGCTTTTGGACCAGAAGAAGCCCATGAAGTGCCGGAGGGGGACGAGAAGACCCACGGGCTGGCCACGAGGGTGGGGGGCGCGCCCCCCTGCCTTGTGGACAGCCCGTAGACCCCCTTTGCTTGGCCCCGACTCCAACACCTCCTATATATACCGAAACGTCCGGAAAATAACCTAGATCGGGAGTTCCGCCGCTGAAAGCCTCTGTTGCCACCAAAAACCAATCTAGACCCCGTTCCAGCACCCTGCAAGAGGGGGGAACCCTCACCGGTGGCCATCTTCATCATCCCGGCGCTCTCCATGACGAGGAGGGAGTAGTCCACCCTCGGGGCTGAGGGTATGTACCAATAGCTATGTGTTTGATCTCTCTCTCTCTCTCTCTCTCTCTCTCTCTCTCTCTCGTGTTCTTGAGATGGCACGATCTTGATGTACCGCGAGCTTTGCTACTGTAGTTGGATCTTATGATGTTTGTTCCGCTCTACTCTCTTGTGATGAATTGAGTTTTCCCTTTGAAGTTATCTTATCGGATTGAGTCTTTAAGGATTTGAGAACACTTGATGTACGTCTTGCATGTGCTTATTTGTGGTGACAATGGGATATCACGTGATCTACTTGATGTATGTTTTGGTGATCAACTTTCGGGTTCCGTGACCTTGGGAATCTATGCATAGGGGTTGGCACACGTTTTCGTCTTGACTATCCGATAGAAACTTTGGGGCACTCTCTGAAGTTCTATGTGTTGGTTGAATAGATGTTTCTGAGATTGTGTGATGCATATCGTATAATCATGCCCACGGATACTTGAGGTGACAATGGAGTATCTAGGTGACATTATGGTTTTGATTGATTTGTATCTTAAGGTGTTATTCTAGTACGAACTCTATGATAGATTGAATGGAAAGAATAGATTTGTGTCATTTTACTACGAACTCTTGAATAGATCGATCAGAAAGGATAACTTTGAGGTGGTTTCGTACCCTACCATAATCTCTTTGTTTGTTCTCCGCTATTAGTTACTTTGGAGTGACTCTTTGTTGCATGTTGAGGGATAGCTATATGATCTAGTTATGTTATTATTGTTGAGAGAACTTGCACTAGTGAAAGTATGAACCCTAGGCCTTGTTTCCTATCATTGCAACACCGTTTATGCTCACTTTTACCACTTGCTACCTTGCTGTTTTTATATTTTTAGATTACAAAAACCTATATCTACCATCCATATTGCACTTTTATCACTATCTCTTCACCGAACTAGTGCACCTATACAATTTACCATTGTATTGGGTGTGTTGGGGACACAAGAGACTCTTTGTTATTTGGTTGCACGGTTGTTTGAGAGAGACCATCTTTATCCTACGCCTCCCACGGATTGATAAACCTTAGGTCATCCACTTGAGGGAAATTTGCTACTGTCCTACAAACCTCTGCACTTGGAGGCCCAACAACGTCTACAAGAAGAAGGTTGTGTAGTAGACATCAAGCTCTTTTCTGGCATCGTTTCCGGGGAGGTTAGTGCTTGAAGGTATATCTTTAGATCTTGCAATCGAATCTTTTTGTTTCTTGTTTTATCACTAGTTTAGTTTATAAAAGAAAACTACAAAAAATGGAATTAAGGTTACCTCATATGCTTCACCTTTTTAATATCTTCCGTGAAAATGATGGGAAGGAAAATTGTGCTCAAGTACTAGAAGTAGAATTACATAGAATGCTTGGCATAAAATATGTGCATGATGAGCATGATTGCAATGTTGTTAGTATGAATTCTTTGAATAGCCATGATGCTAATGATATGCAAAGCCACAAGCTTGGGGATGCTATGTTTGATAAAGATGATATGTTTAGTCCCCCAAGTTTGGATGAGAAAATTTATTATGATGAAAGCATGCCTCCTATTTATGATGATTATATTGATGAAAGTGGATTTGGAGAGGTCATGACTTTATTTAGTGATGAATCCACTATTTCGGAAGAGGTTCCAGTTGATTATGAGAATAAAGTTGCTATCTATGATGATTATTGTGATGACTCGTATGCTATAAAGAATAAAGATAACCATGAAACTTGTCATCATGATTTTAGTTTTAAATTGGATTATGCCTCACATGATAATTATTTTGTTGAGTTTGCTCCCACTACTATTCATGACAAGAAATTTGCTTATGTGGAGAGTAGTAAAATTTCTATGCAAGTAGACCATGGAAAGAATGCTTTATGTGCTGGTTATATTGTTGAATTCGTTCATGATGCTACTGAAAATTATTATGAGAGAGGATCATGTGCTTCTACATATTGCAATAATATCAAGTTTCCTCTTTATGTGCTTGAAGTTTTGAAGCTATGCTCGTTTTCCCTTCCTATGCTAGTTGATTGTCGTTCCCATAAGTTGTAGGCTCACAAAATCCCTATGAATAGGAAGTGGGTTATACTTAATTTGTTAGTCATATTTTCATGATGCTCTCTTTATGTTTCAATTCTTATCTTTTATGCGAGCATCATTGAAATCATCATGCCTAGCTAAAAGGCATTAAAGAAAAGCGCTTGTTGGGAGACAACCCAATTTTCTTTGCTTTTGCTTCTGTTTAGGAATAAATATTGCATCTAGCTTCTGTTTGGATGTGGTTTTGTGTTTTAATTAGTGTTTGTGCCAAGTAGAACCTTTGGGAAGACTTGTGTGAAGTTTATGCGATCATGTTGTAAAAAACAGAAACTTTAGCGCTCACGAGATTAGCTACCATTCTTTTACTGGAGAGTGCTTTTTAGTTGATTCTTTTTACAGATGATTAATAGATAAATTCCTCAGGTCCACCAATTTATTTTAGAATTTTTGGAGTTACACAAGTATTCTAAAGTTACAAATTACTACAGACTGTTCTGTTTTTGACAGATTCTGTTTTTCGTGTGTTGTTTGCTTATTTTGATGAATCTATGAGTAGTATTGGGGAGTATGAATCATGGAGAAGTTGGAATACAGTAGGTTTAACACCAATATAAACAAATAAAGAGTTCATTACAGTACCTTTAAGTGGTGGTTTGTTTTCTTATACTAACGGAGCTCACGAGATTTTTGGCTAAGTTTTGTGTTGTGAAGTTTTCAAGTTTTGAGTGTGGCTTTGATGGACTATGGAACAAAGAGTGGCAAGAGCCTAAGCTTGGGGATGCCCAAGGCACCCCAAGGTAAAATTCAAGTACAACCAAAAGCCTAAGCTTGGGGATGCCCCGGGAAGGCATCCCCTCTTTCGTCATCATCTATCATTAACTATACTCGGGACTATATTTTTATTCACCACATGATATGTGTTTTGCTTGGAGCGTCACTTTGTTTTATTTTGTTTTGCTTGCTGTTTGAATAATATCCCAAGATCTGAAATTCTTAAATGTTAGAGAGTCTTCACATGTTACATAATTATTCAACTACTCATTGATCTTCAGTTATATCGTTCGGAGTGGTTTGTCTTTTGCTCTAGTGCTTCACTTATATCTTTTAGAGCACGAGAGTTGTTTTATTTTGAAGAAATAGATGAACTCTCATGCTTCACTTATATCCTTTTGAGAGTCTATTAGAACCACAAGGTAATGTGCTTTGGATATAAAACTAGCCTTCACATGATAGGCATCCAAGATCAATGTAGTAAAAACTTTCATCCTAAGTGCATTGAATATGATGAGAAGTTGGATGCTTGATAATTGTTTTGAGATATGAGGATAGTGATATTAGAGTCATGCTAGGGGAGTTATTATGAAATTGAGAAATACTTGTGTTAAAGTTTGTGATTCCCGTAGCATGCACGTATGGTGAACCGCTATGTGACGAAGTTAGAGCATGAGGTATTTTTAGAGTGTCATCCTTTGTGTGGAAGTCTTGGGCGCGCGATGGTTAACTCCTACCAACCTCCCCCCTATGATCATGTGTTGATTGCTTTGTTTTGATGACTCGTAAATTTTTGCAATAAGTACATGAGTTCTTATGACTAATGTTGAGTCCATGGATTATACACACTCTCACCCTTCCACCGTTCCTAGCCTCTCTTGTACCGCACGACTTTCGCCGGTACCATACACCCACCATATACCTTCCTCAAAATAGCCACCGTATATCTTCCTCAAAACAGCCACCATACCTACCTATCATGGCATTCCATTTCCATTCTGAGATATATTGCCATGCAACTTTCCACCGTTCCATTCATATGACACGCTTCATATTGTCATATTACCATATTGCCATGCATGATCATGTAGTTGACATCGTATTTGTGGCAAAGCCACCATGCATAACTTTTCATACATGTCACTCTTGATTCATTGCACATCCCGGTACACCGTCGGAGGCATTCATATAGAGTCATACTTTGTTCTAGTATCGAGTTGTAAATCAATAAAAGTGTGGTGATCATCATTATTAGAGCATTGTCCCATGTGAGGAAAGGCCAAATAAAAAAAATAGGGAGATGGCCCAAAAAAAATTAGAGAGGGGATAAATAAAAAAAGGGAGAGAAAGCCCCTCCAAAAGAAAGATATGAGAGAAGAGAGAAGGGAGAATTGCTACTATCTTTTTCCACACTTGTGCTTCAAAGTAGCACCATGTTCTTCATGATAGAGAGTCTCATGTTTAGTCACTTCCATATACTAGTGGGAACTTTCATTATAGAACTTGGCTTGTATATTCCAACGATGGGCTTCCTTAAATGCCCTAGGTCTTCATGAGCAAGCAAGTTGGATGCACACCTACTTAGTTTCTTCTGTTGAGCTTTCATACATTTTTAGCTCTAGTGCATCCGTTGCATGGCAATCCCTACTCACTCACATTGATATCTATTGATGGGCATCTCCATAGCCCATTGATACGCCTAGTCGATGTGAGACTATCTCCCTCCTTTTTGTCTTCTCCACAACCACCACTCTATTCCACATAGTGCTATATCCATGGCTCACAGTCATGTATTGCGTGAAAGTTTAAAGATTTGAAAGAATAGAGTATGAAAAGAAGTGCTTGGCTGAAACCGGGGTTGTGCATGATAGGATTATTTTGTGTGGTGAAGAGGGAGCATAGCCAGACAATATGATTTTGTAGGGATAACTTTCTTTAGCCATAGTATTTTGAGAAGACATGATTGCTTTGTTAGTATGCTTCAAGTATTATTATTTCTTATGTCAATATAGACTTTTGTCTTGAATCTTTCAGATCTGAACATTCATGCCACAATTAAGAGAATTACATTGAAAACTATGTTAGGTAGCATTCCACATCAAAAATTCTGTTTTTATCATTTACCTACTCGTGGACGGGCATGAATTAAGCTTGGGGATGCTGATACGTCTCCAACGTATCTATAATTTTTTATTGTTCCGTGCTATTATATTATCCTTATAGGATGTTTTATGGGCTTTAATATACACATTTATATGATTTTTGAGACTAACCTATTAACCCAGAGCCCAGTGCCAGTTTCTGTTTTTTCTCCTGTTTTAGGGTTTCACAGAAAAGGAATATCAAACGGAGCCCAATTGACCTGAAATTTAACCGAGGCTGTTTTTGGACCAGAAGAAGCCCAAGAAGTGCCGAAGGGGGACGAGAAGACCCACGGGCTGGCCACGAGGGTGGGGGGCGCGCCTCCCTGCCTCGTGGACAACCCGTAGACCCCCTTTGCTTGGCCCCGACTCCAACACCTCCTATATATACTGAAACCTCCGGAAAATAACCTAGATCGGGAGTTCCGCCGCTGAAAGCCTCTGTTGCCACCAAAAACCAATCTAGACCCCGTTCCGGCACCCTGCCGGAGGGGGGAACCCTCACCGGTGGCCATCTTCATCATCCCGACGCTCTCCATGATGAGGAGGGAGTAGTCCACCCTCGGGGCTGAGGGTATGTACCAGTCGCTATGTGTTTGATCTCTCTCTTTCTCTCTCTCATGTTCTTGAGATGGCACAATCTTGATGTATCGCGAGCTTTGCTATTGTAGTTGGATCTTATGATGTTTCTTCCCCTCTACTCTCTTGTGATGAATTGAGTTTTCCTTTTGAAGTTATCTTATCGCATTGAGTCTTTAAGGATTTGAGAACACTTGATGTATGTCTTGCATGTGCTTATCTGTGGTGACAATGGGATATCACATGATCTACTTGATGTATGTTTTGGTGATCAACTTGCGGGTTCCGTGACCTTGGGAATCTATGCATAGGGGTTAGCACACGTTTTCGTCTTGACTTTCCGGTAGAAACTTTGGGGCACTCTTTGAAGTTCTATGTGTTGGTTGAATAGATGTTTCTGAGATTGTGTGATGCATATCGTATAATCATGCCCACGGATACTTGAGGTGACAATGGAGTATCTAGGTGACATTAGGGTTTTGATTGATTTGTATCCTAAGGTGTTATTCTAGTACAAACTCTATGATAGATTGAACAGAAAGAATAGCTTCGTGTTATTTTACTACAGACTCTTGAATAGATCGATCAGAAAGAATAACTTGAGGTGGTTTCGTACCCTACCATAATCTCTTCGTTTGTTCTCCGCTATTAGTTACTTTGGAGTGACTCTTTGTTGCTTGTTGAGGGATAGTTATATGATCCAGTTATGTTATTATTGTTGAGAGAACTTGCACTAGTGAAAGTATGAACCCTAGGCCTTGTTTCCTATCATTGCAACACCGTTTATGCTCACTTTTACCACTTGCTACCTTGCTGTTATTATATTTTCAGATTACAAAAACCTATATCTACCATCCATATTGCACTTGTATCACCATCTCTTCACCGAACTAGTGCACCTATACAATTTACCATTGTATTGGGTGTGTTGGGGACACAAGAGACTCTTTGTTATTTGGTTGCAGGGTTGTTTGAGAGAGAGCATCTTCATCCTATGCCTCCCATGGATTGATAAACCTTAGGTCATCCACTCGAGGGTAATTTGATACTGTCCTACAAACCTCTGCACTTGGAGGCCCAACAACATCTACAAGAAGAAAGTTGTGTAGTAGACATCAGGCAGCAGTCGAGGATACAGACAATGGCATCATCATCTACCCTCCTGAGGTCGTTCCCAAGAAGAAGAAGAAGCAGTTGCTCGCCCTGAAGCCTCATGAGGTTGTAGCACCTGGTGGCAGCACCTCAGGACCTACACCTAGGGAGGGGCCGCCTTCCTCCCTCGCATAGGAAGGCGCGCCCGGCGCCCCCCTCAGGCTGGGCTCGGGGGCTCTCCTCTGGAGGGCCTCTGACTTAGGCAATGTCACGAGGGAGGCGCTCGGGCACCATGTGGAGGAGTGCTTCACCGCACATTTCCCTCCGGAGGCCTCAAGGCATGAGGCACCAAGCGCTCATGAGTTCATTAGACAGACCATTGAAGACCTACAGGTGCCAAGGGCAATGTGGGGCGAGCGCCGCCAGGTGCCTCGGAGTGCAGCTGTCGCCCCAGGCTCAGGCGACAGGCTATGCGTCTGCGTCAACGTCCCCGCGCTCAACAGGACCGCATCTTAGGAGCTCTACTCGCCTTCCCAGGTGGGCCGGTGCGAGGGTCCCCCTCATAGCTACGTTCGCATGCCTTTCGGCCTGCCGAACCAAGTGACCCTGCACCAGCGCCATATGCGGGAGGTCCTGGCGACTCGCGAGGCCAGGCATCAGGAGATCCAGGCGGAGTTGGACTCGGTTCTCCACGAGATCTGGGAAACCCCGGAGCCTCGCGGGGCGCCGGAGCCAGGCGGTGCATGAGGAGCAGCGTTTGCATCAAGCGTCTTCAGCTACGCCAACACTACTTCAGCAACTGTGCCAGGTGACATTTTCTGGTTTTTGTTCAACTGGGAGCGCCCCTCGAGCTGCATCATTCCTAGGTCGCACGGGCCTATCCCTGCGGCTTGTATCCTTCTGCATCTTTAGCTTACTTGTTGAGGGCGCCCCCTCAGGCCGCATTATCTCCAGGCCGCACATGTCCATCCTTGTGGCATGCCTCTCATTTGGCGTTACTTGATTTAGTCTGCTTCCTCCTGCAATTTGCCTTACGGGCACCATGAACTCACTCATCACCTCTTCTAGTCTCCTTCGCTGCTTAATGGACTTCTGCTCATCCCGCAACAGGGGCTGCACACGTTGGCACGTCGCTTATTCTCGGGAACGTCCCTGCAACGCTGACAAATCCGAGGGACCGAGCTCTGACCCGCGACCCGCTCCGCAAGCGTCACCTCACCAGGTCCTCAGTGCCTTCGTCTTCCCGCGGAATTATCAAGAGCCCGATGGTAGGCGCGGTCCTAAGTTGTGCTGCTACAGGCTAACCCGCAGGAGTCTCAGGAGCACGGTGACGGACGACCCCGCTGGTCTCCCTTCCTCACGTAATTCTCTTGTGCGTTAAAGGGGGGCCCCTGAGCATCGCGTCTCAGGGGCTCTTACCGACTCTCCAGCCCTCACCCCTTGGCTTGACCACGGCATCGCGATCTGGCATACCAACGGCGGCTGAGCTTCACTCTACCCGAGGACGTAGAGCATCAAGAAGGATGGGGGAAAGGGAGGCCGGCTTAGAGAGCTCAGTCCTGTTTGTACGTCAAAGGGGACCCTTGGGCATCGCGACCCAAGGGCCTAACTGGTCCCGTAGCCCCTCACTCCCTGGTCTTGTCCTGGTGATCCGGTCAAAGCCAGCGGCGGCTGAGGTAGGCGCGTGGCCGGGCCCTGCCGACGCAGAAGATCAAGGCCTAAGTCCGGCATTCTGATACGTCTCCGTCGTATCTATAATTTTTGATTGTTCCATGCCAATATTATACAACTTTCATATACTTTTGGTAACTTTTTATACTATATTTGGGACTAACATATTGATCCAGTGCCCAGTGCCAGTTCCTGTTTGTTGCATGTTTTTTGTTTCGCAGAATATCCATATAGAACGGAGTCCAAACAGGATAAAAACGGACGGAGATTTTTTTTGGAATATATGTGAATTTTGGGAAACAGAACCAATGTGCGACGATGCCCGAGTGGCCCATGAGGGTGAGGGGCGCGCCCTGGGCCCTTGTGTCCACTCCATAAGGCGGTTGATGCCCTTCTTTCGCCGTGAGAAAGCTAATATCCGGATAAAAATCATGTACAAAATTCAGCCCAATCGGAGTTACGGATCTCTGGAAATTTAAGAAACGGTGGAAGGCCAGAATCTGGGAACGCAGAAACAGAGAGAGACAGAGAGACAAATCCAATCCCGGAGGGGCTCTCGCCCCTCCCACGCAATGGAGACCATGGACCAGAGGGGAAACCCTTCTCCCATCTAGGGAGGAGGTCAAGGAAGAAGAAGAAGAAGGAGGGGGCCTCTCCGCCCCTTGCTTCCGGTGACACCAGAGTGCCGCCGGGGCCATCATCGTCACCGCAATCTACACCAACAACTTCACCGCCATCATCACCAACTCTTCCCCCCTCTATGCAGCGGTGTAACCCCTCTTCTACCCACTGTAATCTCTACTTAAACATGGTGCTCAACGCTATATATAATTTCTCAATGATGTATGGCTATCCTATGATGTTTGAGTAGATCCGTTTTGTCCTATGGGTTAATTGATGATCTTGATTGGTTTGAGTTGCATGTTTTATTATTGGTGCTGTCCTATGGTGTTCTCCGTGTCGCGCAAACGTTAGGGATCCCCATTGTTGGGTTTGCAATATGTTCATGATTTGCTAATGGTGGGTGGCGTGAGTGATAGAAGCACATACCCGAGTGAGTAGGTTGTTTGCGTATGGGAATAAAGAGGACTTGATACTTTAATGCTATGGTTGGGTTTTACCTTAATGATCTTTACTAGTTGCGGATGCTTGCTATAGTTCCAATATTAAGTGCATATGATCCAAGAAGAGAAAGTATGTTAGCTTATGGCTCTCCCTCAAATAAAATTGCAATAGTGATTATCGGTCTAGTTATCGATTGCTTAGGGACAAATAACTTTCTCTTGACAAAAAGCTCTCTACTAAAACTAATTTAGTTGTGTCTTTATCTTAACAACCCCTAGTTTATTTACGTGCTCTTTATATTCTTGCAAACATATCCTACAAAACCCACAAAGTACTTCTAGTTTCATACTTGTTCTAGGTAAAGTAAACGTCAAGCGTGTGTAGAGTTGTATCGGTGGTCGATATAACTTGAGGGAATATTTGTTATACCTTTAGCTCCTCATTGGGTTCGACACTCATACTTGTCGAAAGAGGCTACAACTGATGTCCTACACTTGTGGGTTATCTAGACCTTTTTCTGGCGCCGTTGCCGGGGAACAATAGCGTGTGGTGAATATTCTCGTGTGTGCTTGTTTGCTTTCTCACTAAGTAGATTTTATTTGCTGTTCTAAGTCGTTTCCTATCTTTAGTTATGGGTAGGAAACGCGAAATACCAAAAAAATAGTGGTACCTGCTGAACCAATGGTTGAAGAACCACTTGATACGTCTCCGTCGTATCTATAATTTTTGATTGTTCCATGCCAATATTCTACAACTTTCATATAATTTTGGCAACTTTATATACTTTTTTTGGGACTAACATATTGATCCAGTGCCCAGTGCCAGTTCCTGTTTGTTGCATGTTTTTTGTTTCGCAGAATATTCATATCAAACGGAGTCCAAACGGGATAAAAATGGATGGAGATTTTTTGGAATATATGTGAATTTTGGGAAGCGGATCCAACGTGAGACGATGCCCGAGTGGCCCAGGAGGGTGAGGGGCGCGCCCAGGGGGGGCAGGCGCGCCCTGGGCCCTCTTGGCCACTCCATAAGACAGTTAATGCCCTTCTTTCGCCGCAAGAAAGGTAATCTTCGGATAAAAAACATGTGCAAAATTTAGCCCAATCGGAGTTACGGATCTCCGGGGATTTAAGAAACGATGGAAGGCCAGAATCTGAGAACGCAGAAACTGAGAGAGACAGAGAGACAGATCCAATCTCGTAGGGGCTCTCGCCCTCCCATGCCATGGAGACCATGGACTAGAGGGGAAGCCCTTCTCCCATGTAGGGAGAAGGTCAAGGAAGTAGAATAAGGAGTGGGGCTCTCCCCCCTCGCTTCCGGTGGCACCGGAGTGCCGCGGGGGCCATCATCGTCACCGCAATCTATACCAACAACTTCCGCCGTCATCACCAACTCTTCCCCCCTCTATGCAGCGGTGTAACCCCTCTTCTACCCGCTGTAATCTATACTTAAACATGGTGCTCAACGCTATATATTATTTCCCAATGATGTATGGCTATACTATGATGTTTGAGTAGATCCGTTTTGTCCTATGGGTTAATTGATGATCGTGATTGGTTTGAGTTGCATGTTTTATTATTGGTGCTGTCCTATGGTGCTTTCCGTGTCGCGCAAGAGAAAGAGATCCCCGCTCTAGGGTTTTCAATATGTTCAAGATTTGCTTATGGTGGGTGGCGTGAGTGACAGAAGCACAAACCCGAGTAAGTAGGTTGTTTGCATATGGGAATAAAGAGGACTTGATACTTTAATGCTATGGTTGGGTTTTACCTTAATGATCTTTAGTAGTTGCAGATGCTTGCTAGAGTTCCAATCATAAGTGCATATGATCCAAGAAGAGAAAGTATGTTAGCTTATGCCTCTCCCTCAAATAAGATTGCAATAGTGATTACCGGTGTAGTTATCGATTGCCTAGGGACAAATAACTTTCTCGTGACAAAAAGCTCTCTACTAAAACTAATTTAGTTGTGTCTTTATCTTAACAACCCCTAGTCTTTATTTATGCGCTCTTTATATTCTTGCAAACTTATCCCACAAAAACCACAAAGTACTTCTAGTTTCATACTTGTTCTAGGTAAAGTAAACGTCAAGCGTGCGTAGAGTTGCATCGGTGGTCGATAGAACTTGAGGGAATATTTGTTCTACCTTTAGCTCCTTGTTGGGTTTGACACTCTTACTTATCGAAAGAGGCTACAACTGATCCCCTAAACTTGTGGTTATCAAGACCTTTTTCTGGCGCCGTTGCTGGGGAGCAATAGCGTGGGGTGAATATTCTCGTGTGTGCTTGTTTGCTTTATCACTAAATAGATTTTATTTGCTGTTCTAAGTTGTTCTCTATCTTTAGTTATGGATATAGAACACGAAATACCAAAAAACTTAGGTGTACTTGCTACTCATGGATATGGGGAACTCCTAAAACCATCGATGCTCAGTATGTGAAAGATATTATGTACTACTTTGATAATCATGAGAAAACCCCATCCAACTATATAATGGGAGTAACGTTGGATCTACGTGAATACTTTAGGGATTATCGCTTGACACAAAAAGGGAAACTATTATGGGATCAAATTTATATGTTGCATTGGTATGCTCGGCAACGATGCTTGAGATATGATTATACTTGTTGCTCTAGGATGAAGGCTCCACACCTTCCCTTTTTATGCGAATTTAATGATAATGAAACCTTAGCTTCTTATGCTAATGGTATATATGATTATTACGATGTGGAACAAATAGAAGAATTTGTTGATTTTAAGTGTGCTTATGAAATTGTATCTCTGTTTAAAAAGTATTATGCTTTTGATGATGATGTTTATAGGCCTGAAAATCTTGCTATATTGAAATATTGCTATTTGAATTATGAATACAATGCCAATATTGATGCGTTTATTGATAAGGTCTCCGCTGTCCAAGAAGAGACTAATATTTTGCAGGAGTCTATGGAAGAAGAAATTAATGACATTGTGAGCTCATTGGATGAAAAAGATGAGGAGGAGAGCGAAGAACAAAAGAAGGAAGAGCGGATTGATCACCCGTGCCCACCTTCTAATGAGAGTAACTCTTTATCCCATACATTGTTTAATTTCCCTTCGTGCTTACCGAAGGATGAATGCTATGATGATTACTATGATCCCGTTGATTCTTTTGAAATATCCCTTTTTGATGATGCTTGCTATGCTTGTGGCCAAGATGCCAATATGAATTATGCTTATGGATATGAACTTACTATAGTTCCTTATGTTAAACATGAAATTGTTGCTATTGCACCCACACATGATAGTCCTATTATCCTTTTGAATTCTCCAAACTACACTATATCGGAGAAGTTTGCACTTATTAAGGATTATATTGATGGGTTGCGTTCTACTACTACACATGATGTTTTTGATGAATATAATATGCATGTGCTTGCTGCTCTTACTTGCAATTATTATGAGAGAGGAACTACATCTCCGCCTCTCTATGTTTCCAAGACGATAAAATTGCAAGAAATTGATTATACTATGCATTGGCCTTTACATGATGTGCATGAATTGTTCTTGTATGACATGCCTATGCATAGGAAGAGAGTTAGACTTCGTTTTTGCATGACACATATCACTTTGTGCTCACTACTAAATGCCAAATCATTTTTAATTAAAATTGGCTTTGATATACCTTGGGATCCGTGTGGATCCATTACTTGAGCACTATATGCCTAGCTTAATGGCTTTAAAGAAAGCGCTACCAGGGAGACAACCCGGAAGTTTTAGAGAGTCATTTATTTATGTTGTGTGCTTTTATAAAGTTTAAAAACAAAAAAAGGGGAACCTAAAACTTTTTCAAAAAGAAGAGTGAAAATAAGAAGGATGAGCATCGTTGAAATGGGGGAGCTCCTTGAACTATGTTATTGCCCATGGAAACTTTGCAAATCTTGAATTACAGAAACTTTTAAACAAAAATAATTATCCCCTTGTACAATTCCATTGTATTATAAAAATAATTTGCCAAGAGTTTCCTTTATGATGATTAAACTGCTTGTTGGTTTGTGCGGTGCAAAAACAGAAACTTTGGCTGTAGTGCGCGATTTTACATTTTTTACTGGAACATCGAAAGGATCTGAAACATTTTGCAAAGTCTTGCTATACAAATTGTTGATTTTCCTAATTTTTACAGAATTTATAGAGTTACAGAAGTATGGTTAATGTTCAGATTACTACAGACTGTCCTGTTTTCACAGATTGCTGTTATAGCTTCATTATTTGCATATGTTTGAATTCTTGTTGATGCCTCCTTGACTTGGGGCCATAGAATTGTGATAGCGTACAGTAGGTAATGTATGTTTATAATTATACAATGATGTTAGAGCAGTAAATGGTGGGATTTTATTGATCATATGCACTAACCCCACCACTAAAAGTTCGGTTAAGTTTTGTGTGGATGAAGTGTTCGAAGATCGAGGAGGTCTCGATGTGAGGAGAAGGAGGAGAGGCAAGAGCTCAAGCTTGGGGATGCCCAAGGCACCCCAAGTAAATATTCAAGGATACTCAAGCATCTAAGCTTGGGGATGCCCCGGAAGGCATCCCATCTTTCTTCAACAAGTATCGGTATGTTTTTGGATTCATTTCATTCACATGATATGCGTAAACTCTTGGAGCGTCGTATGCTTTTTTTTCCTTTTAATAAATGCAACATGCTGGTATGAGATAGTCCTTGGTTGATTTATAGAATGCTCTTTGCACTTCACTTATATCTTTTGAGTATGGCTTTATAGAATGCTTCATGTGCTTCACTTATATCATTTGAAGTTTGGATTGCCTGTTTCTCTTCACATAGAAAACCGCCATTTGTAGAATGCTCTTTTGCTTCAGTTATATTTGTTAGAGTGTGGGCATATCTTTTGTAGAAAGAATTAAAACTCTCTTGCTTCACTTATATCTATTTAGCGAGTTGACAGGAATTGGTCATTCACATGGTTAGTCATAAAATCCTACATAAACTTGTAGATCGCTAAATATGATATGTTTGATTCCTTGAAATAGTTTTGCGATATAAAGATGGTGATATTAGAGTCATGCTAGTGGGTAGTTGTGGACTGTAGAAATACTTGTGTTGAGGTTTGTGATTCCCGAAGCATGCACATAAGGTGAACCGTTATGTGATGAAGTCGGAGCATGATTGTTTTTGATTGTCATCCTTTGTGTCGAGGTCGGGATCGCGCGATGGTTAACTCCTACCAACCCTTCCCCTAGGAGCATGTGTGTAGTACTTTGTTTTGATGGCTAACAAATTTTTGCAATAAGTATGTGAGTTCTTTATGACTAATGTTGAGTCCATGGATTATACACACTCTCACCCTTCCACCATTGCTAGCCTCTCTTGTACCGCGCAACTTTCGTCGGTACCATACACCCACCATATACCTTCCTCAAAACAGCCACCATACCTACCTATCATGACATTTCCATAGCCATTCCGAGATATATTGCCATGTAACTCCACCGTTCTGTTTATTATGATACGCACCATCATTGTCATATTGCCTTGCATGATCGTAAGATAGCTAGCATGATGCTTCCATGGCTTGTCCGTTTTTTGATGTCATTGCTAGGCTATATCATTGCAGATCCCGGTACACCGCTGGAGGCATTCACATAGAGTCATATTTTGTTCTAGCTTCGAGTTGTAATCTTCGAGTTGTAAGTAAATATAAGTGTGATGATCTTCATTATTAGAGCATTTTCCCGTGTGAGGAAACAAAACAAAAAACAAAAAAAAGATAGAAAGGCCAAAAAAAGAGATGGCCCAAAAAAAGGGAGGGGGGCTAAAAAAACGAAAAGCCCCTCCAAAAAATGAGAGAAAAAGAGAGAAGGGACAATGTTACTATCCTTTTACCACACTTGTGCTTCATCATAGCACCATGTTCTTAATGATAGAGAGTCTCCTATGTTGTCACTTTCATATACTAGTGGGAATTTTCATTATAGAACTTGGCTTGTATATTCCAACGACGGGCTTCCTCAAATGCCCTAGGTTTTCATGAGCAAGCAAGTTGATGCACACCCACTAGTTTCTTTTTGAGCTTTCATACACTTATAGCTCTAGTGCATCGGTTACATGGCAATCCCTACTCACTCACATTGATATCGATTGATGGACATCTCCATAGTCCATTGATTGGCCTAGTTGATGTGCGACTTTCTCCCTCCATTTGTCTATCACCACCTTCTATTCCACCAATAGTGCTATGTCCATGGCTCACGCTCATGTATTGCGTGAAAGTTGAAAAAGTTTGAGAATACTAAAGTATGAAACAATTGCTTGGCTAAAACCGGGGTTGTGTATGATTTAAATACTTTGTGTAGTGAAGATGGAGCATAGCTAGACCATATGATTTTGTAGGGATAACTTTATTTGGCCATGTTATATTGAAAAGACATGATTGCTTTATTAGTATGCTTGAAGTATTATTGTCTTAATGTCAAATGATAGACTATTGCTTTGAATCACTCGTGTCTTAATATTCATGCCATGATTAGATTACATGATCAAGATTATGCTAGGTAGCATTCCACATCAAAAATTATATTTTTTATCATTCACCTACTCGAGGAAGAGCAGGAATTAAGCTTGGGGATGCTGATACGTCTCCGTCGTATCTATAATTTTTTATTGTTCCATGCCAATATTCTACAACTATCATAAACTTTTGGCAACTTTTTATACTTTTTTTTGGACTAACATATTGATCCAGTGCCCACTGCCAGTTCCTGTTTGTTGCAAGTTGTTTGTTTCGTAGAATATCCATATCAAACGGAGTCCAAACGGGATAAAAATGGACAGATATTTTTTTTGGAATATATGTGAATTTTGGGTAGCGGAACCAACGTGAGACGATGCCCGAGTGGCCCACAAAGGTGAGGGGCGCGCCCAGGGGGCAAGCGCGCCCTGGGCCCTCGTGGCCACTCCATAAGGAGGTTGATGCCCTTCTTTCTCCGCGAGAAAGCTAATATCCGGATAAAAATTGTGTCCAAAATTCAGCCCAATCGGAGTTACGATCTCCGGGAATTTAAGAAACGGTGGAAGGCCAGAATCTCAGAACGCAGAAACAGAGAGACAGATCCAATCTCGGAGGGGCTCTCTCCCCTCCCATGCCATGGAGACCATGGACCAGAGGGGAAACCCTTCTCCCATCTAAGGAGAAGGTCAAGGAAGAAGAAGAAGAAGAAGAGGGGGGGGGGGCTCTCTCCCCCTCGCTTCCGGTGGCACCGGAGTGCCGATGGGGCCATCATCGTCACCACAATCTACACTAACAACTTCACCGCCGTCATCACCAACTCGTTCCCCCTCTATGCAGCGGTGTAACCCCTCTTCTACCCACTGTAATCTCTACTTAACATGGTGCTCAACGCTATATATTATTTCCCAATGATGTATGGCTATCCTATGATGTTTGAGTAGATCCGTTTTGTCCTATGGGTTAATTGATGATCGTGATTGGTTTGAGTTGCACGTTTTATTATTGGTGTTGTCCTATGGTGCTCTCCTTATCGCGCAAGCGTGAGGGGACCCCCGCTGTAGGGTTTGCAATATGTTCATGATTTGCTTATGGTGGGTGGCATGAGTGATAGAAGCACAGACCTGAGTAAGTAGGTTGTTTGCGTATGGGAATAAAGAGGACTTGATACTTTAATGCTATGGTTGGGTTTTTCCTCAATAATCTTTAGTAGTTGCGGATGCTTGCTAGTGTTGCAATCATAAGTGCATATGATCCAAGAAGAGAAAGTATGTTAGCTTATGCCTCTCCCTCAAATAAGATTGCAATAGTGATTACCGATCTAGTTATCGATTGCCTAGGGACGAATAACTTTCTCGTGACAAAAAGCTCTCTACTAAAACTAATTTAGTTGTGTCTTTATCTTAACAGCCCCTAGTCTTTATTTACGTGCTCTTTATATTCTTGCGAACCTATCCCACAAAAACCACAAAGTACTTCTAGTTTCATACATGTTCTAGGTAAAGTAAACGTCAAGCGTGCGTAGAGTTGTATCGGTGGTCGATAGAACTTGAGTGAATATTTGTTTTACCTTTAGCTCCTCGTTGGGTTCGACACACTTACTTATCGAAAGAGGCTACAACTGTTCCCCTACACTTGTGGGTTATCGCCACTCAAAATCTATCACACTACTGAAGCTTATTACTTGGATCATCTTCGACCGCTATGTGCTCGGGCTGAAACCCCAACTAGCTTAGTTGAGGGAAAAATCTTTAGATGAGCATGCTTGTTATGTGCGACACCGCATATCTGAAAAAGGGAAACTTTTACTGGATCAAAATTCATCGTTTGCAATGCTATGCTTGGAATTTATGTGAAATATATGATTTTACTTGTTGTTCTGAAGACCCTATGAAACACCTTCCCTACCAATATGAGTTTAGTGATAATGGAATCGTATCTTCGTATGCTAAGGGTGTTTATAATTACTATGATGTTCAACAAATTGAAGAATTTGTTGCTTTTAAGGGTGCTTATGAAATTGCTTCTTTGATTGAAAAGTATGATGCTACTCTTTACAAATCTGAAATTTTTGCCATATTTAAATATTGTTTTGATAATTATGCTTCTAATGTCTATATTAAACCATATATTGAGGACTCCTCCGTTGTCTAAGAGGATACTAATATTTTGCAGGAGTCTATGGAAGAAGAAATTAATAACATTGTGAGCTCATTGGATGAAAAAGGTGAGGAGGAGAGTGAAGAACAAAAGGCGGAAGAGCGGATTAGCTACCCGTGCCCACCTTCTAATGAGAGTAACTCTTTATCTCATACATTGTTTAATTTCCCTTCGTGCTTACCGAAGGATGAATTCTATGATGATTGCTATGATCCCTTGGTTTCTTTTGAAATATCCCTATTTGATGATGCTTGCTATGCTTGTGGCCAAGATGCCAATATGAATTATGCTTATGGAGATGAACTTGCTATAGTTCCTTATGTTAAACATGAGATTGTTGCTATTGCACCCACACATGATAGTCCTATTATCTTTTTGAATTCTCCAAACTACAGTATATTGGAGAAGTTTGCAATTATTAAGGATTATATTGATGGGTTGCCTTTTTCCATTGCACATGATGTTTTCGATGAATATAATATGCATGTGCTTGCTGCTCCTACTTGTAGTTATTATGAGAGAGGAACTATATCCCCGCCTCTCTATGTTTCCAACACGATAAAATTGTAAGAAATTGCTTATACTATGCATTGGCCTTTACTTAATGTGCATGAATTGTTCTTGTATGACATGCCTATGCATGGGAAGAGAGTTAGACTTTGTTCTTGCATGACACATATCACTTTGTGCTCACTACTAAATGCCAAATCATTGCTAATTAAAATTGGCTTTGATATACCTTGGGATCCGGGTGGATCCATTACTTGAGCACTATATGCCTAGCTTAATGGCTTTAAAGAAAGCGCTGCCAGAGAGACAACCCGAAAGTTTTAGAGAGTCATTTATTTCTGTTGTGTGCTTTTATAAAGTTTAAAAACAAAAAAAATAAAGAGGGGAACCTACAACTTTTCAAAAAGAAAGGTGAAAGTAAGAAGGACGAGCACCGTTGAAATGGGGGAGCTCCTTGAACTGTGTTCATGCCCATGGAAACTTTGCAAATCTTGAATTACAGAAAATTTTCAACAAAAATAATTATCCCCTTGTACAATTCCATTGTATTATAAAAATAATGTGCCAAGAGTTTCCTTTAGGATGATTAAACTTCTTGTTGGTTTGTGCGGTGCAAAAACAGAAACTTTGGCTGTAGTGCGTGATTTTATATTATTTTTTTTACTGGAACGTCGAAAGGATCTAAAACTTTTTGCAAAGTCTTTTTATACAAATTGTTGATTTTACCTAATTTTTCCATAATTTTTATGGTTACAGAATTATGGCCAACTTTCAGATTACTACAGACTGTCCTGTTTTCACAGATTGCTGTTATAGCTTCATTATTTGCATATGTTTGAATTCTTGTTGATGCCTCCTTGACTTGGGGCCATATAATTGTGATAGCATACAGTAGGTAATTTTTTTTATAATTATACAATAATGTTAGAGCAGTACATGATGGGATTTTATTGATCATATGCACTAACCCCGCCACTAAAAGTTCGGTTAAGTTTTGTGTGGATGAAGTGTTTGAAGATCGAGGAGGTCTCGATATGAGGAGAAGAAGGAGAGGCAAAAGATCAAGATTGGGGATGAACAAAGCACCCCAAGTGAATATTCAAGGAGACTCAAGCGTCTAAGCTTGGGGATGCCCCGGAAGGCATCCCACCTTTCTTCAACAAGTATCGGTATGTTTTCGGATTCGTTTCATTCACATGATATGGGTGAACTCTTGGAGCATCATGTGCTTTTTATTTGTCCTTTTAATAAATTCACCATGCTGGTATGAGATAGTCCTTGGTTGATTTATAGAATGCTCTTTGAACTTCACTTATATCTTTTGAGTATGGCTTTATAGAATGCTTCATGTGCTTCACTTATATCATTCGAAGTTTGGATTGCCTGTTTTTCCTCACATAGAAAACCGCCATTTGTAGAATGCTCTTTTGCTTCACTTATATTTGTTAGAGCGTGGGCATAACTTTTGTAGAAAGAAACTCTCTTGCTTCACTTATATCTATTTAGAGAGTTTACAGGAATTGGTCATTCACATGGTTAGTCATAAAATCCTACATAAACTTTTAGATCGTTGAATATGGTATGTTTGATTCCTTGCAATAGTTTTGCGATATAGAGATGCTAATATGTGGGAGGTACTAGTGAATGATTGTGGTTTAATAATAATATTGGTGTTAAGGTTTGCGATTCCCGAAGCATGCACATATGGTCTCCTAACTATGTAACCAAATTGGCGCGCATTGTATTTTGATTGTTTATCTTTGCGTGAAGGTCGGGGGCGCGCGATGGTTAACTCCTACCAACCTCCCCCCTAGGAGCATGCGTCGTAGTATTTTGCTTCGAGGGCTAATAGATTTTTCGCAATAAGTATGTGAGTTCTTTATGACTACTGTTGAGTCCATGGATTATACGCACTATCACCCTTCCACATTGCTAGCCACTCTAGTACCGCACCATTTTCGCCGGTGCACCAAACCACCTTATACCCTTCCTCAAAACAGCCACCATACCTACCTATTATGGCATTTCCATAGCCATTTCGAGATATATTGCCATGTAACTCCACCGTTCCGTTTATTATGACACACACCATCATTGTCATATTGCCTTGCATGATCGTAAGATAGCTAGCATGATGTTTTCATGGCTTGTCTGTTTTTTATGTCATTGCTACGCTAGATCATTGCACATCCCGGTACACCGCCGGAGGCATTCATATATAGTCATACTTTATTCTAGTATCGAAATGTTATATCGAGTTGTAAGTAAATAAAAGTGTGATGATCATCATTATTAGAGCATTGTCCCAAAAGAAAGGCCAACTAAAAAAGGAAAAAAAAGAAAGGCCAAATAAAAAAAGGAGAACGGCCAAATAAAAAAAGGAAGGCCCAAAAAAAAGGGGACAATGCTACTATTTTTTTTCGCACTTGTGCTTCAAAGTAGCACCATGTTCTTCATGATAGAGAGTCTCCTATGTTGTCACTTCCATATACTAGTGGGAATTTTTATTATAGAACTTGGCTTGTATAATCCAACGATGGGCTTCCTCAAATGCCCTAGGTCTTCATGAGCAAGCAAGTTGATGCACACCCATTAGTTTTCTTTTGAGCTTTCATACACTTATAGCTCTCGTGCATCCGTTACATGTCAATCCCTACTCGCTCACATTGATATCTATTGATGGGCATCTCCATAGCCCATTGATACGCCTAGTCGATGTGAGACTTTCTCCCTACCATTGTCTACTACCACCTTCTATTCCACCCATAGTGCTTTGTCCATGGCTCACGCTCATGTATTGCGTGAAGAGTTGAAAAAGTTTGAAACACTAAAGTATGAAAACAATTGCTTGGCTGACACCGAGATGGCCATGAGGGGTACCTTGTGTTAAGAAAAGGGAGCATAAAAGACTATATGATTTTGTAGGGATAACGTTCTTTAGCATTGATATTTTGAAAGACTTGAGTGTTTGTTGGGATGCCCGAGTATTAAATCCTTTTATGTCAAATGATAGACTATTGCTTTGAATCACTCGTGTCTTAATATTCATGCCATGATTAAATTACATGATCGAGATTATGCTAGGTAGCATTCCACATCAAAAATTATCTTTTTTATCATTTACATACTCGAGGATGAGCAAGAATTAATCTTGGGGATGTTGATACCTCTCCGTCGTACCTATAATTTTTTATTGTTCCATGCCAATATTATACAACTTTCATATACTTTTGGCAACTTTTTATACTATTTTGGGACTAACATATTGATCCAGTGCCCAGTGTCAGTTCCTGTTTGTTGCATGTTTTTTGTTTCGTAGAATATCCATATCAAAAGGAGTCCAAACGGGATAAAAACGGACGGATATTTTGTCGGAATATATGTGAATTTTGGGAAGCATAACCAACGTGAGACGATGCCCGAGTGGCCCACGAGGGTGAGGGGCGCGCCCAGGGGGGCAGGCACGCCCTGGGCCCTCGTGGCCACTCCGTAAGGCGGTTGATGCCCTTCTTTCGCCGCAAGAAAGCTAATATCCGGATACAAATCATGTCCAAAATTCAGCCCAATCAGAGTTACCGATCTCCGAGAATTTAAGAAACAGTGGGAGGCCAGAATCTGGGAACGCAGAAACAGAGAGAGACAGAGAGACAGATCCAATCTCGGAGGGGCTCTCGCCCCTCCCACACCATGGAGACCATGGACCAGAGGGGAAACCATTCTGCCTTCTAGGGAGAAGGTCAAGGAAGAAGAATAAGGAGGGGGATTCTCCCCCCTCGCTTCCGGTGGCACCGTAGTGCCGCCGTGGCCATCATCGTCACCGCAATCTGCACCAACAACTTCATCGCCGGCATCACCAACTCTTCCCCCCTCTATGCAGCGGTGTAACCCCTCTTCTACCCACTGTAATCTCTCCTTAAAGATGATGCTCAACACTATATATTATTTCCCAATGATGTATGGCTATCCTATGATGTTTGAGTAGATCCGTTTTGTCCTATGGGTTAATTGATGATCGTGATTGGTTTGAGTTGCATGTTTTATTATTGGTGTTGTCCTATGGTGCTCTCTGTGTCGTGCAAGCGTGAGGGATCCCCGCTGTTGGGTTTGCAATGTGTTCATGATTTGCTTATGGTGGGCGGCGTGAGTGACAGAAGCACATACCCGAGTAAGTAGGTTGTTTGCGTATGGGAATAAAGAGGACTTGATACTTTAATGCTATGGTTGGGTTTTACCTTAATGATTTTAGTAGTTGCGGATGCTTGCTAGAGTTCCAATCATAAGTGCATATGATCCAAGAAGAGAAAATATGTTAGCTTATGCCTCTCCCTCAAATAAAATTGCAATAGAGATTACCGGTCTAGTTATCGATTGCCTATGGACAAATAACTTTCTCGTGAGAAAAAGCTCTCTACTAAAATTAATTTAGTTGTGTCTTTATCTTAACAGCCCCTAGTTTATTTACGTGCTCTTTATATTCTTGCAAACCTATCCTACAAAAACTACAAAGTACTTCTAGTTTCATACTTGTTCTAGGTAAAGTAAACATCAAGCGTGCGTAGAGTTGTATCGGTGGTCGATATAACTTGAGGGAATATTTGTTCTTCCTTTAGCTCCTCGTTGGGTTCGACACTCTTACTTACCGAAAGAGGCTACAACTGATCCCCTACACTTGTGGGTTATCACATTCCCTTCCCGAAGGCCGTTCGTACATCAAGGGGGACTCCTGAGCATCGTGACTCAGGAGCCTAACTGGTCACGTAGCCCCTCACCCCTTGGTCCCGTCCTGGTGATCCGAACGATCCAATGACGACTGAGGTACGCGCGGGACTGGGCTCTGCCAACACAGAACTCTAGGGCCAACGGGGCGGAAATCGCGAAATCTCAGCCACGCGACATCGGAAACAAGCCAGGCGCGCCACTTAAGGAATCACCTCATGCTCATCAAGATAAGTCATGAACTCTTTCAGTGCCCCATCAACACTTGAAGAACGGGATTTAGCAGTCACGCGTCGGCAACGCCACCTCACTTTTTAACCTCTGGAAGCCGCTTGCACGCCAAGGGGGACCTCTTGATCATCGCGCCTCAGGAGCTCTTACCGGACCTAAGGCCACTCACCTCGTGGCCTTGACCACGACATCACGACCTGTCATACCAGCGACGGCTGCAGCTTGCCTTGGGACTGGGGCCTGCTGGCGTAGAGCACTATGCTATCGAAAGGATAATAAGGAGCGGTATTGCCGAAACGGGGCTCACAAATAGGTTCTACTAGCAAGGATAATAAGATAAGAGCAAAAGCACTGCAAATTCTTTACACACCCTCGTGGGGTTGGCCTCGAATCCTCACAGGGAACGCCACAGAAGGATTTCGGGAGGTCCTAACTACGGCAACCATCATCGACGCCATCATCAACAGTGGGCCATGATGGCCCACCTCCGACCACGCACAGATCACCACCGGAGACGTGCTCGCGAGCTCGGCGCGCTTCGAGCGCGTCGCGAGCTTGGGGGCACGTAGCTATCATCGCTCGTCTCCGCAGACTCGACGGACTTAGGAGAGCTGCTGGACGAGCTGGCAGCGGGGTCGATGGCTGGCGTGGCGCCAGCCACTGCGTCGTCCCTGATACGTCTCCAACGTATCTATAATTTTTGATTGTTCCATGCTATTATTTATGATGTTTTGGATGTTTATTGGGCTTTGTTATACACTTTTATATTATTTTTGGGACTAACCTACTAACCCAAAGGCCCAGTCTAGATTGCTGTTTTTTTGCCTATTTTAGGGTTTTACAGAAAAGGAATATCAAACGGAGTCCAAACCGAATGAAACCTTCGGGAGAGATATTTTTGGAGCGAAATACCCACGGGAGACTTGAGAACAACAGAGTAGGGCTGAGGTGGCATCCACGAGGGTGGGGGCGCGCCACCTGCCTCGTGGGCACCCCGTTTGGCCCCCGATGCCCTCCTTCCTCCTATATATACCTACGTACCCCGAAACTATCAGAACAATAGAGAAAACCCTAGTTCCACCGCCGCAACCTTCTGTTCCCGTGAGATACCATCTTGGGGCCTGTTCCGGAGCTCCGTCGGAGGGGGGGGATCTACCACAGAGTGCTTCTACATCATCATCATCGCCTCACCATTTGTTGTGAGTAGTATACCACAAACCTTCGGGTCTATAGCTAGTATCTAGATGGCTTCTTCCCTCTCTCTTTGGATCTCAATACCAAGTTCTTCTCGGTCTTCGAGGAGATCTGTATTGATGTAATCTCTTTTTGCGGTGTGTTTGTCGAGATCCGATGAATTGTGGGTTTATGATCAAGATTATCTATGAGAAATATTTGGTTCTTTTTTGAACTCTTTATGCGTGATTATAATATCCTTGCAAGTCTCTTCGAATTTTGGTTTGGTTTGGCCTACTAGATCTATAGTTCTTGCAATGGGAGAAGTGCTTGGCTTTGGTTTCAATCTTGCGGTGTCCTTTTCCAATGATAGTAGAGGCAGCAAGGCACGTATTGTATTGTTGCCATCGAGGATAAAAATATGGGGCTTATATCATTATGTTTGAGTTTATCCCTCTACATCATGTCATCTTGCTTAAGGCGTTATTCCGTTCTTATGAACTTAATACTCTAGATGCATGCTGGATAGCGGTCGATGTGTGGAGTAATAGTAGTAGATGCAGAATCGTTTTGGTCTACTTGTCTCGGACGTGATGCCTATATATAATGATCATGCCTAGATAGTCTCATAATTATTCACTTTTCTATCAATTGCTCGACAGTAATTTGTTTACCCGCCGTAGAATATCTCTATCATGAGAGAAGCCACTAGAGAACACTATGGCCCCCGGGTCTATTCTCAACATATCAATCTACAATCTACTTTACTTTTCCGCTTGTACTTTCTGTTCTTATATCCAAAAATACCAAAAATATCAAACTATCATCTCTATCAGATCTCACTTTTGTAAGTGACCGTAAAGGGATTGACAACCCCTTATCGCGTTGGCTGCGAAGTTCTTATTTGTTTGTGCAGGTGCGAGGGACTCGCGCGTGGTCTCCTACTGGATTGATACATTGGTTCTAAAAAATTGAGGGAAATACTTACGCTACTGTGCTGCATCACCCTTTCCTCTTCGAGGGAATACAATGCAAGCTTGAGAAGTAGCAAGAAGAATTTCTGGCTCCGTTGGCGGGGAGGCTTACACAAAAGTCATATACCAAGTACCTATAACAAACCCTTATCCTTTGCATTACATTTATTTTCCTCTCGTTTTCCTCTCCCCCACTTCACCATTTCCATTTTATTTGCCCTTCTTCTGTCGTGTGTTTATCGTTCGCTTGACCTCATGTCTGAGATGGGGGAATATTTTATCGAGAAGGGTAGTAATGTTGAGGGCAACGTCTATGTTGACCCTCTGGATGAAACTACCACTTCACATATTAAGAAGTTCCGGGTTGGTAGTGGAAATATCATTGGAAAAGGAGTTCTTCAAGATTTATTTACTTGTGTTGGTGCTTTGCCCACTATGGGTGGCTCTATTCTTCACAGAACAAGCAGCCTTGCGGATGCTATATCTATGCTTGTAGTTGAAATTGAAAGGCAATTTATCCATATGTATACATGTATTCAGAGAATCTTTCTGGAATTTTCCAACATTGAGCGTTCTTCTGTTAAGCCTGCAGCTACTATCTTTTTGGCTCATGAATTTAGATTTATCATGAAAGAGGCCAAATAATTTTTTTCTCATTACGGGGTAGATGCTGGCCAACCTCCCATAGAGGCTATCTTATTTAATCAAGAAGACATAATGCGGTTACGATCTCCTGATCATGGTTCTTTTAATGAAAACCTTAGAAAAAAGGTTCCTACCGATGTCTTGGTTGATAGAATTTCTGAGTTGAATGATGATTTTGCTATTCAAAACAATGGGTTAGGCTTCTCCCTTGAGCGAAGGCTCATAACCTTCTCCCAAAAGAATGCCTATAATGATGAATTGGTTGTTCACTATAAAGGGCCAAAAGAGGAACCTATTCCTCCTGAGCTTGATATGGGGGACTTTTGTCCCATTAAATTTAGCCCTTCTGATTACTTTTTCTTGCCACAAAGGAAATTTGCTGCTGAACGTAGGGAATATGAGATGAGTTTTCGCGATATATCGTATCATTTCGGCATTCCCTAGATCTGTCCATGTATCGTGCCTAGCTAGGGGCGTAAAACGATAGCGCTTGTTGGGAGGCAACCCAATTTTATATTTTTTGTTTTTGCTTCTGTTTAGGAATAAATATTGCATCTAGCTTCTTTTTAGATGTGGTTTTGTGTTTTAATTAGTGTTTGTGCCAAGTAGAACCTTTGGGAAGACTTGTGTGAAGTTTATATGATCGTACTGTGAAAAACAGAATCGTTAGCGCTCGCTAGAATGATCACCATATTTTACTGGAGCGTGCTCTTTATTTGATTCTTTTTGAAGATGATTAATAGACAAATTCCTCACGTTTACCAATTTATTTCATTTTTTGGAGTTACAGAAGTATGCGAAAACTGCAGATTACTATAGACTGTTCTGTTTTTGACAGATTCTGTTTTTCGTGTGTTGTTTGCTTATTTCAATGCATCTATGAGTAGTATTGGGAAGTATGAACCATAGAGAAGTTGGAATACAGTAGGTTTAACACCAATATAAACAAAGAATGAAATCATTGCAGTACCTTTGAGTAGAGGTTTGCTTTCTTATACTAACGGAGCTCACAAGATTTTTGTCTAAGTTTTGTGTTGTGAAGTTTTCATGTTTTCAGTATTGCTTTGATGTACTATGGAAGAAAGAGTGGCAAGAGCCTAAGCTTGGGGATGCCCAAGGCACCCCCAAGGTAAAATTCAAGGACAACCAAAAGCTTAAGCTCGGGGATGCCCCGGGAAGGCATCCCCTCTATCATCTTCATCCATCGGTAACTATACTCGGAGCTGTATTTTTATTCACCACATGATATGTGTTTTACTTGGAGCGTCATGTATCATTTGAGTCTTTGCTTGTTAGTTTGCCACAATTATCCTTGCTGGACACACCTATTTGAGAGAGTTAAATATGGCCTAGGAATTGATAGAACACTCTATGTGCTTCACTTATATCTTTTGAGTTGAACAATTTTTGCTCTAGTGCTTCACTTATATCTTTTAGAGCACGGTGGTGATTATATTTTGTAGAAATTGTTGATCTCTCATGCTTCACTTATATCCTTTTGAGAGTCTATTAAAAAGCATGGCAATGTGCTTGGCTATTAAACTAGCCTTCACATGATAGACATCCAATATCAATGTAGTAAATTTTTTCACATTAAGTGCATTGAATATGATGAGAAGTTGGATGCTTGATAATTGTTTTGAGATATGAGGATAGTGATATTAGAGTCATGCTAGTGGAGTTATTATAAAATTGAGAAATGCTTGTGTTAAGGTTAGTGATTCCCGTAGCATGCACGTATGGTGAACCGTGATGACCCACAAGTGTAGGGGATCTATCGTAGTACTTTCGATAAGTAAGAGTGTCGAACCCAACGAGGAGAAGAAGGAAATGATAGGCAGTTTCCGGTAAGGTATTTTCTGCAAGCACTGAAATTATAGGTGACATATAGTTTTGTGATAAGATAATTGGTAGCAATTGACAAACGGTAAAAGTAAATAAGGTGCAGCAAGATGGCCCAATCCTTTTTGTAGCAAAGGACAAGCTTGGACCAACTCTTATATAAAGAAAAGCGCTCCCGAGGACACATGTGAATTATCGTCAAGCTAGTTTTCATCACGATCGTCTGATTCGCGTTCGGTACTTTGATAATTTGGTATGTGGGTGGACCGATGCTTGGGTGTTGCCCTTACCTGGACAAGCCTCCCACTTATGATTAACCTCTAATGCAAGCATCCGCAACTACAAAATAAGTATTAAGGTAAACCTAACCATAGCCTGAAACATATGGATCCAAATCAGCCCCTTACGAAGCAATGCATAAACTAGGGTTTAAGCTTCTGTCACTGTAGCAACCCATCTTCTACTTATTACTTCCCAATGCCTTCCTCTAGGCCCAAATAATGGTGAAGTGTCATGTAGTCGACGTTCACATGACACCACTAGAGGATATACAACATACATCTCATCAAAATATCGAACGAAGACCAAACTCACATGACTACTAATAGCAAGACTTCTCCCATGTCCTCAGGAACAAAAGTAACTACTCACAAGACATAATATTGTTCATGATCAGAGGGGTATTAATATGCATAATGGATCTGAACATATGATCTTCCACCAAATAAACCAACTAGCATCAACTACAAGGAGTAATCAACACTACTAGCAACCCACAGGTACCAATCTGAGGTTTGGGTACATAGATTGGATACAAGAGATGAACTAGGGTTTGAGAGGAGATGGTGCTGATGAAGATGTTGATGAAGATAGCCCTCCCCAAGATGGGAGAGTTGTTGGTGATGACGGCGGTGATGATTTCCCCCTCCCGGAGGGAAGTATCCCCGGCACAACAGCTCTGCCGGAGCCCTAGATTGGTTTCCGCCTCGGTTCCGCCTTGAGACAACGACGTGTGGTCCCGAAAGGCTCCTCCTGATTTTTTCTAGGTCAAGACACTTCATATAGGAGAAGATGGGCACCGGGGGCTTGCCGGCTGGCCCACGAGGAAGGGGGCGCGCCCTGGGAAGGGGGGCGCGCCCCCAACCTCGAGGCCAGCCGGTGGCCCCCCGTGGGTTTCTTCTGCCAGATTTTTTTTATATTTTCCGAGACGATGTTTTGTGGAGTTTCAGGGCTTTTGGAGTTGTGCAGCATAGGTTTCCAGAGTTTGCTCCTTTTCCAACCCAGAATTCCAGCTGCCGGCATTCTCCCTCTTCATGTAAACCTTGTAAAATAAGAGAGAAAAGGCATAAGTATTGTGACAAAACATGTATGAACAGCCCATAATGCAATAAATATCAACTTATAAGCATGATGCAAAATGGACGTATCAACTCCCCCAAGCTTAGACCTTGCTTGTCCTCAAGCGAAAGCCGATATCGAAAAATATGTCCACATGTTTAGAGATAGAGGTGTCGATAAAAAAATACGGACATGAGGGCATCATGATCATTCTCATAACAACAACTTAAATAAATATAGTCATATGATTCTTATGCTAAAGTAACAATTCATCCACAATATCAAGTATGCATCATAAACTTCATTAGAAACTAACAAACTTTGGTCTCGGTCATTGAGACAATTGCAATTTATCGTAACATCGGAAAGAGTCAATATAAGAGCTTTTCAGCAAGCCTACATACTCAACTATCATAGTCTTTCACAATTGCTCACACTCACGCAATACTTATGTTTATGGAGTTTTAATCGGACACAGAGAAATATAGGGGCTTATGGTGTTGCCTCCCAACCATTTACCTCAAGGGTAATGTCAACAGTAATAGATCATGAAAACTTACATCCAAGTGGGTATATATGTCAGGATCTTTCCAACACAATGTGCTTGCCAAAGGATAAAATGTAAAAAGGAAAGATGGATTTCACCTTGACACTTATAGGACAGGAATAAAAGATAGGCCCTTCGCAGAGGGAAGCAGAGGTTGTCATGTGTTTTTATGGTTGGATGCACAAAGTCTTAGCATAGAAGAACTTCGCTTTATATTGCTACTTGTGATAAGGACCTTTATTATGCAGTCCGTCGCTTTTATTACTTTCATATCACAAGATCGTATAAAGCTAATTTCTCCCACGCTAATAAATCATACATATTTTAGCGAGTTTACAACATGACAACTTACTTGGAAGGATCTTTCTCAATCCATAGGTAGGTATGGTGGACTCTTATGGCAAAACTGGGTTTAAGGATGTATGGAAGCACAAGTAGTATCTCTACTTAGTGAGAGAAGTTTTGGCTAGCATGAGGGGGAAAGGGAAGCTCAACATGATGGATGATCCATGACAATATACTTTATTTCGGATATAAGAAGACATATCCCATTATGTTGTCTTCCTTGTCCAACATCAACTCTTTAGCATGTCATACTTTAATGAGTGGTCACAATCATAAAAGATGTCCAAGATAGTATATTTGTATGTGAAGCCTCTCTTCTTTTATTACTTCCTATTAATTGCAATGATGACCAAAACTATGTTTGTCACCTCCCAACAACTTTTATTTATCATACTCTTGTATGTGAAGTCATTACTTCCCATAAGATCGATATGATCTCTTTGATACTCTTTATGTTTTCTTTCTTTTTATCATGACCCAAGTGAGGAAACCAAGCCCTTGACTCAACACTAATCTTTATTATATAGCTCATGTACTCGATTACAAAGGATAAAGCTCACGAATAGATCATGCTAACTTTATTCTAATAGATCAAGATACTACCAAAAGGATCAAACTAAGTAAAATGGTAAAGATAGGAGTGATGGTGATACGATACCGGGGACACTCCCCCAAGCTTGGCAGTTGCCAAGGGGAGTGCCCATACCCATGTGATTATGTCTCCTTCGGGGGTGGTGATGATAGAGTTGCAAGAAGTGACAGAGGATCCTCATATATCGAGCGTAGGAGATCTTCCAACTTGCGGATAATGCCTTGAAGAGCAGCAATGTAATCCTTCAACAAAAGATTTTCACTAGTGAGATGCTTGTTTCGAATCCGACCTAACTCAATCATCCTGAAAGCTTCTAGCTCAGTTGAGGTAAAGAGATTAGTAAGTGATTTAGAGGTGTCTTCTTCTCCCGCTGCCGGAGCCGGATCTTCCACCTCCATCTTGATCTTCTTCTCCTTGTGGATCTCCTCGGGTCCTTCCCTCTTCAGATCTATCTTCATTAGCCAAGCATCATTGCTTTCGTTTTTGGAGGAGGGAGACGACATGATGCCTGGCTTCGCAAACCCTAGCAGAAAGTAGCTCGAAACAAGAACAGAGGATTTTTGCGTGATACAGAGGTCAAAACCTTCGGGAGTATATATAATGAATTTTTCCCGAACGAAAGGAGTAACCCACAAGAAAACGGAGTCCAGGGGACACACGGGGTGCCCTCAAGGCAGGGGGCGCACCCTGAGAAGGGGTGCGCGCCCTCCACCCTCGAGGACGCCTCGTGTCTCTTCCGGACTGCAGTTTATTTTTCTATTTTTCTAAATATTCCAAAACGGAGAAAAATTGCCTTTATAGTTGTTTTGGAGTCGGTTTACTTACCGTATCACGTACCTCTTCCTTTTCGGAGGCTGAATCGTTCTGGAAAGTGTCCCTTATGTATTCCTCCGGGGTTATGGTTTCAATAACATTAGTTTCAACATTAACAGGATTACCTGAGATATAATGTTTGATTCTTTGACCATTCACCACCTTCGTATTTGTGCCTTCAAAGTTGTTGATTTTTATGGCACCAAAACGATAGACCTCCTCGATAACGTAAGGACCTTCCCACTTGGAGAGAAGTTTTCCTAAAAAAAATCTTAAACGAGAGTTGAATAGCAAGACATAATCACCTACGTTAAACTCACGCTTTTGTATCCTCTTGTCATGCCATCTTTTAACTTTTTCTTTAAACAGTTTGGCATTCTCATAGGCCTGGGTTCTCCACTCATCGAGACAGCTAATGTCAAATAACCTCTTTTCACCGACAAGTTTGAAATCGTAGTTGAGCTCCTTAATAGCCCAATATGCCTTATGTTCTAACTCAAGAGGTAAGTGACATGCTTTTCTGTATACCATCTTATATGGAGACATACCCATAGGATTTTTGTATGCAGTTCTATAGGCCCATAATGCATCATCAAGTTTCTTGGACCAATTCTTCCTAGACCTATTAACTGTCTTTTGCAAGATTAGTTTCAACTCCCTATTACTTAGTTCTACTTGACCACTAGTGTGTGGGTGATAGGGTGATGCAATTCTACGGTTGACATCATATTTTGCAAGCATCTTACGGAAAGCACCATGAATAAAGTGTGAACCACCATCAGTCATTAGATATCTAGGGACTCCAAACCTCAGAAATATAACTTCTTTAAGCATCTTAATAGATGTGTTATGATCATCACTACTAGTTGGAATAGCTTCTACCCACTTAGTAACGTAATCAACAGCAACTAAAATGTGTGCGTACCCATTAGAGGCAGGAAAAGGTCCCATATAATCAAAGCCCCAAACATCAAATGGTTCAATAACAAGTGAATAATTCATAGGCATTTCTTGACGTCTACTAATATTACCAATTCTTTGACATTCATCACAAGATAAGACAAACTTACGAGCATCCTTGAAGAGAGTAGGACAATAAAAACCGGATTGCAATACCTTATGTGCAGTTCTATCTCCCGCATGGTGTCCTCCATAAGCTTCGGAGTGGCACTTGCGTAGGATCTGTTCCTGTTCATGCTTAGGTACACAACATCTAATAATACCATCTACTCCTTCTTTATAAAGATGTGGGTCATCCCAAAAGTAATGTCTCAAATCATAGAAGAACTTTTTCTTTTGCTGGTACGTGAAGCTAGCAGGTATAAACTTAGCAACAATATAATTAGCATAATCAGCATACCAAGGAGCAGTACGAGAAGTACTTATGACAGCTAGTTGTTCATCAGGAAAGCTATCATCAATAGGTTGTGGGTCATCAAGTATATTTTCTATCCTAGAAAAGTTATCTGCTACGGGGTTCTCAGCTCCTTTTCTATCAATAATATGCAAATCAAATTCTTGCAGCAAGAGAACCCATCTAATAAGTCTAGGCTTAGCATCTTTTTTCCCCATAAGGTATTTCATAGCAGCATGATCAGTGTGAATAGTTACTTTAGAATCAACGATATAGGGTCCAAACTTATCATAAGCAAACACAACTGCTAAAAATTCTTTCTCAGTAGTAGCATAATTTCTTTGGGCACTATCTAGAGTTTTACTAGCATATTGGATAACATTCAATTTCTTATCAACTCTTTGCCCTAGAACAACTCCTACAACATAATCTCTAGCATCGCACATAATCTCAAAGGGTAAATTCCAGTCAGGAAGCTGGACAATAGGTGCAGAGATCAATGCTTTCTTAAGTATTTCAAATGCTTCTAGACAATCATCATCAAAGACAAAAGGAATATCTTTTTGTAAGAGATTAGTCAAAGGCCTAGAGATTTTGGAGAAGTCCTTTATAAACCTCCTATAAAACCCGGCATGACCAAGGAAACTTCGTATACCTTTGATGTCCTTCGGGCATGGCATCTTTTCAATAGCATCAACTTTAGCTTTGTCAACTTCAATACCTCTTTTAGAAATTTTATGTCCCAAGACAATTCCTTCATTAACCATAAAGTGAAACTTCTCCCAATTCAAGACAAGGTTAGTGTCTTCACATCTCTGCAAAACTCGATCAAGGTTGCTTAAGCAATCATCAAAAGAAATTCCGTAAACGGAGAAATCATCCATGAACACCTCACCAATCTTTTCACAAAAATCAAAGAATATAGACATCATGCATCTTTGAAAGGTAGCAGGTGCATTACATAAACCAAAATGCATACGTCTATAAGCAAAGGTACCGAAAGGACAAGTAAAGGTGGTCTTTTCTTGATCCCCTTTTGACATAGGTATTTGAGAGAAACCAGAATAGCCATCTAGAAAGCAGAAATGAGTATGTTTGGCTAACCTTTCTAGCATTTGATCAATAAATGGCATGGGGTAATGATCTTTCTTAGTAGCTTTATTTAACTTTACGGAAATCAGTTACCATCCTATAACCCGTAACTATTCTTTGCGGGATCAATTCATCTTTATCATTAGGGACAACAGTCATACCTCCTTTCTTAGGAACACAATGGACATGACTTAACCACTGGCTATCAGCAACTGGATAGATAATACCTGCCTCTAGAAGCTTTAGTATTTCCTTCCTTACCACTTCTTTCATCTTAGGATTTAACCGTCGCTGATGATCAATAACTGGTTTAGCATTTTCTTCCAGTTTTATCTTGTGTTGGCATATAGTGGGACTAATGCCCTTAAGATCATCCAGAGTATACCCAATAGCAGCACGATGCTTATTCAGAGTTTTTAATAATTTTTCTGCTTCCTGCTCTGAAAGGTTAGCACTAATAATAACATGATATATCTTCTTTTCATCAAGATAAACATACTTAAGATTGTCAGGCAAAGGTTTAAGTTCAAACATGGAATCACCCTTGGGTGGAGGAGGATCCCCTAGGATTTCAACAGGCAAGTTGTTTTTCAATACGGGTCCCTGTTTAAAGAATATTTCATCTATTTCCCTTCTCTCATTCATATGCATATCATTTTCATGGTCTAGCAAGTATTTTTCTAAAGGATCATTAGGTGGCACGGCGATAGAAGCAAGACCAATACTTTCATCTTTACTGGGTGGTGCATTTTCAAGGGGTTGTCTACGGAATTTAGCAAAGTTAAAATCATGAGACATATCCCCTAATCCAACAGTAACAATATCTTTCACGCAGTCTATCTTGGCATTAACGGTATTCAAGAAGGGTCTACCAAATATAATGGGACATAATGCATCTTGTGGGGAACTAAGAACAAGAAAATTAGCAGGGTATTTAACCTTCCCACACAAGACTTCAATATATCTAACAATCACAACTGGTGAAATAGTATCTCTATTAGCAAGCTTAATAGTAACATCAATCCCTTCTAACTCAATAGGTGCAATATCATGCATAATTTCGTTATATAAATCAAGAGAGATAATACTTGCACTAGCACCTACGTCACATAAACCATGATAGCAATGATCTCCTATCTTAACAGAGATAACAGGTAAGCCTACAATAGGTTTATGTTTATTCCTAGCATTGGGTTTGGCTATTCTAGCAGATTCTTCTTGGAGGTAAATAACATATCCATCTAAATCTTCTACCAAGAGATCTTTAACTATAGCAACACTAGGTTCAACTTTAATTTGCTCAGAGGGTGTAGGTGTTCTAGTATTACTCTTACGAACTACAGTTGAAGCTTGAGCATGATCCTTTATCCTAATAGGGAAAGGTGGTTTCTCAATATAAGCAGTAGGAATAACATGATCAACATTATAAATGATAGTATTTTCTTCAACTTTAATAGGTTCAACTACTTTTACTTCAATAGGGGAATGGTATTTAAACCACTTCTCCTTGGGGTGATCAACATGAGTAGCAAAAGATTCACAGAAAGAAGCTACTATCTCAGAGTCAAGTCCATATTTAGTGCTATACTCACAGAAAACATCGGTATCCATAAAAGCTTTAATGCAATCAAACTTAGGGGTCATACCTGACTCCTTACCTTCGTCGAGATCCCAATATTCAGAGTTGCGTTTAATTATTTCCAATAAATTCCATTTGAAGTCAATAGTCTTCATCGTATAAGAGCCAGAGCAAGAAGTATCGAGCATGGAGCGATTATTATGAGAAAGCCGAGCATAAAAAATTTGAATAATCATTTTTCTTGAGAGCTCATGATTGGGGCATGAATATAACATTGACTTAAGCCTCCCCCAAGCTTGAGCGATGCTTTCTCCTTCGTGAGGCCAGAAAATATAAATATAATTACGATCACGATGAACTTGGTGCATAGGGTAAAAGTTCTGATGAAATTCCAACTTCAGACGATTATAGTTCCATGATCCCATATCATCACATAGCCTAAACCATGTCAATGCATCTCCCTTCAAAGATAAAGGGAAGACCTTCTTCTTGATAACATCCTCGGGCATACCTCAAAGCTTAAACAATCCACAAACTTCATTTACATAGATTAGATGTAAATCGGGATGCAGTGTTCCGTCTCCTGTAAAGGGATTTTCAAGCAGTTTCTCTATCATACCCAAAGGAATTTCAAAGCAAACATTTTCAATAGGTGCAGTTGGTTGAGGAGCAACTCTTTGCTCTTCTGCTCGGGGTGAATATACCCCGAACAAGCCCCTCAAAGGATTTTGAGCCATAGTAACAAGTGTCTATAAATTTCAGCACACTATATAATTTTTTCCTTACCAAATTCCACTTACCAAAGGCGCTTCACTCCTCGGCAACGGCGCTAGAAAAGAGTCTTGATGACCCACAAGTGTAGGGGATCTATCGTAGTCCTTTCGATAAGTAAGAGTGTCGAACCCAACGAGGAGCAGAAGGAAATGATAGGCAGTTTCAAGTAAGGTATTTTCTGCAAGCACTGAAATTATAGGTGACAGATAGTTTTGTGATAAGATAATTGAAGGAAATATGCCCTAGAGGCAATAATAAAGTTATTATTTATTTCCTTATATCATGATAAATGTCTTTTATTCATGCTAGAATTGTATTAACCGGCAACTTAGTACTTGTGTGAATACATGGAGAAAACAGTATTTCCCTTGTATGCCTCTACTAGACTAGCTCATTGGTCAAAGATGGTTATGTTTCCTAGCCATAGACATGAGTTGTTATTTGATCAACGTGATCACATTATTAGGAGAATGATGTGATGGACAAGACCCATCCGTTAGCTTAGCACTATGATCGTTTAATTTTACTACTATTGCTTTCTTCATGACTTATACATGTTCCTATGACTATGAGATTATGCAACTCCCGAATACCGGAGGAACACCTTGTGTGCTATCAAACGTCACAACGTAACTGGGTGATTATAAAGATGCTCTACAGGTGTCTCCGAAGGTGTTCGTGGTGTTGGCATAGATCAAGAATATGATTTGTCACTCCGAGTGCCGGAGAGGTATCTCTGGGCCCTCTCGGTACACATCATAAGCCTTGCAAGCAAATGACTAATGAGTTAGTTACAGGATGATGTATTACGGAACGAGTAAAGGGACTTGCCGGTAACGAGATTAACTAGGTATGTGATACCGACGATCAAATCTCGGGCAAGTAACATACCGATGACAAAATGAACAACGTATGTTGTTATGCGGTTTGACCGATAAAGATCTTCGTAGAATGTGTAGGAGCCAATATGAGCATCCAGGTTTCGCTATTGGTTATTGACCGGAGATGAGTCTCGGTCATGTCTACATAGTTCTCAAACTCGTAGGGTCCGCACGCTTAACGTTTGATGACGATCGGTATTATGAGTTTATATGTTTTGATGTACTGAAGGTAGTTCGGAGTCCCGGATGAGATCAGGGACATGACGAGGAGTCTCAAAATGGTCGAGACATAAAGATCGATATATTTGACGACTATATTCGGACATCGGAAACGTTCCAAGTGATTCGGGTATTTTTCGGAGTACCGGAGAGTTATGGGAATTCGCCGGGGAGTATATGGGCCTTATTGGGCTTTAAGGGAAAGAGAGAGAGGAGGCTGCGTGCCCCCCCAAGGCTAGTCCGAATTGGACAAAGGGGAGGGGCTGCGCGCCCTCCTTCCTTCTCTTCTCTTTTCCCTTTCCTTCTCTCCTACTCCTACTACTTGGAAGGGCTCCTAGTTCTACTAGGAAAGGAGAATCCTACTCCCGGTGGGAGTAGGACTCCCCTAGGGTGTGCCATAGAGAGGGCCGGCCCTTCTCCTCCTCCACTCCTTTATATACGGGGGTGGGGGCACCCCATGAACACACAAGTTGATCAGTTGATCTTTCCCAACCGTGTGCGGTGCCCCTCTCCACAGAATCACACCTCGGTCATACCATTGCAGTGCTTAGGCGTAGCCCTGCGCCGGTAGCTTCATCATCTCCGTCACCATGCCGTCGTGCTGATGAAACTCTCCCGCGAGGTTCAACTGGAATAAGAGCTTGTGGGACGTCATCAAGCTGAACGTGTGCTGAACGCGGAGGTGCCGTACGTTCGGTGCTTGATCGGTTGGATCGCGAAGAAGTTCGACTACATCAACCGCGTCACTAGACGCTTCCACTTTCGGTCTACGAGGGTATGTAGACACACTCTTCCCTCTCATTGCTATACATCTAGTAGATAGATATTGCGTGATCATAGGAAAATTTTGAAATACTACGTTCCCCAAAGGTTGTATCATAACCAGGTCTATGCGTAGATGATATGCACGAGTAGAACACAATGAGTTGTGAGCGATAATAGTCATACTGCCTACCAGCATGTCATACTTTGGTTCAGTGGTATTGTGAGATGAAGCGGCCCTGACCGACATTACGCGTACGCTTACGCGAGACTGGTTTCACCGTTATGAGCACTCGTTGCTTAAAGGTGACTGGTGAGTGTCTGTCTCTCTCACTTTAGCTGAATCGAGTGTGGCTACGCCCGGTCCTTGTGAAGGTTAAAACATCACATACTTGACGAAAAATCGTTGTGGTTTTTGTATGCGTAGGTAAGAACCGTTCTTGCTAAGCCCGTAGCAGCCACGTAAAACTTGCAACAACAAAGTAGAGGACGTCTAACTTGTTTTTGCAGGGCATGTTGTGATGTGATATGGTCAAGACATGATGAGTTATACGTTATTGTATGAGATGATCATGTTTTGTAAAGTTATTGGCAACTGGCAGGATCCATATGGTTGTCGCTTTATTGTATGAAATGCAATCGCCATGTAATTGCTTTACTTTATCACTAAGCGGTAGCGATAGTCGTAGAAGCAATAGTTGGCGAGGCGACAACGATGCTACGATGGAGATCAAGGTGTCGCGCCGGTGACGATGGTGATCATGACGGTGTCTTGGAGATGGAGATCAAAGGCACAAGATGATGATGGCCATATCATATCACTTTTATTGATTGCATGTGATGTTTATCTTTTATGCGCCTTATTTTGCTTAGATCGACGGTAGCATTATAAGATGATCCCTTACAAAATTTCAAGGTACAAGTGTTCTCCCAGAGTATGCACCATTGCGAAAGTTCATCGTGCCGAGACACCACATGATGATCAGGTGTGATGAGCTCTACGTTCAAATACAATGGGTGTAAGACAGTTTTGCACATGCAGAATACTCGGGTTAAACTTGACGAGCCTAGCATGTACAGACATGGACTCAGAACACTGGAGACCGAAAGGTCGAGCGTGAATCTTATAGTAGATATGATCAACATGAGATGTTCACCATTGAAAACTACTCCATTGTCACACCCTGCATTTTGTAACATGTTATTTGTATCTTTGAAGCATGAAAATTTGGACCAGCAATTTTTTTTAGCATCATTTGACCTTTATTTGGAATTGAGTTTTCTTCATTTGCTTTTTCATGTGCTCATTTAACTCAACTATGATCTCTTGTAGATTTCATCTCCATACTCTAAACTCCTGCCCAATGATCATGCCAAGTGTTATATAACAGTATAGTATTTTCTTACAAAATTAATTTGGCCAAAAAGTATTTTATAAATTTAGTTTTCCAAAAACCCCTGAATTAAGATTTGCACTGCAAGTACTTGATTTAGGGTGAGAAAATTATTTCAAAAGGATTATTTGTGACCTAGTAGCCATAGGACTCCCAGAAACCACAAAGGTATAATTTTAAAAGTTATTTTCCTATTTTATTTAAAAGCTTTTTCTTAAGGCCAGAAATGGTCTTTAATAGGAGAAAATTATTTAACTGTTTCAAAAATATTTGCCAAAATTCAGAGAGACTCAGAGGACATATATTGTCCATATATAAGAGTTTCAACACTTGGTCATGTTCAAAATAATGGGCTAAACCTTCTAAAACCCTTTCTGGATATTTCAAGCTTTTGAAATATTTACAAAGGAATTTATCTCCAAAAATTCCAGGGAAATTCTATCATGTCATATATGACATATTTGGTGATCTTGTCAAGTCCCATGCCTTGGGAAGCAAGAAAACCTCCTCAAACTCCTTCATAACCATTCTGTCCATATTTGAAGTTTGAGCAACTTTACATTGCCAAACTTGTCCAAATGCTCTCAAACTTGGTGCACATGCTAGAATGGCCTAATAAGGCACCTAGACCAAATGGCACAAGAATTTGAATAGAGCAACTTGATCAGATCACCTCAAAACCCTTTCTGTTCAAATGCAAATTTGAACAACTTTACATTACCAACTTTTTATCTGGAGCTTCAAACTTTGTGGGCATGATCAATACCCCAAATGATGATGCTACACCAAGTGGTGCATCAAGGGGAGATGATTAGATTGACTCAACCAAGATGAAACTGTTTCTGTTGATTTCTAGGGTTCACCAAAGTTACATTGGCTAGCTTCTTCAAATGAGCCCAAATTTGGTGAAGCACCCTATTTTCTCATGTCTTTCAACCCTGTCAAGTGCCATGTCAAGTGGACTTCATTTACTTGATCAAACACTGATCAAACACCTTCTGCAGAAATGCTAAAACCTCCATTTTGACCACTTCCACTTTTCTCCATGGCCTCAACTTCTTACCACAGGCTCAATGAGTTACCAGCTACCTCCAGTAAATCCCCCAGCACCTCAGCTCCATGATTGGAGGGTGAAACTCTTGTTTTACCTTGCTGTACAGTAGGTTTCTACCATTTCACCAACACTCTCTCTCTCTCTCTGCATCCCCAGGGCATCCAAGGCCTCAAGGCATTTCTTTACTTCTCCTACAACGTGCTAGACACTGTTGGACACGCTGGAACGGACCAAACCGGCGAGAGCGCGTCGATGCCAGTCAAACGCATGCTCTGGAGCGCGCGAACAGTGCACCTCGCACGCTGGCTCCAGCCAATTGCCGATCCTCGACAACCTCGAGCCTCCCCCTCGCGCCAGTCGAGGCGTCTCGACGTCCGCAACCTCCCCGGCGCTGTCCCCCCTCCTCCTGCGCCCTCCAGTGAACGACGTCGCACGCGCACCGGCCGCCCGCTTCGGCCATTCCTCTGCCTCACACGCGCGTCCTCCTCTGACGCTCCCCCGCTCCTCATCTCGCCTCAGCTGGACGTAGGGCTCGTCCAGGAACTCCCCAGACTCATCCCCGTCGCCTCCCGTGCGCTGTAGCGTCGAGCCGGAGCTCGCCGGCGCATTGGACCACGGGTCCTCGTCGAGCCCCTATATATAGGCCCTCCCGAGCCATTCCAACAGCACCAGCAGCACCTCCTCCTCCCCAGCATCACTCCTGCACCACTAGCTCGACCCCAGGAGGTCCCAGTGCTCGGGATCGACCGGAGCTCCGCCGCGTCGGGCCACCGGCGATCTCGAGGTACAGGCCTCCCCTGCCTCTCCTTCCACCCGTTTCGGAACCGCCGCACCTCACTGACCCTTTTCCCCTCGTTTCCCCTCTCTGTGGCAGTCGGAAACGACCTCGACCACGACCCTCCGACGAGCCTCCGCCGTCCCACCTCGCCACCGGTGAACCAGGACCCCCCGCCGTGCCGCTCCACCACCACTGCAACCGCAACTCAACACTGAGTCCGTCCCTGGCCTCCGTTGCCGTCGCCGTGGCCGGAATCGTCGCCGGTGAGCTCGCCGCCGCCGTGGCCGCGGGGTTAGAGATGACAGGCGGGCCCCGCCTGTCATCCCCCCACCTCTCTCCCCCTCCTCTGTGCCGCTGACCCACGGGCCCCGCCCGTCAGGTTTGAAAACCTGACGTGCGCGCGCGTTGGCTCCGTGCGGCTGGGCCAGTTCGTCTGGGCCGTGCACTGTGGCCTTCTCTGGCCCAGTGCACAGGACCCTTTTTCATTTTTCTTTTCTGTTGATGTTTTAAACATTTATACAGAAAAGAATATTGATCCAAATTAAATATTTCCAACTCCAAAAATCTTGTAATATTCCAACCTATTTAATGGTACTACTTTCACTCAAATCCATGAAACTTTTCTGTACTGTTCAAATTTAAATTCAAATTTGAGCAGTATAACTCCTGTTCAAAAATCAATATGTCCTATTCTGTAACTCCAAAACTCCAACTAAGATTTTTTCCCCATCTTAGAAATCCCCCTAGTATTTTACAAAAATGAGTTGACATTTTTCTGAGCACTTTGATTTTTCTGTTTTATTTGTATTCTTATTTTTCCGTTATTATTATGCGACGTATAGATCCCGAATTTGACGAAGTTGATGTGGAAGAAGAAGGAGAAGGATCTGAAGACTTTGAAGACCAAGCCAATCCAGGCAAGCAGCCCTTTGACCATGATACACTTGTTCTTCGGAACCCGTTTGTTTCCGATGCATGATGATTAGGGTTACGAGGGTAACCTAGATGAACCACCACATGATGCATGCTTTATTGTTGATCTTGCTATACGCTAGATGACATGCGATAGGTGGTCATGATGCTTATATGATGCATGACATGATCTTGATCTTGCTATGTGCTAGATGACTTGCATATGGTTAGTAGTTATGGAAAGTGATGCATGTGTGACATGAACCTTCATGGTTGAAGTCTTTGCATAAAACCCCGTCGGGTGCCATTTATGCCCGAGGGTGATGATGATGACGAGTTGGGTGACCACTTGATGACGAAGTGGTGTGCCAAGGCAAGTGTGTGTGTTTTTTTAAACGGATTGGTTGAAGTTGCGACCGTTATTCCAACCATACATGTGCAACCACACTACCCCTTATGGGACGGGGCTTTATTGATTACTTAGGTCGATACTAGCATGGTGCCCGCATTACTAGTGACGGGAAGACTTGAGGTCTTTCCCGGGACGGGGTCGTGCTTGGATAGACGACCATGACTGTTTTCACAGGGCACCGGACACACCGTTGGTCCCTTCGGGTACGCGTGAACATTGAAATTAGGGCAAGTCCCGAGATCTATTGTTTGTACCCGAGGGCCGTGTGCCAACGAGTGGACTCTATGTTAGCGTCGTCTAAGGAAAGATAATGACCGGGTGCTTACCCCGGGTACTTGAGGTACCGCGGGTCGTGGATGACACGGAAGTTCCCCGGATCTTGTGGGTAAAGTGTACAACCTCTGCAGAGTGTCAAACTATTCGAATAGCCGTGTCCACGGTCATGGATAGTTGGGTAACCGCTCTTGGGCTACGTCCAATGTTTGTGAAACCATGCGTGTGTATGTGAGTCAAGGTGGTGACTTGACTCGATGAGATGAATCATATTCATGTTGATGTCGGTAACCTGTCTTTGAGGTTACGCGAGGTTGTTGATGCATAAACTTGATGGTAGAATATTTGTTCTAGCCTTGCTAGATTGATCATTGTTATTCAATTGCATTGTTACTTGAATCACATCATGGGTTGCTTGCGAGTACATTCAAAGTACTCATTGGCTTGCCACTGGTTATTTAATTGGCCAGGCATGGAAGAGCAGGAGTATGAGGAAGAGTTCTTTGGAGACGATCATGCGAACTAGGACGCTATCCCAGTCAGAATGCCTGTAGGGTTAAGGCAGATAGCATGGGTTCTACCCGTTTATCGAAGACTTCCGCTACTTGAGTTATTTGCTATTCAGCCCGTGAGGCTCTATCTATGTAAGACTTGGCCATAATGGCCTTAATTCGTGTAAGACTATTTGTATGGATGTAAGACTCTTGTTATTTCAGCTTCTGTGTGTTCAGTGAGCATTGATCTCTGGGATCACTGTACATGTGCATTCGGTGATCTCGACTTCTAAGTCGGGGTCCCCACAGAGCTGGTATCAGAGCCATCCTGACTGTAGGAAGAGTTAGTTAGCATGGGCGTTAGTTAGATGAGACCCCTTTTTCAAAACCTTCTGAACCTCTCTTCTTTTCTAAACCTGAGATTTCCTCAGCTTATTAACCCCTCCTATTCCACCTTTGTAGATGGCCGCTGTTCCCGAAGAGCACCTGACCACTGGGTTTCCCCTACTTCTCGAGGATAGCCTCCAGGAGTGTCAGTTCCACCGAGCACCCATCCTCACCTACCTTGAGCATTGGGTGAGCGATACTGAGGTGGAGTACCATGTGGAAGTGATCGTGAAGGCAAACAATCCTCCCACAAGTTGGTTCTTCGAGGGACCCCATATGGCAACACTACCACTCGCTGTTGAGGCTGCTGCACTCAAGGCACTAACCCGTCTCCGCGAGCTTCTTCCGGAGATGGCAGCCAAGATGGCAACTCGCTTCTTACCTTACCGGAAGGAAGGTGACGAAGAAAGCAGCGCACTAGCCCCTCCACTAAAGGAAGGACTCTCGCTTCGGTTCCAGACCTACTTCAGTCTATGTGCCGACAGCTTGGCACAAGACTTGGCCTCGGAATCAATGAAGCTTCGAGAAGAACTTTACAAGACCAAGGCACTTCTTCGTCGAGCTCAAGAGAAGGCAAACAGGATCAAGAAAGAAGGGGCACCTTCTGGACAATCCGCTGTCGCATATCGAGGCGGAAGGCCCTCCGAGGATGTGTCTTCCAAGGGTGAAGAACCACCTCGGCGACGCCGGATGACAGCAAGGGAATACCGCAAGCTTTTCCCTGCACCACCGTCGAAGCACCGTTGTATCCAACTCCTCCACTCCCCCACTCCCTCAAGCGACAAGGGAGCCCAGACAGATGAAGACAAGGAGGAAGACCCAGAAGAGCCGGAATACGCGACCGAGCATTCCGCCGCTTAGGCATTATTCGCTACTCGGATATGCCAGTTGTAACCCCTACGGTAGGATAGGTCGTGTAACCCCTGTGCGCAGTCGAGTCCTTGTATGGTTCATATGAAACCATCTAGCGTTTGCTTTTGTTGTGTCTGGATGTAAGTCGTAATCTTCCTTCGGGAATGTGTAAACGACTACATCACCCATTTGGATTTTAATGAATGTGTTTTGGCCTCTCGGCCTTTGCATGATTTGATTTAGTGTCACACCCACCCCCTTACTAGGCACCCATCTTTCTTGCTTTCCCTCTTCCGAGTCATGAGACCTTTTACCGCTCCAAAAGGATGCCTGTTGTAACTCGTACTGGTACCTCTACCCAGCAGCCCGAAGCCGGAGCATCCTCTCAGCCATAGGCAGGCCACGACCAAACCAACGACCAAGCTCCACCACCACCTCCTCCAAGCATGGAAATGGCTCAGCTTCTCCAAGCTTTCCGAGAGGAACGCCAAGCCGACACTGCAGCTCTCCAGCTGATAGCTCAAGCTGTCGCCAACAACCGCCAGCCGGCGGGGAATGGCAATGGACGTTCCACGTTGGCAGAGTTCAAGAAGCATGCACCGCCAACCTTCATCGAGACTGCTGAACCCCTGGATGCAGATGACTAGGTCCGTTCCATTGAGGAAATTCTGGAACTAGTCGGATGCACCGAAGACCGCGAGAAGGTGGCTTATGCAGCCCACTACCTCGGGGGAACTGCTAGAGCTTGGTGGGATGGATTCAAGGTCATGCATGCGGAACAAGACATCACTTGGGTGAACTTCAAGGCAGAATTCCGCAAGGCCCACATTCCTTCCGGAATCATGGCTATCAAAAAGCGTGAGTTCCGAGCCCGTCTTTCCCTGACCTGGTGAACAAGGCACTTATGCTTGAAGACAAGCGGCGTGCTTTGGAAGACACTCGCAAGCGCAAGTTGGTCAGTAAGGGAAGTTCCAGCAACCAGAAGCCTCGTCCGTGGCAGTCAGCCCCGGCCAAGCCAACCTATCAGCAGCCAAGAGCTCCTGCACCTCGTGCCAATCCTCAGCCTCAGCAGTATGCCAATCCCAGGCCAGCTTTCAACCCCAATACCAGTGGTGGCAACAAGATCAACACTCCAAACCAAGTCACTTGCTTTGGATGTGGTCAGCCCGGACACATCTCCAGTGTGTGCCCCAACAAGAAGCCTGATGCCCCACGCCCCAATGCGCAGAACCAGGGACAAGGCCGTGGAATGCCACCAAGGAACCCAGCTCCTCGCAATCCACCGAACTATGGGAAGGGGCGTGTGAATCACGTCACTGCTGAAGAAGCCCAGGAAGACCCGGACGTCGTGCTGGGTACGTTCCTTGTCAACTCAGCACCTGCAACTGTCTTGTTTGATTCTGGAGCAACGCATTCATTTGTCACTCAAAGATTTGCATTAAAAAGTGGCATGACCCCTACACCCCTGAATAACCCTATGGTGGTACAAACCCCCGGAGCCGAGATGAGAGCCAAGATAGGCTGTAAAGGAGTCGGTATTACCATTAACGGTGTAGACTTCCTAGCAGACCTTATCATCCTGAGATCGCAAGGCTTGGATGTGATCTTAGGGATGGATTGGCTCAGTAAGCACCAAGGCTTGTTAGACTGCGCCAATCGGACAGTCACTGTGACCAATGACCAAGGAGTAGAAGTCAAGTTTGCCCCCAACTCCTCTTCCGCTCAAGCCGCTAAAGTCAACTGTCTGTCTGAAGTTGGGCTAGATCAAGTACCGGTGGTATGTGAGTATCCTGATGTCTTTCCGGATGAACTACCGGGAATGCCCCCTGACCGTGACATTGAGTTCATCATCGAGCTCGTGCCCGGAGCAGGACCCATCTATAAGAAGCCTTATAGAATGGGGACGGAAGAATTAGCCGAGTTGAAGAAGCAGCTAGAAGAGCAGCTAAGGAAGGGATTTATCCGCCCGAGTGCCTTCCCTTGGGGATCTCCTGTTCTATTTGTGGCAAAGAGGGACGGTACCATCCGCTTATGCATTGACTATCGTTCCCTCAATGAAGTTACAATCAAGAACAAGTATCCACTTCCCAAGATCGAAGATCTATTTGATCAACTCAGCGGAGCCAAGGTATTCTCTAAGATCGACTTCAGATCTGGGTATTACCAGCTGAAGATCAGACCCCAAGATATTCCGAAGACGACATTCGTAACCAGATATGGCCTGTACGAGTGCACGGTCATGTCTTTTGGGTTAACCAATGCCCCATCTTACTTCATGTATCTCATGAATAAAGTCTTCATGGAATATTTGGACAAGTTTGTTGTTGTCTTCATTGATGACATTCTGGTGTTCTCGAAGTCGGAGGAAGAGCATGAGCAGCACCTGAGGATGGTCCTAGACAAGCTTCGTGAGCACCAACTGTATGCCAAATTCAGCAAGTGTGAGTTCTGGCTGCATAAAGTTGGATTCTTAGGTCATGTCTTGACCGAGGAAGGATTATCTGTTGATCCTGCAAAAATCGAAGCTGTGACCCAATGGCAATCTCCAACGACCGTCAAGGAAGTCAGGAGCTTCCTCGGATTAGCGGGCTATTACCGCAAGTTCGTGGAAGGATTCTCTAGCATTGCACGACCAATGACTCAACTCCTCAAGAAGGACAAGAAGTTCGAGTGGACGCCGAAATGCGAAGAGAGCTTCCAAGAGCTCAAGAAGAGATTGACCACCGCCCCAGTTCTGGCAACACCTGATATTCACAAGGAGTTCGTGATATATTGTGATGCCTCTCGAACCGGATTGGGAAGCGTTCTGATGCAAGAAGGCCGCGTCATAGCATACCTCTCCAGGCAGCTACGACCCCATGAGGAGAACTACGCTACTCACGATCTTGAGCTAGCGGCTGTAGTTCATGCCTTGAAGACATGGCGGCTTTACCTCCTAGGGAAACGGTGTGAGATTTACACAGACCACAAAAGTCTGAAGTATATTTTCACCCAAAAGGAATTGAACATGAGGCAGCGGAGATGGTTGGAACTCATCAAAGATTATGACCTCAGTGTTCAGTATCATCCTGGGAAGGCCAACGTGGTGGCCGATGCCTTAAGCAGGAAGGCTTGCTCTTTGAATGCCATTATTCAAGAAAGGCAGCCTGCCTTGTTTAAGGAGATCGAACAATTCAGTTTGGAATTGGTCACCCCCGGATTTCTGGATCATTTGGAAGTCAGACCGACCCTGATGGACGACGTCAAGAAGGCTCAAGATGGACACACAAGCATTGAAGGTATCAAGAGGAAGATGAAGATGGGCAAGGCCCCAGGATTCTCCGAAGACAAGCACGGGATTGTTTGGTACAAAGGTCGCCTCTGCGTGCCAAACAACACCGAGCTGAAGACGCTGATTCTGCAAGAAGCCCACGACACTCTGTATTCCATCCACCCCGGAGGAACCAAGATGTACCAAGATTTGAAGGAACGATTCTGGTGGCACGGTATGAAGAGAGAGATTGCAACCTATGTTGCGAAGTGTGATGTGTGCCAAAGGGTCAAGGCTGAGTATCAGCGACCTGCTGGATTGCTTCAACCACTCAAGGTTCCTGAGTGGAAGTGGGATAAAGTCGGAATGGACTTCATCACTGGATTACCAAGGTCAAATAGAGGACATGACTCTATCTGGGTCATAGTCGATCATTTGACCAAGGTGGCTCATTTCATTCCTGTCAAGACTACCTACTCAGGCAACCAGCTGGCAACTCTCTATATCAACCGAATCGTAAGTCTTCACGGTGTCCCCAAGGAGATTGTGTCAGATCGAGGCACCCAGTTCACTTCAAGGTTCTGGAAGAGATTCCAAGAAGCTTTGGGAACCAAATTGTCTTTCAGCACAGCTTTCCACCCACAGACCGGAGGTCAAACTGAGCGAGTCAATCAGATTCTCGAAGACATGCTCCGAGCCTGTGTCCTGGCGTATGGAGCCAAGTGGGAAGACTGTCTCCCTTTTGCCGAGTTCTCCTATAACAACAGTTACCAGTCAAGCCTTCAGATGGCACCATTTGAGGTGTTGTACGGACGCAGATGCCGCACACCCCTCAATTGGTCAGAGACTGGAGAAGGACTAGTCTTTGGACCGGATATTCTCCGCGCAGCAGAAGAGCAAGTCCAACTAGTCAGAGAGCGATTAAAGGCAGCCAAGTCAAGGCAGAAGAGTTATGCTGACACTCGACGCCGAGACATGAGTTTCCGTATCGGAGATCATGTGTACCTACGGGTGACTCCTCTGAAGGGAACCAAGCGTTTCCACGTCAAGGGGAAGCTCGCGCCAAGGTTCATTGGCCCTTTCAAGATCACCGACCGACGAGGAGAAGTGGCTTATCAGCTGGAACTACCACCTGAGCTATCCGATGTGCACAATGTGTTCCATGTGTCACAACTCCGGAAATGTCTCCAAGTTTCAGACAAGCCCAGTCTCTACAAGGATGTGGATCACCAAGCCATTGATCTGCAGCCTGATTTGACCTACCGCGAGAAGCCTATTCGTATTCTGGACGAAGCAGAACGACGTACGCGGAGCCGTACCATCAAGTACTTCAAGGTCCAGTGGAGCCACCACACCGAAGCAGAAGCAACCTGGGAACGAGAAGACTATCTTAGATCCGAATTTCCCGATCTCTTTTAAGCCCTAGTTTAGGAATCTCGGGGACGAGATTCTTGTAAGGGGGTAGGTCTGTCACACCCTGCATTTTGTAACATGTTATTTGTATCTTTGAAGCATGAAAATTTGGACCAGCAAAATTTTTTAGCATCATTTGACCTTTATTTGGAATTGAGTTTTCTTCATTTGCTTTTTCATGTGCTCATTTAAGTCAACTATGATCTCTTGTAGATTTCATCTCCATACTCTAAACTCCTGCCCAATGATCATGCCAACTGTTATATAACAGTATAGTATTTTCTTACAAAATTAATTTGGCCAAAAAGTATTTTATAAATTTAGTTTTCCAAAAACCCCTGAATTAAGATTTGCACTGCAAGTACTTGATTTAGGGTGAGAAAATTATTTCAAAATGATTATTTGAGACCTAGTAGCCATAGGACTCCCAGAAACCACAAAGGTATAATTTTAAAAGTTATTTTCCTATTTTATTTAAAAGCTTTTTCTTAAGGCCAGAAATGGTCTTTAATAGGAGAAAATTATTTAACTGTTTCAAAAATATTTGCCAAAATCCAGAGAGACTCAGAGGACATATATTGTCCATATATAAGAGTTTCAACACTTGGTCATGTTCAAAATAATGGGCTAAACCTTCTAAAACCCTTTCTGGATATTTCAAGCTTTTGAAATATTTACAAAGGAATTTTTCTCCAAAAATTCCAGGGAAATTCTATCATGTCATATATGACATATTTGGTGATCTTGCCAAGTCCCATGCCTTGGGAAGCAAGAAAACCTCCTCAAACTCCTTCATAACCATTCTGTCCATATTTGAAGTTTGAGCAACTTTACATTGCCAAACTTGTCCAAATGCTCTCAAACTTGGTGCACATGCTAGAATGGCCTAATAAGGCACCTAGACCAAATGGCACAAGAATTTGAATAGAGCAACTTGATCAGATCACCTCAAAACCCTTTCTGTTCAAATGCAAATTTGAACAACTTTACATTACCAACTTTTTATCTGGAGCTTCAAACTTTGTGGGCATGATCAATACCCCAAATGATGATGCTACACCAAGTGGTGCATCAAGGGGAGATGATTAGCTTGACTCAACCAAGATGAAACTGTTTCTGTTGATTTCTAGGGTTCACCAAAGTTACATTGGCTAGTTTCTTCAAATGAGCCCAAATTTGGTGAAGCACCCTATTTTCTCATGTCTTTCAACCCTGTCAAGTGCCATGTCAAGTGGACTTCATTTACTTGATCAAACACTGATCAAAGACCTTCTGCAGAAATGCTAAAACCTCCATTTTGACCACTTCCACTTTTCTCCATGGCCTCAACTTCTTACTACAGGCTCAATGAGTTACCAGCTACCTCCAGTAACTCCCCCAGCACCTCAGCTCCATGATTGGAGGGTGAAACTCTTGTTTTACCTTGCTGTACAGTAGGTTTCTACCATTTCACCAACACTCTCTCTCTCTCTCTCTCTCTCTCTGCATCCCCAGGGCATCCAAGGCCTCAAGGCATTTCTTTACTTCTCCTACAACGTGCTAGACACTGTTGGACACGCTGGAACGGACCAAACCGGCGAGAGCGCGTCGATGCCAGTCAAACGCATGCTTTGGAGCGCGCGAACAGTGCACCTCGCACGCTGGCTCCAGCCAATCGCCGATCCCCAACAACCTCGAGCCTCCCCCTCGCACCAGTCGAGGCGCCTCGACGTCCGCAACCTCCCCGGCGCTGTCCCTCCTCCTCCTGCGCCCTCCAGTGAACGACGTCGCACGCGCACCGGCCGCCCGCTTCGGCCATTCCTCTGCCTCACACGCGCGCCCTCCTCTGACGCTCCCCCGCTCCTCCTCTCGCCTCAGTTGGACGTAGGGCTTGTCCAGGAACTCCCCAGACTCATCCCCGTCGCCTCCCGTGCGCTGTAGCGTCGAGCCGGAGCTCGCCGGCGCACTGGACCACGGGTCCTCGTCGAGCCCCTATATATAGGCCCTCCCGAGCCATTCCAACAGCACCAGCAGCACCTCCTCCTCCCCAGCATCACTCCTGCACCACCAGCTCGACCCCAGGAGGTCCCAGTGCTCGGGATCGACCGGAGGTCCGCCGCGTCGGGCCACAGGCGATCTCGAGGTACAGGCCTCCCCTGCCTCTCCTTCCACCCGTTTCGGAACGGCCGCACCTCACTGACCCTTTCCCCCTCGTTTCCCCTCTCTGTGGCAGTCGGAAATGACCTCGACCACGACCCTCCGACGAGCCTCCGCCGTCCCACCTCGCCACCGGTGAACCAGGACCCCCCGCCGTGCCGCTCCACCACCACTGCAACCGCAACTCAACACTGAGTCCTTCCCTGGCCTCCGTTGCCGTCGCCGTGGCCGGAATCGTCGCCGGTGAGCTCGCCGCCGCCGTCGCCGCGGGGTTAGAGATGACAGGCGGGCCCCGCCTGTCATCCCCCCACCTCTCTCCCCCTCCTCTGTGCCGCTGACCCACGGGCCCCGCCCGTTAGGTTTGAAAACCTGACGTGCGCGCGCGTTGGCTCCGTGCGGCTGGGCCAGTTCGTCTGGGCCGTGCACTGTGGCCTTCTCTGGCCCAGTGCACATGACCCTTTTTCATTTTTCTTTTCTGTTGATGTTTTAAACATTTATACAGAAAAGAATATTGATCCAAATTAAATATTTCCAACTCCAAAAATCTTGTAATATTCCAACCTATTTAATGGTACTACTTTCACTCAAATCCATGAAACTTTTCTGTACTGTTCAAATTTAAATTCAAATTTGAGCAGTATAACTCCTGTTCAAAAATCAATATGTCCTATTCTGTAACTCCAAAACTCCAACTAAGATTTTTTCCCATCTTAGAAATCCCCCTAGTATTTTACAAAAATGAGTTGACATTTTTCTGAGCACTTTGATTTTTCTATTTTATTTGTATTCTTATTTTTCCGTTATTATTATGCGACGTATAGATCCCGAATTTGACGAAGTTGCTGTGGAAGAAGAAGGAGAAGGATTTAAAGACTTTGAAGACCAAGCCAATCCAGGCAAGCAGCCCTTTGACCATGATACACTTGTTCTTCGGAACCCGTTTGTTTCCGATGCATGATGATTAGGGTTACGAGGGTAACCTAGATGAACCACCACATGATGCATGCTTTATTGTTGATCTTGCTATACGCTAGATGACATGCCATAGGTGGTCATGATGCTTATATGATGCATGACATGATCTTGATCTTGCTATGTGCTAGATGACTTGCATATGGTTAGTAGTTATGGAAAGTGATGCATGTGTGACATGAACCTTCATGGTTGAAGTCTTTGCATAAAACCCCGTCGGGTGCCATTTTATGCCCGAGGGTGATGATGATGACGAGTTGGGTGACCACTTGATGACGAAGTGGTGTGCCAAGGCAAGTGTGTGTGTGTTTTTAAACAGATTGGTTGAAGTTGCGACCGTTATTCCAACCATACATGTGCAACCACACTACCCCTTATGGGACGGGGCTTTATTGATTACTTAGGTCGATACTAGCATGGTGCCCGCATTACTAGTGACGGGAAGACTTGAGGTCTTTCCCGGGACGGGGTCGTGCTTGGATAGACGACCATGACTGTTTTCACAGGGCACCGGACACACCGTTGGTCCCTTCGGGTACGCGTGAACATTGAAATTAGGGCAAGTCCCGAGATCTATTGTTTGTACCCGAGGGCCGTGTGCCAACGAGTGGACTCTATGTTAGTGTCGTTTAAGGAAAGATAATGACCGGGTGCTTACCCCGGGTACTTGAGGTACCGCGGGTCGTGGATGACACGGAAGTTCCCCGGATCTTGTGGGTAAAGTGTACAACCTCTGCAGAGTGTCAAACTATTCGAATAGCCGTGTCCACGGTCATGGACAGTTGGGTAACCGCTCTTGGGCTACGTCCAATGTTTGTGAAACCATGCGTGTGTATGTGAGTCAAGGTGGTGACTTGACTCGATGAGATGAATCATATTCATGTTGATGTCGGTAACCTGTCTTCGAGGTTACGCGAGGTTGTTGATGCATAAACTTGATGGTAGAATATTTGTTCTAGCCTTGCTAGATTGATCATTGTTATTCAATTGCATTGTTACTTGAATCACATCATGGGTTGCTTGCGAGTACATTCAAAGTACTCATTGGCTTGCCACTGGTTATTTAATTGGCCAGGCATGGAAGAGCAGGAGTATGAGGAAGAGTTCTTTGGAGATGATCATGCGAACTAGGACGCTATCCCAGTCAGAATGCCTGTAGGGTTAAGGCAGATGGCATGGGTTCTACCCGTTTATCGAAGATTTCCGCTACTTGAGTTATTTGCTATTCAGCCCGTGAGGCTCTATCTATGTAAGACTTGGCCATAATGGCCTTAATTCGTGTAAGACTATTTGTATGGATGTAAGACTCTTGTTATTTCAGCTTCTGTGTGTTCAGTGAGCATTGATCTCTGGGATCACTGTACACGTGCATTCGGTGATCTCGACTTCTAAGTCGGGGACCCCACATCCATCTCACATGATGATCAGACATGGTTTAGTTGATATGGATCACGTGATCACTTAGATGATTAGAGAGATGTCTGTCTAAGTGGGAGTTCTTAGTAATATGATTAATTGAACTTTAATTTATCATGAACTTAGTCCTAGTAGTATTAGCATATCTATGTTGTAGATCAATAGCTCGCGATGTAGCTACCCGTTTGTTTTTATATGTTCCTAGAGAAATCTAAGTTGAAAGATGTTAGTAGCAATGATGCGGACTTGTTCCGTGATCTGAGGTTTTTCCTCATTGCTGCACAGAATAATTATGTCCTTGATGCACCGCTAGGTGACAGACCTATTGTAGGAGCAGATGCTGATGTTATGAACGTTTTGACAAAAGCTCGGTATGATGACTACTTGATAGTCTAGTGCACCATGCTTTACGGCTTAGAACCGGGACTTCAAAAACGTTTTGAACGCCACGGAGCATATGAGATGTTCCATGAGTTGAAATTAGTATTTCATACTCATGCCCGTGTAGATAGGTATGAGACCGCTGACAGTACTTTGCCTACAAGATGGAGGAGAATAGCTCAACCAATGATCATGTGCTCAGATTGTCTGGGTACTACAATTGCTTGAATCAAGTGGGAGTTAATCTTCCAGATAAGATAGTAATTGACAAAGTTCTCTAGTCACTATCACCAAGTTATTAGAACTTCGTGATGAACTATAATATGCAAGGGATGACGAAAGTAATTCCCGAGCTCTTCGCGATACTGAAATCGGCGAAGGTAGAAATTAAGAAAGAGCATCAAGTGTTGATGGTTAACGAGACCACTTGTTTCAAGTAAAGGGCAAAAGGATAGAAAGGGAACTTCAAGAAGAATGACAAGCAAGTTGTCACTCCCATGAAGAAACCTAAAGCTAAACTAAAGCCTGAAACTAAGTGCTTCTACTGCAAAGGAAATGGTCACTGGAAGTGGAACTGCCCTAGATACTTGGCGGATAAGAAGGATGGCAAAGTGGACAAAGGTATATTTGATATACAGATTATTGATGTGCACTTTACTAGCGTTCATAACAACCCTTGGGTATTTGATACCGGTTCAGTTGCTAAAATTAGTAACTCGAAACGAGAGTTGCAGAATGAACATAGACTAGTTAAAGGTGAAATAACGGTGTGTGTTGGAAGTGGTTCCAAGATTGATATAATCATCATCGTACACTCCCTATACTTTTGGGATTAGTGTAGAACCTAAATAAATGTTATTTGGCATTTGCGTTGAGCATGAATATGATTTGATCATGTTTGTTGCAATATGGTTATTCATTTAAAGTCATAGAATAATTGTTAATCTGTTTACATGAATAAAGCCTTTGATGGTCATACACCCAATGAAAATAGTTTGTTGGATCTCGATCGTAGTGATACACATATTCATAATATTGAAGCCAAAAAAATGCAAGGTTAATAATGATAGTGCAACTTATTTGTGGCACTGCCGTTTAGGTCATATTGGAGTAAAGCGCATGAAGAAACTCCATAGTGATGAACTTTTGGAATCACTTGATTATGAATCACTTGGTGCTTACGAACCATGCCTCATGGGCAAGATGACTAAAACTCTGTTCTCCGGAACAATGGAGCGAGCAACAGATTTGTTGGAAATCATACATACTGATGTATGTGGACCGATGAGTGTTGAAGCTCGCGGCGGGTATCGTTATTTTCTGACCTTCACTGATGATTTGAGCAGATATGGGTATATCTACTTGATGAAGCACAAGTCTGAAACATTTGAAAATTTCAAAGAATTTCAGAGTGAAGTAGAGAATCATCATAACAAGAAAATAAAGTTTCTACGATCAGATCGTGGAGGTGAATATTTGGGTTACGAGTTTCGTCTGAAACAATGTGAAACAGTTTCACAACTCACGCCACCCGAAACACCATAGCGTAATGGTGTCTCCAAACGTCGTAACCGTACTTTATTAGATATGGTGCGATCTATGATGTCTCTTACTGATTTACCAGTATCGTTTTGGGTTATGCATTAGAGACAGCTGCATTCACGTTAAATAGGGCACCATCTAAATCCGTTGAGACGACGCCTTATGAACTGTGGTTTGGCCAGAAACCAAAGTTGTCGTTTCTTAAAGTTTGGGGCTGCGATGCTTATGTGAAAAAGCTTCAAACCTGATAAGCTCGAACCCAAGTTGGAGAAATGTGTCTTCATAGGATACCCAAAGGAGACTGTTGGGTACACCTTCTATCACAGATCCGAAGGCAAGATATTCGTTGCTAAGAATGGATCCTTTCTAGAGAAGGAGTTTCTCTCGAAAGAAGTGAGTGGGAGGAAAGTAGAACTTGATGACGTAATTGTACCTTCTCCTAAATTGGAAAGTAGTACATCACAGAAACTAGTTCTAGTGATTCCTACACCAATTAGTGAGGAAGCTAATGATGATGATCATGAAACTTCGGATCAAGTTACTACTAAACTTCGTAGATCAACCAGAGTACGTTCCACGTCAGAGTGGTATGGCAACCCGGTTCTGGAAGTCATGTTACTAGACCATGATGAACCTACAAACTATGAGGAAGCGATGATGAGCCCAGATTCCGCAAAATGGCTTGAGGCCATGAAATCTGAGATGGGATCCATGCATGAGAACAAAGTGTGGACTTTGGTTGACTTCCCCGGTGATCGGCAAGCCATCGAAAATAAATGGATCTTCAAGAGGAAGACCGATGCTGACGGTAATGTTACTGTTTACAAAGCTCGACTTGTTGCGAAAGGTTTTCGACAAGTTCAAGGAGTTGACCGCGATGAGACTTTCTCACCCGTAGCGATGCTTAAGTCTGTCCGAATCATGTTAGCAATTGTCGCGTTTTATGATTATGAAATCTGGCAAATGGATGTCAAAACTGCATTCCTGAATGGATATCTTAAAGAAGAGTTGTATATGATGCAACCAGAAGGTTTTGTCGATCCTAAAGAGAAATAATGAAAGTCATTCCCTATGCCTCAGCCATAGGTTCTATAAAGTATGCCATGCTGTGTACCAAACCTGTTGTGTACCTTACCATGAGTTTGGCAAGGAGGTACAAAGTGGTCTAGGAGTAGATCACTGGACATCGGTCAAAATTATCCTTAGTTACTGGATGACTAAGGAAATATTTCTCGGTTATGGAGGTGATAAAGAGTTCGTCGTAAAGAGTTACGTCGATGCAAGCTTTGACACCAATCCAGATGACTCCAAGTATCAATCTGGATGCATATTGAAAGTGGGAGAAATTAGCTAGAGTAGCTCCATGCAGACCATTGTAGACATAGAAATTTGCAAAATACATACAGATCTGAATGTGACAGGCCCGTTGACTAAACTTCTCTCACAAGCAAAACATGATCACACCTTATTACTCTTGGGTGTTAATCACATAGTGATGTGAACTAGATTATTGACTCTAGTAAACCCTTTGGGTGTTGGTCACATAGCGATGTGAACTATGGGTGTTATTTCACATAACGATGTGAACTATCGGTATTAAATCACATGGCGATGTGAGATAGATTATTGACTCTAGTGCAAGTGGGAGACTGAAGGAATATGCCCTAGAGGCAATAATAAAGTTATTATTTATTTCCTTATATCATGATAAATGTCTTTTATTTATGCTAGAATTGTATTAACCGGAAACTTAGTACATGTGTGAATACATAGACAAAACATTATTTCCCTAGTATGCCTCTACTAGACTAGCTCATTGATCAAAGATGGTTATGTTTCCTAGCCATAGACATGAGTTGTCATTTGATCAACGATATCACATCATTAGGAGAATGATGTGATGGACAAGACCCATCCGTTAGCTTAGCACTATAATCATTTAGTTTTACTGCTATTGCTTTCTTCATGACTTATACATGTTCCTATGACTATGAGATTATGCAACCCCCGAATACCGGAGGAACACCTTGTGTTCTATCAAATGTCACAATGTAACTGGGTGATTATAAAAATGCTCTACAGGTGTCTCCGAAGGTGTTCGTGGTGTTGGCATATGTCAAGAATAGGATTTGTCACTCCGAGTGTCGGAGAGGTATCTCTGGGCCCTCTCGGTAATACACATCATAAGCCTTGCAAGCAAATGACTAATGAGTTAGTTACGGGATGATGTATTACAGAACGAGTAAAGAGACATACCGGTAACGAGATTAACTAGGTATGGTGATACCGACGATCGAATCTCGGGCAAGTAACATACCGATGACAAAAGGAACAACGTATATTGTTATGCGGTTTGACCGATAAAGATCCTCGTAGAATGTGTAGGAGCCAATATGAGCATCCAGGTTCCGCTATTGGTTATTGACCGGAGATGAGTCTCGGTCATGTCTACATAATTCTCAAACCCGTAGGGTCCGCACGCTTAACGTTTGATGACGATCAGTATTATGAGTTTATGAGTTTTGATGTACCGAAGGTAGTTCGGAGTCCCGTATGAGATCAGGGACATGACGAGGAGTCTCGAAATGGTCGAGACGTAAAGATCGATATATTGGACGACTATATTCGGACATTGGAAAGGTTCCAAGTGATTCGGGTATTTTTCGGAGTACCGGAGAGTTACGGGAATTCGCCGGGGAGTATATGGGCCTTGTTGGGCTTTAAGGGAAAGAGAGAGAGGAGGTTGCGTGCCACCCCAAGGCTAGTCCGAATTGGACTAAGGGGAGGGACTGCGCCCCCTCCTTCCTTCTCTTCTGTAATGCCCAGGATGGGGCTATATCTCCTACGTGTCGAGGCACGACTTAAAGATATAAGCCCATTCTGGAATGATCGCAAGTTTGGTACCTTTGCACATCTGATGTAAAAATAGGGATGAAAGAGAAAAGATAGTTGGCTTACACTCGCCACGTCACACAAATCATTACATGTTCAAACATCATTCAAATAAACATCACAGCCCATCTAAGGGTAAGATCCAAATGAAAGATACCAAACATAACATAAACCACAGGTCTGAAACGAAACCTAGTAGAAGCTCTACTGATCAACCGGATAGTTCACGTAATAACGGCTACGCTTCACGTCGTACTCCCAGTCTAGCTCAGTGCCATCGCATGTGTAGTTCACCATTGTACCTGCATCTGGTGTGTTGAAGTAACTGTGAGCCACAGAGGACTCAGCAATCCCGTTCCCGGGTAACACGACTATCCAAACCTTGGGTGTGGAACAAGGCTGAAGAAAGAATAAGAGGTTGCAGCAGCACTAGCCTAGCTTACGTAAAAGAGAGCGAGAAGAGAAGGTGCCTCGGACGAGAGATGATCACGAAGTGATCCTAACTAAATCAAGTCAAACATAACCCCACCGTGTTCATCTCCCGAATCCCTTTCGGAAAATGACCGTCACGGTACTCACGCTGGTAGTGTATTCGAACATAGTGTCAAGTTTTCTACAATCGGATATTAAAAAATTCCCATCTGCCACATAACCGTGGGCACGGCTTTCAAAAGTTCATAACCCTGCAGGGGTGTTCCAACTTGGCCCATGACAAGCCCACGATCCGCGGAGTCGCAACTCCAAGGTGGGAAGGCCCGAGTATCCTCGGAATCCCGTGCTCAAGATACTTAAGGTAAGGCTAATCCAGCAAATCCTCCCGGCGTGCCGACACCCTGACAGTAGCCGCGCGTATCTAGTCTCAGGCCACGACCGGATGAGACATCCTACAGGTGTATGCCAGATACCTCGGGTTTCCCCAAGGCGGCCCCGTAGTCTGCTCATTTTGGACCAACACTCATGTGGAGCACTGGCCCGGGGTTGTTGATTAAATATAAAAGTGATAGCTAGTCCCTATGCAAGTTTTTAGTTATTAGGCAAATAGTACCAATGTTGGGAATTGCTGGAAAATACTTAGCACTTAGCGGTTTATCGAGGGGGTCCCATAACCCCAATCGTGTGAGGAACGCATAGTCAAGGAACATAACACCGATTTATACGGTTCCTAGGGCGGCATGAGTGGAACAAAACACCAAGCAAAAGGCTTAGCCTTCCACCCATTACCAATATATAGGTGATTTCATTTAATAATTAATATAGTGTGATATCCCAACAAGCTTCAACAAGAAGCAAGAATCTTCAAATCTTCTCCTGCAGCTAACAATGCTATAAGAGGGGCTGAGCGAAGCCTACGTATAGCCAATCAATGGTTTGCATAGGTAGGGTGGTTAAACAGGTTCAAGGTTACAATAGCAGGCTGACAGGAAAAACATGGGCATCGAGGCAAATACTGTAGAGCGAGACTTCTAGCAATAGACTTCTAGCAATAGGTAGATATACCCAGAACTTAGAAGTGAACAAACTTCCATGGTCTGAGGAGATAACTTGAGGAATGCCATGTAAGGACACAATTCTGGAAGTGTACAACTCTGCCAATTGAGCTGCATTGATTGATTCTTTGACTGGAAGGAAGTGATCGACTTTGGTAAGCTTGTCAATCACCACAAAGATAGAATCATTCCCTTTCTTGGACTTAGGAAAGCCAGTGACGAAATCCATTTCAATGTGGTCGAATTTCCACTCGGGAATAGGAAGAGGTTGGAGAAGACCGGCTGGACGTTGATGCTCTGCCTTCACTCTTCTGCAGACATCACATTCATTCACGAATTGGGCAATCTCCCTTTTCATGCGAGTCTACCAGTAAGATTGCTTGAGGTCTTGGTACATCTTGGAGCTACCAGGATGAATGGAAAGGAGGGAATCGTGTGCTTCTTCCATTATGAGCTTCCTGAGATCACCTTTGGGAACCATAAGTCTGTCCTCAAAGAACAAGGTATCTCTCTCATCAACGCGATAGCACTTGTATTTAGGAGTACCCTTTGCAATACCATGTTTCACTTTCTGCACCATAGCATCACTGAGTTGGGCCTCACGGATCTGATCTTCCAAGGTAGGAGCAACTTGAAGATTTGCAAGAAAACCCTGCGGAACAACTTGGAGGTTGAGCTTCCTGAATGCTTCACAAAGCTCAGGCTGGAACGGCTTGATAAGGAGGCTGTTGCAATATGCCTTTCTGCTCAAAGCATCTGCAATCACATTCGCCTTGCCATGTGTGTATTCGATGCTGGGATCATACTCTTGGATCATCTCGACCCAACGAGTCTATCGGAGGTTCAGATTCGGCTGTGTGAAGATGTACTTCAAGCTCTTGTGATCGGTGAAGATGTCGACTTTTTTGCCCAACAAAAGGTGTCTCCGCGTAATCAAAGCATGTACCACAGCTGCTAGTTCAAGATCATGTGTGGGGTAGTTCTTCTCACTTGGCTTCAGTTGACGAGAAGTGTATGCCACAATTCTCTTGTCCTGCATAAGCACACCACCAAGTCCTTGAAGAGAAGCATCACATAATACTTCATAGGGCTTGGACTCATCTGGAGGAGTAAGAACTGGAGCAGAGACGAGCTTTTCTTTGAGAGTTTTGAATGCCACTTCACAATCTGGAGACCAGTAGTACTTGATATTCTTCTGCAGCAAGTTGGAGAGAGGCTTGGCAATCTTGGAGAAGTTCTCAACGAACCTTCTGCAATAGCTGGCAAGACCAAGAAAGCTTCGGAGTTGCTTGACGTTCTGAGGAGGTTCCCAGTTGACAATTGCTTCAACTTTCTCGGGGTTTACCGCAATACCGTCAGCGAAGATGATATGGCCCAGATATAAGACCTTATCGAGCCAATATTCGCACTTGGAGAACTTGGCATAGAACTTATTTTCACGGAGTCTGTCGAGAACCAGACGGAGGTGCTTTTCATGATCCTCTTCATTTTTGGAGAAAACCAAAATGTCATCCAGATACACAAGCACAAACTCGCCGGTGTAGGGGTTGAAAATGTAGTGCATCATTCTCGAGAAGGTAGGTGGAGCATTGGCGAGACCAAATGACATGACTGTATACTCATAGGAGCCATAGCTCGTTCTGAAGGCAGTGTTGGGGATATCTTCTTCACGAATGTGAATTTGGTGATAGCCCATTCGGAGATCGAGCTTTGAGAACACTTTAGCTCATTTGAGCTGCTCGAACAATTCATTGATGTTGGGGAGCGGATACTTGTTCTTTATTGTCTTCTTGTTCAATGGCTGGTAATCGACGCAAAGGCGCTCCGTGCCATCCTTCTTCTTGACAAATAAGACACCATAGCCCCAACGAGACGTACTAGGCCTGATCAGACCCATACGCTCCTGTTCATCAAGCTGTTTCTTCAACTCCTTCAACTCTTTAGGAGAGAGCTTGTACGGACGTCGGCATGCTGGCTCAGTACCAGGCTCGAGTTCAATGACGAATTCCACTTGACGGTGTGGAGGCATGCCTGGAAGTTCTTCAGGAAAGACGTCTTCGTATTCGTTAACCACCGGAATTTGAGATATTGCATCATCTCGCCCTTGTCATTGAGAGAGAAAAGCCTGATTGTGTTATTGTGGGGACCCCGACTCATAAGTCGTGATCACCGAATGCACGTGTACAGTGATCCCAGAGATCAATGCTCACTGAACACACATAAGCTGAATAACGAGAGTCTTACATCCATACATATCGTCTTACACAATTTATGGCCATTATGGCCAAGTCTTACATAGATAACGCCTCAAGGGCTGAATAGCAAATAACTCAAATAGCGGAAGTCTTCGATGATAGGTAGAACCCATGCCATCTGCCTTAACCCTACAGGCATTCTGACTGGGATAGCGTCCTAGTTCGCATGTTCGTCTCCAAAGAACTCTTCATCACATCCTGTTCTCTCCTGCCTGGCCAATAAAATAACCAGTGGCAAGCCAATGAGTACTTTGAATGTACTCGCAAGCAACCCATGATTTGGTTCAAGGTAACAATGCAATTTAACAACAATGAGCAATCTAGCAACGAGCTAGAATAAATATTCTACCATTAAGTGTATGCATCAATAAACTCACGTAACCTCGAAGACAGGTTACCGATATCAACAAGTATATGATTCATCTCATCGAGTCAAGTCACCACCTTGACTCAACATACACACACACACAAGGTTTCGCAAACATTGGACGTAGCCCAAGAGCGGTTACCCAACTGTCCTTGACCCTGGACACGGCTATTCGAATAGTTTTACACTCTGCAGAGGTTGCGCACTTTACCCACAAGATCTGGGAAGCTTTCGTGTCACCCACGATCCCGCAGTACCTCAAGTACTCGGGGGAAGCACCCGGTCATTATCTTTCCTTAGAAGACACTAACATAGAGTCCACTCATTGGTACACGGCCCTCGAGCACAAACAATAGATCACGGGACTTGCCCTAATTTCAATGTCACACGTACCCGAGGGGACCAACGGTGTGTCCGGTGCCCTGTGAAAACAGTCATGGTCGTCTATCCAAGCACGACCCCGTCCCGGGAAAGACCTCAAGTCTTCCCGTCACTAGTAATGCGGGCACCATGCTAGTATCGGCATAAGTAATCAATAACGCCCCGTCCCATAAGGGGTAGAGTGGTTGCACATGTATGGTTGGAATAACGGTCGCAACTTAAACCAATCCGTTTGAAAAACATCACACATACTTGTCTTGGTACACACCTCGTCATCAAGTGGTTACCCATCTCATCATCTCCCTCGGGCATGAATGGCACCCGGCGGGTTTTTTTTCGAAAAGAATGTAACCACGATGGTATCATGGCACACATGCATCTCTAAGCATCACTTCTAACCGAATGCATTGCATCTAGCACATAGCAAGATCAAGAGTAAAGCATGCATCATGTGGTGGTTTCAACTAGGTCACCACCGTAACTCTATCATCATGCATCGGAAACAAGCGGGTTCCGAAGAACAAGTGTATCATGGTCAAAGGGCTGCTTGCCTGGATTGGCTTGGTCTTCAAAGTCTTCAAATCTTCTGTTCCATCTTCGAGTACTTCGTTTATTTCGTCAACTAACGATGGAAACAATCATAATAAGCAACACAATCAAGCAAAAATAAAAGTGCTCTAAAATAGGAGTTGGACTTTTCTAGGATACCTCTGGTCATATCAGAAATGACCAAGGTGGTTTCATAGGTATTGGATCAATTGATGATTTGGAACATTTCAATATGATAGGATCAACGGGTTTATGGATTTGAAAGAAGTGTACAGAAATATATTCTTGAATGATGAGCAAAGGCACCCATTAACAAGTCATGATTTTAGAAGCATTTAGGAGTTGGTTTCACTGGATTTGGAATTCAAATGAATTTCCTAGGATTTTGCAAAGTTGATAAATATGAAGAAATGGCTCAATATTTGGTGGGGTACAAAAAGTATTAATAAAAATGTTCCAAAACTAAGTTTGGATATGATAAGCACCTAGGAATTTGAATAATTGCCTTTGGATCAAATTTGAGCCCTCTATGATTTTCTAAAGTTCATCACAGAAAATGGAATATGGGTATTTGATAATTATTTGCGAAGGAAAAGTTCCTGGAAAAATGTGCATGTTGCACCATGTGATAGAGCATGATTTATGGAGTCACTGGAAATTTGAATCACCAAATTTGGAGTTCAAAAGAATTGTTTAAGCATTTTTGAAGTTGTCTGAAAAAAGGGAAAGAAAAGGAAAAAGGGTTATACCCCTTTACTGCGCACAGGGCGAAGGATAGCTGCACAGCAACTGGGCCGGCCCAACAGCTCGGCCGCGTGCACAGGAGGGGGTGTGACGTCGGAGGCGCCTTCGTGGAGTACGCCTTTGCGCTGGGAAGGCGCCTTCCAGCCGCCCCGCCTCCACTTAAACGACGTGGCGGTCGGTTGCGTTGCTGACCTGCGGGGCCCAGCCGTAGGTCGCTCGTCACCCCTGGCCTTCTTCTTCGGCCCGACGCCGGGCAGGGGAGAGCTTTGGCCGCCGGCGCAGCCGTCGCCTGGGGATGCGGGAGGGCCGGCCGACGAGCCCAGGAGCTCCGGCTCTCCTCTCCGCACCCGAGGGTGGCTGCGAGCCCGCCCAAGGAGGCCCACAGCCTCGCCACCACAGGGAGGCCGCGGCGGCCGCGGGGTCTTCGGCGCGCCACGCCAGGAGGAACTCCCAGGCCAAGGGGGGACTGGTCCGTCCCTGGGGACTCTCCGAGGAGGGCTCGGGCCTGGAATCAAACAGGGGAAGGAGAGAGCAGCCGAGGTGCCCGAGTCCGATCGATGGTCAGCGGCGGCACTCTGGCCATGGAGGGGGCAGGTGAGCACGAGGGGGAGAGGGATGATGTCTGCGAGGTGCATGGGAGAGAGGAGGGTCCAGAAGAGGCAAGGGAGTGCTCGGGGGGAGGCTTAAATAGATGCGGCCGCGGTGCACCGTGAGCTTCGTCCATGGACGCGCTCGGGCGAGCTCGCGGAGGGAGAAGGAGGGCAGGGGAGGATAGGGGCGATAGTTCTGCAGGTCGCGGATGTCGAGGGCACTTCGGGAGACACGAGGGAAAGTCCCGAGGTGGTCGGGGGCTCCTGGTTGGGCGAGGCTACAGTGCGCCAGGGCACTGTAGCGCGCTCCAGAGCGCCCGTTTGGCCGGCATGGCCGTGTCCTCGCCGCTCTGGTCGTGTCCATCATGCCCAAAGATGTCTAGGGGGTCTAGGGGGTAGTAAACAATTGTGTGATGGTCCTGGATGCCCTGGGGAGCCACTGGAATGAGGAGGGAGGTGAGGAAGAAGGAGTTTACTGTTGTCCAGAAAAGTAAATTGGGGTTTTACCCCCTCCAATGATTGAGCTGAGGCAGGGGAGAGTTACTGGAGGTAGAATAGGACTAGGAGAAGCTGTGGTAAGAATTTGAGGTGAAGGGGAGTTGTAAAAGTGGTCAAGACAATGGTTTAAGAAAAATGGCAGAAGGTGTTTGATCAGGTTTTGGGAAAGCAAAAGACTTCCAATTGATATGGGACTCAACAGGATGGAATGTCTCACACAATTAGGCCCTTCCACCAAATTTGAGCTCATTTGGGCAAAGTTGCCAATGTAACTTTGGTGAACCCTAGAAATCAACAGAAATGGTTTCACCATGTTTGAGTTAAGCTAACCATCTCCCCTTGATGCACCACTTGGTGTAGTATCATCATTTGGGGTTATGATCATGCTCACAAATTTTGAAGCCCCAGGTAAAAAGTTGACAATGTAGAGTTGTTCAAATTTGAATTTGAACAGAAATGGTTTTGGGGCACTTAGATCAAGTTATGCTTCTCCAAAACTTGTGCCATTTGGCATAGATGCATAATTACATCATTTTAGCATGTGCACCAAGTTTGAGAGCATTTGGACAAGTTTGGCAATGTAAAGTTGCTCAAACTTCAAAATGGACAGAAATGGTTTTGAGGGGATTAGATGATGTTTTCTTGATCTTCAAGGCATGAGGCTTTGCTAGGTCATCAAATATGTCATATTTGACATGATAGAATTTCCCTGGAATTTTTGGAGAATATTTCCTTTGTAAATATTTCAAAAGCTTGAAATATCCAGAAAGGGTTTTGGAAGGATTTGTCCAACATTTTGAACATGACCATGTGTTGAAACTCTTATATATGGACAATATATGTCCTATGAGTTTCCCTGAATTTTGGCAAATATTTTTGAAACCGTTAAATAATTTTTCCCTATTAAAGACCATTTCTGGCCTTAAGAAAAAGCTTTTAAATAAAATATAAAAATAACTTTTAAAATTACAATTTTGTGGTTTCTGGGAGTCCTATACCTAATAGGATTCAAATATACTTTTTGAAAGATTTTTCACACCCTAAATAAGGTACTTGCAGTGCAAACCTCAATTCAGGGGTTTTTGGAAAAAACTAATTTTAGAAAATACTATTTGGCCAAAATATTTTTATAAGAAAATTCTATATTGTTCTATACACATGGCATGATCATTGGGAAAAAGTCTTGGATCAAGGAGATGAAGTATAAGAGTTGGAGGATTTATTTGAATTTTAGAGCACTAGCAAACAGCAGACAGAAAATCAATCAAGCAAAGCCAAAAACACTCAAAAGTTTTTGTAAATCCACATTTTAACATGATAATTAGCTTAAGCAATGTGGCATGAAAATCAGGGTGTGACAGACCTACCCCCCTTACAAGAATCTCGTCCCCGAGATTCCCAAACTAGGCGTGGAAAGGAAAACGGAGTCTTGGATACGGGGTAGTCTTCACTTCTTCTTGTTGGTTCTGCTTCCGAGTGGTGCTCCATGGAATCTTGAAGTACTTGGTGGTGTGGCTTCTTGCTTGTTATCCTCTTTGATGGGGGTTGCTGAGGGGTCTCTTGCATAGGTTAGGTTGGGTTAGTCGACAAAGGTTCGGTGATGTCCTTGTGGGGACCGGGCTAGTTAGGGAGTACGAAGTACTTCCAGAGTGGTGACTCGTGGAAGATTTGGTGCACGGAGGGTAACTCAGGTGATAAGTCTAGCTAGGAGCCGTCTACTATTTGTCTTGCAGTGGCCTTGAAGAAAGGTCAATAAATCTTGGTGTGAGCGTTCCTTCGACACGGAAATGCTCGGTCCCTTCGAGAGGAGTGGTTTGCAGATACGCCCGGTCTTGGACGCAGAAGTTTACTTCTTGATGACGGTGGTCGGTGTAGTTCTTCCTTCTTGACAGGGCGGTCTTCAAATATCTTCTATCCAGCTGTCCGTCTCTTCTTTTGTCTTCGGGCAGACAAGTAGGCCATCAATTAATGATGTTACCCAACTTGTCCAATTACTCCATGAGGTCTAAAGGGTACGCAAGGTAGGCTGGGGTATTGGTGGTGGTCTCCGTTAACTATTTGCAAGGTCTTCCCGACTTAGAGCGAAGGCCCGAGGTCAGAATCTGACCCGGTTGTGGCTTGGTGGGGCTTAAGGGTTTCAAGGATTCTAGTGAGTGAGTGAACGTTTATCATCTTATCCTTAAGCACGGTTTCTGAGATGCCATTAGCTCTATCTAGTACTCCGAACGAAAAAGCATCTTCTCGCATAGACCAACTTCAATCACCACTCATGCCATACATATCCTCATGACTCTCAAGAGACAGTCTAACAAAATTGTACTTGCCTACGATCCCCAAATCCCTATGTATGTCTACCCCTAAAATCCATGGGTAGGTCATACAAGCTGCTAAGCTTGAATTAAACACCACAATCCAAGCGCTCAACCTATTCTGGCAAGGCTCACGATAATGCATCTCTATTCTATGGAAACACGTCATATGCCACTCCAAGATTTTGTTTCCTTCCTATAAATCAACTCTAATTGCCTGGTAATTTCCATCAATCACCACATAATCCAATAATTCTACAATCCGATGTCTATGGTGTTCCACAAGATCTCAAGTCCCTATAATACCCAAATACTTGGAAGGACTATGCGTTACGATAGTAAGTCCACCAAATTCCCAACATCCGGGTCAAGTAATCTCCAAGGTCATGATTATATAGATCCCTAATTCAACTCCGACAAATAATCCAATCTCCTAGTTTATTGTCCACCGAGAAGCATGGTATCATGATCAAGATCATCGGTCTAAATCCAATTTACTCCGAACCATGCAAACATATCTAGCATTTATACCAACCAGAATCACCTACATAAATCCAAATCTCATGTCCAACGGGTACTCCTACATGCTTCCCCAAAGTCATGATCCCACCAATATGAAAACCTCACAATCCATCAAGGTCTCAGATAATTGCTCGAAGTCACTGATATAAAGCCACCAAGTCATCTGTCCAATATCCTCGAACTGGTCTATCTATGACATCGTCAGTTCTTGTGCTATATTAGAATGAAAATGTGCTCACTCACTGTGTCCACTAGTTCCTTTACGAACCCAGTGTTGTGCAAGGTTACAAGGGCTTAACAGGTTCTCTCGCAATTCTATGGGTAAGCACATGGTTAAGGGTTCGTGCTGGAGTGTCTCGTGAAGTCTCAAGGGTCTAGGAATGGGTTACTAGTCTGGAGGGTTAAACATAATTCTACGGGGTTGCACTTGGTCACGGAGGTTGTAGCAGAAGTCTTCAGTGCCATTTGGTTGCCGGGGTAGAATCCTTGGTGCATCTTGTCTTGCAGGTCTTCAGTTGGGGGAGAGAGAAGAGAGGGAAAAAGTAGCGTAGAGGAGGGAAATGCCTAAAGGGGGTTCTAAAGTGTAGGTGCAAACAAACAGGTGTGAAAAGGGCCGAAACAAAAGAAACAAGGCAAGGAAGGTGATATAGTCGTGTACTTGTTGCCTAGGGCAACAGTGCGACTTATATCAAAACACAAACAAATAAAAGCAAACAACACACAATCATGGTTCTACTCGAACCATCATACGGACTCGACTGCGCATAGGGGGTACACGACTCATCCTACCCTAGGGGTTCTCGGACTCAGTGTCGTGACTTGTGCCTCGTGCAGTCTTCTGAGTTTTCCTGAGGTGTTGCTATGTCCCTTGTAGTTGCTTGATGAACGATCCGGGTTGAGTCTGAAGAATCTTCAACAACCTCTCGCCCGATGAGGTGATGTGGTGAAGGTGCCTCCTTGTAGCTGGCGTTGACTTGGTCTTTTCTTGTCTCTTTAATCATGACGATCCCTTGTGCCTTCTGGGGCATCGAGGGTATCAGGTAGGCAATCCGTATGCAATGACAATAACAAGGCATAGTAGAGGTCCAACATGTCGGTTTCGTTGATGAAAACATCGACACCAAGAGCGGGGGACGAAGAGAACCGTCTTCCTGCTCACTATAGTGAGGCGGACCAAATGGCGAGGTTCTCATCCACCGGTGGTTGCCGATACAACAACGGTAATGACAGGATTACTCTATTAGCGATGTATATCCTGATTTTGCATAACCTATACCCTGGTCATCATAGGCCAATGTTGCATCTTCTTGGGGCACTATCAAGGGTGTCACCATCTTCTGGGTCTTCATGTCTTCATTCCTCAAGGATGTATCCTTTGTTGGCATCGTCTTGTTGTGGTGTCGCCAATCTTGTGTGCTGAAGTGGTGGGTGAGTGTTTGGCAAGGTGCACTCCACAAGGATTTCAGAAAATCTAGTGGTCACTGCATAGGGGTTCTAACGACCAAAGTTTTGAAGGGGAAGAGATCAGGTATAGCCTATTTTTCGAAAAACTGAGAAGGGAAGAGAAGTATAGATAGTTTTGAAAACTAGTAATAGTTTTGGAAATAGTTTTACCCTAACTAACGACCATGCTAACTAAGGCTTCCTACTGTCAGGACGGCTCTGATACCAGCTCTGTGGGGACCCCGACTCATAAGTCGTGATCACTGAATGCACGTGTACAGTGATCCCAGAGATCAATGCTCACTGTACACACATAAGTTGAATAACGAGAGTCTTACATCCATACATATCGTCTTACACAATTTATGGCCAAGTCTTACATAGGTAAACCTCAAGGGCTGAATAGCAAATAACTCAAATAGCAGAAGTCTTCGATGATAGGTAGAACCCATGCCATCTGCCTTAACCCTACAGGCATTCTGACTAGGATAGCGTCCTAGTTCGCATGTTCGTCTCCAAAGAACTCTTCATCACATCCTGTTCTCTCCTGCCTGGCCAATAAAATAACCAGTGGCAAGCCAATGAGTACTTTGAATGTACTCGCAAGCAACCCATGATTTGGTTCAAGGTAACAATGCAATTTAACAACAATGAGCAATCTAGCAACGAGCTAGAATAAATATTCTACCATTAAGTGTATGCATCAATAAACTCACGTAACCTCAAAGACAGGTTACCGATATCAACAAGAATATGATTCATCTCATCGAGTCAAGTCACCACCTTGACTCAACATACACACACACAAGGTTTCGCAAACATTGGACGTAGCCCAAGAGCGGTTACCCAACTGTCCTTGACCGTGGACACGGCTATTCGAATAGTTTTACACTCTACAGAGGTTGCGCACTTTACCCACAAGATCCGGGAAGCTTTCGTGTCACCCACGATCCCGCAGTACCTCAAGTACTCGGGGGAAGCACCCGGTCATTATCTTTCCTTAGACGACACTAACATAGAGTCCACTTGTTGGTACACGGCCCTCGAGTACAAACAATAGATCACGGGACTTGCCCTAATTTCAATGTCACGCGTACCCGAGGGGACCAACGGTGTGTCCGGTGCCCTGTGAAAACAGTCATGGTCGTCTATCCAAGCACGACCCCGTCCCGGGAAAGACCTCATGTCTTCCCGTCACTAGTAATGCGGGCACCATGATAGTATCGGCCTAAGTAATCAATAACGCCTCGTCCCATAAGGGGTAGAGTGGTTGCACATGTATGGTTGGAATAACGGTCGCAACTTAAACCAATCCATTTGAAAAACATCACACATACTTGTCTTGGTACACCACCTCGTCATCAAGTGGTTACCCATCTCATCATCTCCCTCGGGCATGAATGGCACCCGACGGGTTTTTTCGAAAAGAATGCAACCACGAAGGTATCATGGCACACATGCATCTCTAAGCATCACTTCTAACCGAATGCATTGCATCTAGCACATAGCAATATCAAGAGTAAAGCATGCATCATGTGGCGGTTTCAACTAGGTCACCACCGTAACTCTATCATCATGCATCGGAAACAAACGGGTTCCGAAGAACAAGTGTATCATGGTCAAAGGGCTGCTTGCCTAGATTGGCTTGGTCTTCAAAGTCTTCAAATCTTCTGGTCCATCTCCGAGTACTTCATTTATTTCGTCAACTAACGATGGAAACAATCATAATAAGCAACACAATCAAGCTAAAGTAAAAGTGCTCTAAAAATAGGAGTTGGACTTTTCTAGGATACCTCTGGTCATATCAGAAATGACCAAGGTGGTTTCATAGGTATTGGATCAATTGATGATAGGATCAAGGGGTTTATGGATTTGAAAGAAGTGTATAGAAATATATTCTTGAATTATGAGCAAAGGCACCCATTAACAAGTCATGATTTTAGAAGCATCTAGGAGTTGGTTTCACTGGATTTGGAATTCAAATGAATTTCCTAGGATTTTGCAAAGTTGATAAATATGAAGAAATGGCTCGATATTTGGTGGGGTACAGAAAGTATTAATAAAAATGTTCCAAAACTAAGTTTGGATATGAAAAGCACCTAGGAATTTGAATCATTGCATTTGGATCAAATTTGAGCAATCTGTGATTTTCTAAAGTTCATCACAGAAAATGGAATATGGGTATTTGATAATTATTTGCGAAGGAAAAGTTCCTGGAAAAATGTGCATGTTGCACCATGTGATAGAGCATGATTTATGGAGTCACTGGAAATTTGAATCACCAAATTTGTAGTTCAAAAGAATTGTTTAAGTATTTTTGAAGTTGTCTGGAAAAAGGGAAAGAAAAGGAAAAAGGGTTATACCCCTTTACTGCGCGCAGGGCGAAGGATAGCTGCACAGCAACTGTGCTGGCCCAACAGCTCGGCCGCGTGCACAGGAGGGGGTGTGACGTCGGAGGCGCCTTCGTGGAGTACGCCTTCGCGCTGGGAAGGCGCCTTCCAGCCGCCCCGCCTCCACTTAAACGACGTGGCGGTCGGTTGCGTCGCTGACCTGCGGGGCCCTGCCGCAGGTCGCTCGTCGCCCCTGGCCTTCTTCTCCAGCCCGACGCCGGGCAGGGGAAAGCTTCGGCCGCCGGCGCAGCCGTCGCCTGGGGATGCGGGAGGGCCGACCGACGAGCCCAGGAGCTCCGGCTCTCCTCTCCGCACCCGAGGGTGGCTGCGAGCCCGCCCAAGGAGGCCCACAGCCTCGCCACCACAGGGAGGCCGCGGCGGCCGCGGGGTCTTCGGCGGCGCCACGCCAGGAGGAACTCTTAGGCCAAGGGGGGACTGGTCCGTCCCTGGGGACTCTCCGAGGAGGGCTCGGGCCTGGAATCAAACAGGGGAAGGAGAGAGCGGCCAAGGTGCCCGAGTCCGAGCGGTGGTCGGCGGCGGCACTCCGGCCATGGAGGGGGCAGGTGAGCACGAGGGGGAGAGGGATGATGTCTGCGAGGTGCACGGGAGAGAGGAGGGTCCAGAAGAGGCAAGGGAGTGCTCGGGGGGAGGCTTAAATAGATGCGGCCGCGGTGCACCATGAGCTTCGTCCATGGACGCGCTCGGGCGAGCTCGCGGGGGGAGAAGGAGGGCAGGGGAGGATAGGGCCGACAGTCCTGCAGGTCGCGGACGTCGAGGGCACCTCGGGAGACACGAGGGAAAGGCCCGAGGTGGTCGGGGGCTCCTGGTTGGGCTAGGCTACAGTGCGCTCCAGGGCGCCCGTTTGGCCGGCATGGCCGTGTCCTCGCCGCTCTGGTCGTGTCCATCATGCCCAAAGATGTCTAGGGGGTCTAGGGGGTAGTAAACAATTGTGTGATGGTCCTGGATGCCCTGGGGAGCCACTGGAATGAGGAGGGAGGTGAGGAAGAAGGAGTTTACTTCTGTCCAGAAGAGTAAATTGGGGTTTTACCCCCTCCAATGATTGAGCTGAGGCAGGGGAGAGTTACTGGAGGTAGAATAGGACTAGGAGAAGCTGTGGTAAGAATTTGAGGTGAAGGGGAATAGTAAAAGTGGTCAAGACAATGGTTTAAGAAAAATGGCAGAAGGTGTTTGATCAGATTTTGGGAAAGCAAAAAACTTCCAATTGATATGGGACTCAACAGGATGGAATGTCTCACACAATTAGGCCCTTCCACCAAATTTGAGCTCATTTGGGCAAAGTTGCCAATGTAACTTTGGTGAACCCTAGAAATCAACAGAAATGGTTTCACCATGTTTGAGTTAAGCTAACCATCTCCCCTTGATGCACCACTTGGTGTAGTATCATCATTTTGGGTTATGATCATGCTCACAAATTTTGAAGCCCCAGGTAAAAAGTTGACAATGTAGAGTTGTTCAAATTTGAATTTGAACAGAAATGGTTTTGGGGCACTTAGATCAAGTTATTATTCTCCAAAACCTGTGCCATTTGGCATAGATGCATAATTACATCCTTTTAGCATGTGCACCAAGTTTGAGAGCATTTGGACAAGTTTGGCAATGTAAAGTTGCTCAAACTTCAAAATGGACAGAAATGGTTTTGAGGGGATTAGATGATGTTTTCTTGATCTTCAAGGCATGAGGCTTTGCAAGATCATCAAATATGTCATATTTGACATGATAGAATTTCCCTGGAATTTTTGGAGAATATTTCCTTTGTAAATATTTCAAAAGCTTGAAATATCCAGAAAGGGTTTTAGAAGGATTTGTCCAACATTTTGAACATGACCATGTGTTGAAACTCTTATATATGGACAATATATGTCCTATGAGTTTCCCTGGATTTTGGAAAATATTTTTGAAATAGTTAAATAATTTTTCCCTATTAAATACCATTTCTGGCCTTAAGAAAACGCTTTTAAATAAAATATAAAAATAACTTTTAAAATTATAATTTTGTGGTTTCTGGGAGTCCTATACCTAATAGGATTCAAATATACTTTTTGAAAGATTTTTCACACCCTAAATAAGGTACTTGTAGTGCAAACCTCAATTCAGGGGTTTTTGGAAAAACTAATTTTAGAAAATACTATTTGCCAAAATATTTTTATAAGAAAATTCTATATTGTTCTATACACATGGCATGATCATTGGGAAAAAGTCTTGGATCAAGGAGATGAAGTATAAGAGTTGGAGGATTTATTTGAATTTTAGAGCACTAGCAAACACCAGACAGAAAATCAATCAAGCAAAGCCATAAACACTCAAAAGTTTTTGTAAATCCACATTTTAACATGATAATTAGCTTAAGCAATGTGGCATGAAAATCAGGGTGTGACAGTTATCCCGAGAGGCGAAGATAATCACATCATCATCGGAATGAGTAATCTTGACTTCCTTCTGTGCACAGTCAATTTGAGCATCATGCTGAGAAAGCCAATCCATTCCGAGGATACGATCGATGCCGGAATTGCCGAGAACATCCGGAGAGGCCAGAAATCGATAATCACCCATGCGAATAGAAACATCCGGAGCATATAATCTTGAAGTCATGCATTTGCCCGGAGAAATAATTTGCAACATCTTTGGCAAGGCCACTGTGCCCACATTGTGCTTGGATGCAAATGGAAAAGACATGAAAGAATGTGATGCACCAGAATCAAACAACACTTTTGCAGGAAAAGAGTTAACTGGGAGGTTACCCAATATGACATCAGAAGAATTCTCCGCTTGAGCTGCATTCATCAGATTCACTCTTGCAACTTTGGGATCATGCTTGACAATAGCAGAACTGACAGGTGGAGGAGGCGGAAGGCGCTTCGGGTTGGGGCACTTGTTAGCATAGTGACCCTTCTTGCCACACTTGTTGCAGACCACTTCTGAGAGAGGACGGTAGTGAGGAGCACTTGACTTGGAACCTTGAGACTGAAACTTTGACTGGTTGCTTGGGTTGGGTGGGTGGGAGAAACCACGGCCACTAGAGTTCTTGTTGTTGTTGTAGGGAGCTCGAATCACTGGAGGAGGTGGAAGCCAAAACTTCTGTTGCTTCGCGACCACTTGATAAGATGAGGAGGAGTGAACAGCATCTCGGATCCTCTTTTTGGAAGCTTCCATCTTGAGCTGGGCTGCCTCTTGCTTAAGCGCCATATTATAGAATTTGTCGAACTCATCAGGCTCGAACAAGGTTAGAGCAAGTTGAAGTTCATCCTTCAGACCTGCACGGAACTGATAGATCTTGCTCTTGGCATCTGGGATGTCTTGCTTAGCATAGCGGGCAAGATTTTGGAACTTGACATTATACTGGTAGACAGTCATAGAGCCTTGCTTCAGGTTGCGGAATTGCTCACGCATACCCTCGATGACACTTGTTGGAATGTGGTGAGAGCGAAAGTCCTTGCAGAAATCATCCCAAGAGATCACACGCCCTTCTCTGGAGTCTTTCTACTGCTGCCACCAATCAGCTGCTTGGTCCTTGAGTTGGAAGGCTGCAAACTTCACATAGTCCTCAGGCTTTACATTGCTGCACTCAAAATGCTTCTTGATATCAGTGATCCAATCTTCAGCATCGAGAGGGTCGACACAGTAACTGAAAGCCTTTGGTTGATTAGCCAAGAACTGGTTGAGCGTAGCATGGTGTTGTTGGTTGAAGAAATTGCCTTGGTTCCCTGGAGCACCCTGATTTGCTTGATTTGCTTGCATCTGCTGCATCATCTGCATCAACATCTGGGTGTTCTGGTTTGTAGTTTGCATAATCGCTCTCCAGGCCTCAGACGGAGGAGGGGAAGGAGGGCGGTCTGGAACCTCTTCACCCTCTGGGTTAGCGTTGGGTACCCGTTTCGGAGCCATCCTGAAATAGATGACCACCAATCAGCAATTTGATTGAAAGAAGGTATAAGCTGAAACAACGGATAGAATGCAACATAGTCTTCACAAGAATCATTCGAACAAGAGGAACGAATGAAATTCTCAGTTTAATGATAACAACAATCTTCACGAGAAGCCATTGGGAGACAAAAGGTAAATAAGAAAAACACAAGGTACAGATGGAACAAACACAAGATAGGAGCTTTGTTCGACATCTTTGTGCTGAAAGCTTATGGAACGTGTTACGAAAGGGTTTTGCAATCCCCGGATCAGCATAGCCAAGGATCCTTTAAGATGCAACTCCCGATCGGAACATCGGCCATAAAACCACTTCACTCAATGTAGAACCCCGAACTCCGTAACCTGCATTCGTTGGAAGAATGCCTAGGAGCTACTGGATGAACCCACCTATTAATTTCCGAAAGTTTCCAGTTATGCAATCAGGTTTTGGGGATACAGGGGAAGCATCGCGCAATCAACTCTAATCCTACATCCAGTTGTATCCATCCTTCAACACATAACCAGCCTTTCTCGGAAACCGTCTACCTCGGACCTTCGAAACGCATCTACTATACAAGCTATGGCAATACTCCCGAACTACCTCCCCAGTACTGGGTGATGTCGGGGTTATCTTGCCACTAACTGTATAGGAGAGTTTTCGATGTCGGCCCTCTTAAGTACTCTAGAACTGCCACGATATGCTTGTGACGACAATACCCCGAAGCTCAACTCCCCGGGACACTGCCACAACCCCTAATGTCAGGAGGCATCGAGAACAATATTCTCGTCACAAAGACATCGAAACAATCCAACAATACTCGCGAGATTCCTAAAAAAAATTTGGTGCAATTTTTGAAAGTAGAAGAGGCAAGAGTAATCGTCAGGAGTCCTCACCAGAGTGAAAAGAGATGAGGAGCAAAGAAATCCTACTCTCCGATATAAATATAGGACTCAAAACATTTTCAGTGTGTGCCTAGACTCGACCGTCAACGATTCGATCAAACAGTGGGGGCTTCTAGATCGGAGAAGGCTCTGATACCAACTTGTAATGCCCAGGATGGGGCTATATCTCCTACGTGTCGAGGCACGACTTAAAGATATAAGCCCATTCTGGAATGATCGCGAGTTTGGTACCTTTGCACATCTCATGTAAAAATAGGGATGAAAGAGAAAAGATAGTTGGCTTACACTCGCCACATCACACAAATCATTACATGTTCAAACATCATTCAAATAAACATCACAGCCCATCTAAGGGTAAGATCCAAATGAAAGATACCAAACATAACATAAACCACAGGTCTGAAACGAATCCTAGTAGAAGCTCTACTGATCAACCGGATAGTTCACGTAGTAACGGCTACGCTCCTCGTCGTACTCCGAGTCTACCTCAGTGCCATCGCCTGTGTAGTTCACCATCGTACCTGCATCTGGTGTGTTGAAGTAACTGTGAGCCACAGAGGACTCAGCAATCCCGTTCTCGGGTAACACGACTATCCAAGCCTTGGGTGTGGAACAAGGCTGAAGAAAGAATAAGAGGTTGCAGCAGCACTAGCCTAGCTTACATAAAAGAGAGTGAGAAGAGAAGGTGCCTTGGACGAGAGATGATCACGAAGTGATCCTAACTAAAGCAAGTCAAACATAACCCCACCGTGTTCATCTCCCGAATCCCTTTCGGAAAATGACCGTCACGGTACTCACGCTAGTAGTGTATTCGAACATAGTGTCAAGTTTTCTACAACCGGATATTAACAAATTCCCATCCGCCACATAACCGCGGGCACGGCTTTCGAAAGTTCATAACCCTGCAGGGGTGTTCCAACTTGGCCCATGACAAGCCCACGATCCGCGGAGTCGCAACTCCAAGGTGGGAAGGCCCGAGTATCCTCGGAATCCCGTGCTCAAGATACTCCGACTAAGGTAAGGCTAATCCAGCAAATCCTCCCGGCGTGCCGACACCCTAACAGTAGCCGCGCGTATCTAGTCTCAGGCCATGACCGGATGAGACATCCTACAGGTGTATGCCAGATACCTCGGGTTTCCCCAAGGCGGCCCCGTAGTCTGCTCGTTTCGGACCAACACTCATGTGGAGCACTGGCCCGGGGTTGTTGATTAAATATAAAAGGGATAGCTAGTCCCTATGCAAGTTTTTAGTTATTAGGCAAATAGTACCAATGTTGGGACTTGCTGGAAAAGACTTAGCACTTAGCGGTTTATCGAGGGGGTCCCATAACCCCAACCGTGTGAGGAACGCATAATCAAGGAACATAACACCGGTTTATACGGTTCCTAGGGCGGCATGAGTGGAACAAAACACCAAGCAAAAGGCTTAGCCTTCCACCCATTACCAATATATAGGTGATTTCATTTAATAATTAATATAGTGTGATATCCCAACAAGCTTCAACAAGAAGCAAGAATCTTCAAATCTTCTCCTGCAGCTAACAATGCTATAAGAGGGGCTGAGCGAAGCCTACGTATAGCCAATCAATGGTTTGCATAGGTAGGGTGGTTAAACAGGTTCAAGGTTACAATAGGAGGCTGACAGGAAAAACATGGGCATCGAGGCAAATACTATAGAGCGAGACTTCTAGCAATAGGCAAAGATAGTAATGTTATCGGGGTTCGGTCATCTTGCCTGAAGAGTTGTCGATAGGATCGTAAGAGAGCTCCTCGTTCTCAACCTCGGTAGTAACCTCGTTCTCGTACTCGTACTCGGTCTCAGCTTCCGGCTCTACTCAACACGAACATACAAGGCACGAAATCAACAAGATGCAATGCACAAAACTACTGGATGCATGGCTGATGCACTATGGAAGCAATGCAGATGCACTTAGGAAGCACAAAAAGTCTACATATGAAGCACAGTGTTACAGCACAAGGAGCATGACAATGAGCATCAAGCAAAATACTTCAAAATATGATAACAATAGGATATTATGAATCTACATGCAAAATCAACCAAGTTACATATAGGACTTGCTCAAAACGGAGCAACGGGCTAAAAGTTACACCCGAATCAATAAACATGCACAAGCTGAAAATAACAGCCACATAACAACTTCGGAGCAAGAGATAAATAGTCTACATCACTCAAACATCATGGCAAGGAGCATGGACATAAAGTAGACATATCCTACATCAAACAATTCCATTGGAGCATCCCCAAAGGAGCCATGGATCAATAGCAACAAGCTATGACATTTTGAACTTGACAACAAAATCCTGACAGCAGTAATTTATTGCAACTTGGGAGCAAAAGTTAAATATGCTACAGCCACCCAAATAAGCATATGAGAGCATGAATAGATAGCCAACAACTTATACAACAAGGAATCATCAAGAGTCACCCCAAAACTAGCATGGATTTGCCTAGAACAACAAGCAAACATGGCATCTGAAAATTACAGATTCCATACTTAGTGAAATTTCACTAAGTGTTAAAACAGCAGTAACATCATGGCATCTTTGTGAGCAAGTTTAAGTCACCTCAAAGCATGGCATGGCAAGTGGCAAGCACCACAGCAAAGTACACATGATGGTGAGTCCAAAACATCTAAGCATGCATCAAGGGGACAACCACATCAATAGCAACGAGCTCCTCAACTAGGCATCTCGTAACACGTTTAACGACATAACAGCCACATAGCACTTTGCAAAGGAGATAAACATGGCAAGATGAAATCTATCATGCAAGCTAAAGCAACCAACATGTAGAGCATATCATGATGAACATGTGGACATATCATTTGCTTCATTTGGATAAACATGCACCAAGTTATCACATTGCAAAGATGGCATGAAAACAACTACTAGCAGCAGTTTATAACAAGTAGCACTCTTCTCATGAAGATTAAGACATCTAGATGACCTCAAACATGCATGGCACAATGGAACAAAACGTAGTACATGTCCCCACGATCATTTTGACATATCATTTGCTCAAATCGGACATGCACACAAAAAGTTATCATCAAAACAAAACAGCATCAGACATCAAAATTCTAGGGACTTAGATAAAAAACAACCTCCTCAGTCAGATCTGGTCAAACGCGGGGTCAACACGGCGGCGGTCAAACGGGCTTCGGGCTCCTAGGGCGGATCCACCGGGCGGCTAACGGGCTGCGGATCCGGGCGCTAACGGGCCTCAGCCCGCTAGGGCTGACGAGGCGACGGGGAGCCGATCCGATCGGATCGGGAAGGAGCGCCCGGCTCCTCGAGCCCTCGTGCGACGGATGCCCCTTCGAGGACGAGCGGCGACGGGAGGAGGTGGTCCGGCCGGTGGGTGGTGGCGCCAGCCGGTGGGAGGATGAGGCGAGGGCCGGCGGGGCCTGGCCGGTGAGCGGCGGAGCTCCGGCTCAGGGCCTCGGGGCGGCGGAAGGAGGGAGGCCAGCGAGGGGAGGTCCGGTGGCTGGCGGGGCCGGCGAACAGTGAGGTGGCCGGCGGCGCGGGCTGACGAAGCGGCGGCGGCGGTGAGGAGCCGGTCGGCGGGAGGTTGAAGATGACCCCGCGGGCCCGCGCGTCGGATCGGAAGCACGGCCGCGGGTCGGAAGCGCGATTGCATAACGTTGGAAGCATGCGCAGCGAGTTCGGAAACACGGTGGCTCAACGGTGGAAGCACCGCGGTGCAACGGTGGAAGCACCGGCGGCGAACTGTGGAAGCATTAGGGTTTCAGACGCGAAAATTGGGGGAGGTGGACGTTTATATAGGCACAAGGAGCTAGGGTTGTCCAAAAGAGGTGAGCTTTTTGGCCACGCGATCAAAATTGGATGGCCTAGATGAAGGTAGGGGTTTGGGTTGGTTTGGTGGGCTGTTGGAGGAGTGTCTTGGCCTCAAAGAGGAGGTACTTTCAACCCACGAGAATAACTGTTGGAGCATCAAACAAACTCCAAACGCGACGAGATTTGACAGGCGGGTTACACACAACAAAACAACATCGCACGACAAGTCTCACGCCAAACCGGAAACGTTACATGGCCAAACACCAAAGTAGGCCTCGGTGATGCCACGGACACGTGAGAGAGCTCCGGAACTCGAAACGGACAACGGGAAGGAACGAGTGGGACCGGATGCAAACGACAACACAAATGCAATGCGATGCACAAGACTACATGATATGGATGAATGCCACACACGCACACAACAAAACGACGAAAACCCGAGAGACGAAGAACCCGGAATGGAATTGATGAAGCCAGAGATATATATATATATATTGCCCAAAAGGGAAAGTATTACATCCGGGGCATTACATCTTCTCTTTTCCCTTTCCTTCTCTCCTACTCCTACTACTTGGAAGGGCTCCTAGTTCTACTAGGAATGGAGAATCCTACTCCCGGTGGGAGTAGGACTCCCCTAGGGTGTGCCATAGAGAGGTGGGCGGGGGCACCCCATGAACACACAAGTTGATCAGTTGATCTTTCCCAACCGTGTGCGGTGCCCCTCTCCACAAAATCACACCTCGGTCATACCGTTGCAGTGCTTAGGCGAAGCCCTGCGCCGGTAGCTTCATCATCTCCATCACCACGCCATCGTGCTGACGAAACTTTCCCGCGAGGTTCAACTGGATTAAGAGCTCGTGGGACGTCATCAAGCTGAACGTGTGCTGAACGAGGAGGTGTCGTACGGTCGGTGCTTGATCGGTTGGATCGCGAAGAAGTTCGACTACATCAACCGCGTCACTAGACGCTTCCGCTTTCGGTCTACGAGGGTATGTAGACACACTCTCCCCTCTCGTTGCTATACATCTAGTAGATAGATCTTGCGTGATCGTAGGAAAATTTTGAAATACTACATTCCCCAACAATAATTGGTAGCAAGTGACAAACGGTAAAAGTAAATAAGGTGCAGCAAGATGGCCCAATCCTTTTTGTAGCAAAGGACAAGCCTGGACCAACTCTTATATAAAGGAAAGCGCTCCTAAGGACACATGGGAATTATCGCCAAGCTAGTTTTCATCACGATTGTCTGATTCACGTTCGGTACTTTGATAATTTGGTATGTGGGTGGACCGGTGCTTGGGTGCTGCCCTTACTTGGAAAAGCCTCCCACTTATGATTAACCTCTAATGCAAGCATCCACAACTACAAAAGAAGTATTAAGGTAAACCTAACCTAGCCTGAAACATATGGATCCAAATCAGCCCCTTACGAAGCAACGCATAAACTAGGGTTTAAGCTTCTGTCACTCTAGCAACCCATCATCTACTTATTACTTCCCAATGCCTTCCTCTACACCCAAATAATGGTGAAGTTTCATGTAGTCGACGTTCACATGACACCACTAGAGGATAGACAACATACATCTCATCAAAATATCGAACGAAGACCAAACTCACATGACTACTAATAGCAAGACTTCTCCCATGTCCTCAGGAACAAAAGTAACTACTCACAAGACATAATATTGTTCATGATCAGAGGGGTATTAATATTCATAATGGATCTGAACATATGATCTTCCACCAAATAAACCAACTAGCATCAACTACAAGGAGTAATCAACACTACTAGCAACCCACAGGTACCAATCTGAGGTTTGGGTACAAAGATTGGATACAAGAGATGAACTAGGGTTTCAGAGGAGATGGTGCTGGTGAAGATGTTGATGAAGATAGCCCTCCCCAAGACGGAGATTTGTTGGTGATGACGGCGGTGATGTTTTCCCCCTCCCGGAGGGAAGTATCCCCGGCAGAACAGCTCTGCCGGAGCCCTAGATTGGTTTCCGCCTCAGTTCCGCCTCGAGACGGTGGCGTCTGGTCCCGAAAGCCTCCTCCTGGTTTTTTCCAGGTCAAAACACTTCATATAGGAGAAGATGGGCACCGGGGGCCTACCGGCTGGCCCACGAGGTAGGGGGGCGCGCCATGGGAAGGGGGGCGCGCCCCCCACCCTCGAGGCCAGCCGGTGGCCCCTCTCGTGGGTCTCTTCTGCCAGATATTTTATATATTTTCTGAAATGATGTTCCGTGGAGTTTCAGGGCTTTTGGAGTTGTGTAGAATAGGTTTCCAGAGTTTGCTCCTTTTTCAACCCAGAATTCCAGCTGCCGGCATTCTCCCTCTTCATGTAAACCTTGTAAAATAAGAGAGAAAAGGCATAAGTATTGTGACAAAACATGTATGAACAGCCCATAATGAAATAAATATCAACTTATAAGCATGATGCAAAATGGACGTATCAAACCGCTATGTGACGAAGTTAGACCATGAGGTATTTGTAAAGTGTCAACCTTTGTGTGGAGGTCGGGGGCGGGCGATGGTTAACTCCTACCAACCTCCCCCTAGGAGCATGCGTTGATTGCTTTGTTTTGATGACTCGTAGATTTTTGCAATAAGTATATGAGTTCTTATGACTAATGTTGAGTCCATGGATTATAAGCACTCTCACCCTTCCACCATTGCTAGCCTCTCTTGTATCGCACAACTTTCGCCGGTACCATACACCCACCATATATCCTTCCTCAAAACAGCCACCATATATTTTCCTCAAAACAGCCACCATATCTACCTATCATGGCATTTCCATAGCCATTCCGAGATATATTGCCATGCAACTTTCCACCGTTCCGTTCATATGACATGCTTCATATTGTCATATTGCCATGCATGATCATGTAGTTGACATCGTATTTGTGGCAAAGCCACCATGCATAATTTTTCATACATGTCACTCTTCATTCATTGCACATCCCGGTACACCGCCAGAGGCATCTATATAGAGTCATACTTGTTCTAGTATCGAGTTGTAATATCGAGTTGTAATTCAACGAAAGTGTGATGATCATCATTATTAGAGCATTGTCCCATGTGAGGAAAGGCTAAATCAAGAAAGCCCCTCCAAAAAAAAAATGCCACAGGAAAGAAAGGCCCAAAAAAAGAAAAAAAGAAAAAGGAAAGAAAAAAGGGACAATTGCTACTATCTTTTTCCACACTTATGCTTCAAAGTAGCACCATGTTCTTCATGATAGAGAATCTCATGTTTAGTCACTTTCATATACTAGTGGGAATTTTCATTATAGAACTTGGCTTGTATATTCCAACGATGGGCTTCCTCAAATGCCCTAGGTCTTCGTGAGTAAGCAAGTTGGATGCACACCCACTAGTTTCTTTTGTTGAGCTTTCATACATATTTAGCTCTAGTGCATCTGTTGCATGGCAATCCCTACTCACTCACATTGATATCTATTGATGGGCATCTCCATAGCCCGTTGATACGCCTAGTTGATGTGAGACTATCTCCCTCCTTTTTGTCTTCTCCACAACCACCACTCTATTCCACATGGTGCTATGTCCATGGCTCACGCTCATGTATTGCATGAAAGTTGAAAGGTTTGAAAGAATGGAGTATGAAAACAAGTGCTTGGCTGAAATCGGGGTTGCGCATGATATGAATATTTAGTGTGATGAAGAGGGAGCATAGCCAGACTATATGATTTTGTAGGGATAACTTTCTTTAGACATAGTTGTCAGCACCCCGATCCTAAGTCACACCGATCTAGCATGTAACACATCATATCACTTTGCGGCCTCACGCACGGTATCCCCATGGGTGCCACCTTACCTGGCCCGGGACCGTTTGCACATTTTGGCACACGAATATGATAGTGTCGCTAACATCCATATGACAGAGAACCCGGGCCAACATGGCTCGTTATAAACCAAAAGTGGCACTAAATTACAGAGATAGGCATCCATGACCCAGCAACGAACGTGTCGGTCATCAATGTATGAACCCAAGTCGTAGCAAGCTACATGGACTTAAAGGAACAACGCATGACATTTCCCCTAAGGGACAGACATAGGAACGAAGAAGGACATATGCCGGCCAGCCTATGTGTTCCGGAGCAGTAGTAAGCTACCAAGGCTCAGTGGAAGCACTAGGAGGCATTTCCCTGTAAGATAGGCTACCAAGGGTAAACAACTAGGTGTCGGATCCCACACATATCAAGCATTTCAATAACATACACACAATATGCTCAATATGTGCAAATACAACATTGCATCACAACAGAACTCTATTACTCAAAGTAATTTATTTAAGAGGCTCCGAAGAGCCATACATACATAACATATCCATACAGATAGGGGTCACATGACCCAACACTCAAGTCATACAAGCATACACGCACAAGCGGAAGCTAACTTGTCTAAGTACAGACAACTTGGAAAGAAAACATGCTTGGTGTAGCTTGACTATCTATAAGGCCCTTCACAAGTCCAAGATCTCCGTCTAGGTAGCAAGCTACTCGCCGACGTCAAGGTCTATGTAGAACCCATCAGAGGGGGTAGGGTTCTCCTCTGCAACAGTTATTAAGAAAACATGAGTACAAAGGTACTCAACAAGACTTACATCAGAACCTATCATACATGCATCATTATCAACAAGGGTAGTGGAGTTTATTGCAGCAAGCCAGCTTTGACTCTTGGCTATCCTATACTACAACTCTCAGCAGATTGCAAGATGAGACTACGCACACGAGTCCACTACTCACCACCACAATACACTACCGTGGATCCTCTCCCGTCATCCTACGGAAGGGCCATCCATGACACTCACACTTGTCTTAAGACTTTTAGGAGTAACCATTAACTTGTCTATGAACTGTATAAGCAACCAAGTGGTCCTTAACCGCAAACAACGGCTATTCGAATAGATTGGTAACCCTGCATGGGTGTACTTCTTCACACACGCTTCCACCACTTATCGCCGTTTACTCGACATGTACTCGACAACCTTCAAGCGGAAGCCCAGCGAGGGTGTCGGCCACGACCTGACTAACCACACAAGTCCCTAGTCCAGTTTTATCGCCTATTTGGGTTCCATCCATGGGGAGATCCGGCCGGGGTGTCGCCCACGGCCCCAAACGATGTGTATAGGGTTCCCGAGTCACCAAACGGGCGACCAGTACACCGTGCCACGTACCTGCCTCGTCACAGCCCACCCCGAGGGTCAGCACTGCGCACGAGCTCCAGTATACTACAAACACCAGAAACTAGTTGCAACTCCTAGACAGAGGACAATGGCAGTTAATAAGTCGAGAGAGCTTGGAGCGCCCGGAGCCCAATGCGTGGTAGTAGCTGATGTTGAATCACACATACAGATCTCAGATCCTATGGACGGTTCCAATGAAACAACCCACCATGTACTCCTACATGGCCTTTCATCGATACCTTTACCAAGCATATTCCACACTCCACTCTCTTTACCAGACACGATCATTTCACTCTGATCCATCACCCAGATGAACCAGACCTGACACAACTCTAAGCATAGCAGGCAACATAAATAAATAGCATGGTAGGAAACACATCACATGGCTCAATCAACTCCTACACATGCTAGTGGGTTTCAACTATTTACTGTGACAATGACAAGTCATGCAAAGGAATGGGGTTCAACTACCGCATCAGATAGCAGTTCACACGCTGTTGCCTTAATGCAGTAAAAGAGAGCAGGAGCGAGAAGATGGGTTTGTATCAGAATGATCAATGGGTTGCTTGCCTGTCAGATTGGTTGTCGGGTACCGCTCTTCAGTTGGATACGCGGATGTATCCTCGGAAGCAGAACCTACCACGGAGAACACCGGTAATACAATCAATACACAAACAAATGCAACAATATGATGCATGCTCATGACATGGCAAGATGGATATGTTTTGGGCTAATGCAACTATAAACAGAAAGGTTTGAGCTTATTTGAATCAAAGATTCAAATTCATACCCAAGCTATTATTATTTAAAGTGCATTATCATGTTTTAAAGTGAACAACAAGGTTAACTTGCTCAAACATGCATGAAACCTGTACCAATGGAAAGATTGGATTTTTCTGATAATTTTTCATATATAAATCTTTTTCGTCTGAGCTACTGTTGAATTTATATGAATTTTAGAAGTTAGGACATTTTCTGAAAATAAGTAAATCATTTCCGATTTATTTAAATCACAGAAAACACTTATTGCGTCAGCATGAGCTCATGCTGACGTCGGCAGGTCACCAGGGATGGTCCAGTCAAACCTGACGTGTGGGGTCCACACGTCAGTCTAACAGAGTTAACTAACAGGGTTAAATTAAACTAGCTACTAATTAACAAGGTCGGGCCCACATGTCAGTCGGTCAGCTAATTAGCAGAATTAACTTAACACTAACTAATGCTAAACTAACACAGTCAACGACTGGGCCCACATGTCAGTGGCACAGGGGGGGGGGTCAAACCCCCTGGTCAGCGGGTCAAACCCGCCGACGGCTAGTCGCCGGCGAGGCCACACGCGGTGGAGCGCCTCAGGTTTGGTCCTCCGACGACCAAATCGACGGCGGAGCACGTCTACGGGCAGCTGGGAATGAGCTACGTTGAGTGGTGCTCGACTTGGAGCTCGAGGTCGCCGGAAACGACGCCGGCGACGAGTCCAGCGGTTGCCGGAGTTTGGGCGGTAACGAACTCGGCGGTGCAGTGCTCGTGGAGGCTCGTGGGGTGGTCCTACAACATCTACGCGAAGCAGTGAAGACGATGGACACGATGGCCTGGCCATTAGGTGGCCGGAGCTACATCGGAGAGGAGCATCCACGGCGGTGCAGGCGGGTGAGCCTGTTGCGGTGGCTGTGGTGCACGGCAAGGCGAACGGGGAGGACGGGGACGGACAGGAGCTCACGACGGAGACGACGAGCTGGTCGGCAAGCTCGGGTACGACCTGGAGTGGCTGGTGCGGTGAAGGGGATCTCCGGCGGCCGAAGGTTGAAGACAACATCGGCGGTGGCGAGGTAGAGCATGCGAGCGCTCGGGGCTCGGCCTGTTCGACGTAGCGGACGAAGGTGGTGCTCCTTGACGCGGCGAGGCGACGGTGGCTGCGGTTATGACGGTGGGGAGCTCGCGAGCGCGTCGGCCATGGCGAGGAGAGGGCGAGGGAGAGGGACAGGGGGGAGAGTGCGGTGTCCAGAGGGTTCGGGCGACGACGTGGAGGCGAACCAGGGCGTCGTGGAGGTGGGGGAGTGAAGCAGGGAGGCGGGCAGCTGCGTGGCGCCCGCAGGCTCGCCGGCGTACTCCTCTCCGCCTTCCTCGCAAGAGGAAGCAGCTGCGTGGAGCGGCTGCTGGGCTGGGCCGCCAGGTGGGCCGCCAATTAAGTCTCTCTCTCTCCTCTCTTTTCTATTTAGTTTCTGTTTTGCTTTCTTTTGCATCTGTGTTGAATTATTAAAAATGCTAGAACATTTTTATAAATCATGAAACTGACCATGTCCACTTTAGATAATATAAACTACATGGAACATTTTGGTTTATGATTATTTGGGCATTTAAAATATTTTATAGCATTTAAATGCCCAAATGCAAATACAATATGATTTAATCCAGTGACCTTAGGATGTCCTAGAAAATTGAGCACCATTTTTGTCAAAGGTTTAAGACCAAGGCAAAGATGATGATCATTTTTTAAGGGCATTTTGGGTACATTGGAAAAGATTTTATGAAACCCTAGTTGAAAGAAGAGCTGTGCTGGGGTTTCTGTCATCCCCATTTCAAGTTTCCGGAAAAGTTAAACATGATGCACACTCTAGCTAGTCCTAAATCAGGCACAGACTAGGGATGTGACAACTGTATTTTGAGAAGACATGATTGCTTTGTTAGTATGCTTGAAGTATTATTATTTCTTATGTCAATATAGACTTTTGTCTTGAATCTTTCAGATCTAAACATTCATGCCACAATTAAGAGAATTACATTGAAAAACTATGTTGGTTAGCATTCCACATAAAAAATTCTGTTTTTATCATTTACCTACTCAAGGACGAGCAGGAATTAAGCTTGGGGATGCTTGATACGTCTCCAACGTATCTATAATTTTTTATTGTTCCATGCTATTATTTATGATGTTTTGGATGTTTATTGGGCTTTGTTATACACTTTTATATTACTTTTAGGACTAACCTACTAACCCAAAGGCCCAGTCCAGATTGTTGTTTTTTGCCTGTTTTAGGGTTTTTCAGAAAAGGACTATCAAACGGAGTCCAAATGGAATGAAACCTTCGGGAGAGATATTTTTGGAGCAAAATACGCACGGGAGACTTGAGAACCACGGAGTAGGGCTGACGTGGTGTCCACGAGGGTGGGGGGCGCGCCCCCCTATAGGGCGCGCCCCCTACCTCGTGGGCACCCCGTCTGGCCCCTGGTGCCCTCCTTCCTCCTATATATATACCTACGTACCCCGAAACTATCAGAACAACAGAGAAAACCCTAGTTCCACTACCGCAACCTTCTGTTCCCGTGAGATCCCATCTTGGGGCCTGTTCTGGAGCTCCGCCGGAGGGGGGATCTACCACAGAGTGCTTC
>LR738715.1:346777567-346793068 GCA_902687465.1 Secale cereale
GTCCAGATTGTTGTTTTTTGCCTGTTTTAGGGTTTTTCAGAAAAGGACTATCAAACGGAGTCCAAATGGAATGAAACCTTCGGGAGAGATATTTTTGGAGCAAAATACGCACGGGAGACTTGAGAACCACGGAGTAGGGCTGACGTGGTGTCCACGAGGGTGGGGGGCGCGCCCCCCTATAGGGCGCGCCCGCTACCTCGTGGGCACCCCGTCTGGCCCCTGGTGCCCTCCTTCCTCCTATATATATACCTACGTACCCCGAAACTATCAGAACAACAGAGAAAACCCTAGTTCCACTACCGCAACCTTCTGTTCCCGTGAGATCCCATCTTGGGGCCTGTTCTGGAGCTCCGCCGGAGGGGGGATCTACCACAGAGTGCTTCTACATCATCATCATCGCCTCACCATGAGTTGTGAGTAGTTTACCACAGACCTTCGGGTCCATAGCTAGTATCTAGATGGCTTATTCTCTCTCTTTGGATCTCAATACCAAGTTCTCCTTGGTCTTCAAGGAGATCTATTCGATGTAATCTCTTTTTGCGATGTGTTTGTCGAGATCCGATGAATTGTGCGTTTATGATCAAGATTATCTATGAGAAATATTTGGTTCTTTTCTGAACTCTTTATGTGTGATTATAATATCCTTGCAAGTCTCTTCGAATTATTGGTTTGGTTTGGCCTACTAGATCTATAGTTCTTGCAATGGGAGAAGTGCTTGGCTTTGGGTTCAATCTTGCGGTGTCCTTTCCCAGTGACAGTAGGGGCAGCAAGGCACATATTGTATTGTTGCCATCGAGGCTAAAAAGATGGGGTTTATATCAGTATGTTTGAGCTAATCCCTCTACATCATGTCATCTTGCTTAAGGATTTACTCCGTTCTTATGAACTTAATACTCTAGATGCAGGCTGGATAGCGGTCGATGTGTGGAGTAATAGTAGTAGATGCATAATCATTTCGGTCTACTTGTCTCGGACGTGATGCCTATATATAATGATCATGCCTCGATAGTCTCATAATTATTCGCTTTTCTATCAATTGCTCGACAGTAATTTGTTTACCCGCCATAGAATATCGCTATCATGAGAGAAGCCACTAGAGAACACTATGCCCCCCGGGTCTATTTTCAACATATCAATCTAGAATCTACTTTACATTTCCGCTTTTACTTTTTGTTCTTATATCCAAAAATACCAAAAATATCAAACTATCATCTCTATTTGATCTCACTTTCGTAAGTGACTGTAAAGGGATTGACAACCCCTTATCGCGTTGGCTACGAAGTTCTTATTTGTTTGTGCAGGTGCGAGGGATTCGCGCGTGATCTCCTACTGGATTGATACCTTGGTTCTCAAAAACTGAGGGAAATAGTTACGCTACTGTGCTGCATCACCCTTTCCTCTTCGAGGGAGTACAACGCAAGCTCGAGAAGTAGCAGTCCCAACGACCCCCTCCAGGGCAGCACTCCAAGCAGCGTCCCTCCTCGTGAAACACCTTGAAGAGCAGCATGGAGGCGCCATCGTACTCGAAGTGGATGGCGAGGGTGCCTTCCGCATAACAGACGTGGGCGACCTCGCCTCATCCGCGGGTCATGAAGACTTTACGTGGGGAGACGACCTCAACCTCAGCCCTCGTCGCTGGGGCCTGGCACTCGATGTGCCGCAACCACAGCTAGAGTGGCCCCCTCGACGGCATCTCCGCGACGAAGAATGGTGGGAAGTGTATCCAGGATCTAGGAGGCACCGCCATCCACACCATGAACTCGCGCGAGGAACCCCTAGCGTGCGTTCGCGGGGCGGCGGCGTGCACCACGATGGCGCGATCGACACGGCCAGGGCGCGGGCGGCGCTGGGTACTGCCTTCCCCTCCGTGGCCTGGTGCCCTGGCATACAGGGGCAGCGGGTAGCCAGGGGGAGGTCGCTCGTGCCAAGGCCTCGTCACTTTTGGACTCGTGGCGGCACCATGAGGGCGGAATGGTCTTTTCTTCGGTGGGAGCACTTCTGGCTCCTCGCAAGGTGTCTTCCCCTTCTCAGCGACAAAAAATCGCCGGATCGCCGCCATGATCAACTCGGCCAGGGGAGGAGCAAGGGAGAAGAAGAAATGAGAGGAACGAAGGAAGAAGATGGGCGGCAAGGACTCCGCCTGCCGCCTTATTTATAGCCAGGAGAAGTCCAACCGCCGGCCTCCATAATCGTAGGTAATGATGATGTTTTGTGCATGCAGGGACTTGTCAAGTCGCGCAGTCACCGAGGCTCCATGGGGAAGTGGAGACGCCCTTGTCCAATCAATCACCACGCATCAGTCAAGGCCGCAGGCTTTTGGGGCCCATGGCTCTCCGCACTTGACCCTTAGCTTCGCCGCGAAGCCAAGCCCGAGCGCACCTTGGGCCCCGGGGCTACTGTCGGCGTTCTGGGAACAGGGGTACCCAGACTTGCCTGCCTGCAACCCAGGGTGTGGCTCAACAGGCGGCCTGGTATGGCCCAACCTCTTCGGCAACCACCCAAGATCCTCGCGAGCCGAGCCTCGCGAGGCGGACCACGCAAGACCTCCCTTGGGGCGGTCTCACTAGGCTGGCTCCTGAGGAGCGGAGATATCAAGGCAAGGGGCACCTCGCGAGGTCCTCGTGATGTGAGCAGTGACAACCAAGGCCAGGCGGGCGGCAGCGAGCACAGGGTGCCAGTTTCCTCTTTGGTGCTAAAGGAGTAGGCGCAGGAGAGGAGTCTCGAGGCATCAGGCAAAGGTTTCCATATCGATGCAACAAGACCAAGACCTGCAGGATGGCAGAACGGAGGTCATCGCGGAGCCCTGGCGCCGTCACCACCCGAGCCTTTGGTAGGCGAAGACCACCTTTTGTTAGGATAGCTTGTGCTAGCTGCCCCCCTTCAAATTTGGCCGTTGTGGGATCCCTTCCCGCTAAATATTTGGGGAGAGGACCCGGGCCTCTATAAATAGGACTAGCCACCACCATTGAGATGGGCTCGTCTTGAGTTGATCAGATAGAAGGCCACACACTCACAAGCTCACTCGAGAACAAGAACACCTCTCCCCAGGAGGCAGTTCACTCCATGTACTAGTTCTTCCTCAGCTTACAAGGCAATCCACCACACCACACTGGATTAGGGATTACACCACAATGGTGGCCCGAACCAGTATAAACCTTGTGTCCCTTGTTCTTCGGATCTGACGAGCTAGGCCGAGGGATCGGCGAGTAGACAAGCTAGGGCGGGAGGATAGATCTTCGTGCGCACCCCAGAGTTCGAACCACAAGGGTTTTGCCGAAAGCCAAGATCCGACAGAGAAGTCTTGTCATAAGTAATCATGTGAATTTGGTATTCTTTTGGTGTTTTGATGATATGTATGTTGTTATTTCCTTTAGTGGTGTTATGCGAATGTCGACTACATGACACCTCACCATCTCTGGGCCTAAGGGAATGCATTGTGTAGTTATTAGATGATGGGTTGCTAGAGTGACAGAAGCTTAAACCCTAATTTATGCGGTGTTCCATAAGGGGCTGATTTGGATCCATATGTTTCATGCTGTTGTTAGATTTATCTTCATTCCTGTTTCATAGTTGCAGATGTTTGCGAGAGGGGGTAATCATAAGTGGGTGGCTTGTTCAAGTAAGAACAACACCCAAGCACCGGTCCACCCACATATCAAATTATCAAAGTAACAAACGCAAATCAAACCAACATGATGAAAGTAACTAGATGAAATTCCCATGTGTCCTCAAGAACGCTTTGCTTATTATAAGAGACCGTTCTGACTTGTCCTTTGCTATAAAAAGGATTGGCTACCTTCCTGCACCTTTGTTACCATAATTATTACTTGCTCGTTACAACTTATCTTGCTATCAAACAAGTTGCTACCAACAATTTCAGTGCTTGCAAAAACTACCTTGCTGAAAACCGCTTGTCTTTCCTTCTGCTCCTTTGTTGGTTTGACACTCTTACTTATCAACAGGATTACAATTGATCCCCTTTACTTGTGGGTCATCAAGGCTCTTTTCTGGCACCATTGCCGAGGAGTGAAGAAACTTTGGTAAGTGGAATTTGGTAAGGAAACATTTATGTTACGTGCTGAAATTTATTGTCACTTGTCACTATGGAAAGTAATCCTTTGAGGCGTTTGTTCGGGGTATCTTCACCTCGACTTGAAGCATGGAGAGTTGCTCCTCAACCTACTGAAAATATTTATTATGAGATTCCTTCGGGTATGATAGAAAAACTGCTAGCTAATCCTTATGTAGGAGATGGAAGAAAACATCTTGGCATGCACCTAATCTATGTGGATGAAGTTTGTGGATTATTTAAGCTTGCAAGTATTCCCGGAGATGAAGTCAAGAAGAATATTTTCCCTTTATCTTTGGGGTGAAATCATTGCAATGGTATAGGCTATGTGATGATATTGGAACTTGGGATTGGAACCGATTGAAATTGAAATTTCATCAAAAGTTTTATCGTATGCATCTGGTTTTCATCGAGATATATATATATAGGAAAATGGTTGTGTACTCCTGGGAGTACATACTCCCGCTCCTCATATACCACATAGATGAATCTTTTATACCTCTTTATTATTTTTAATATACTTCATTAGTAATAATTAGATACCCCAAAATGATTTTCATGAAAAAATTCATGTGAGTCTACATATTTTTAAATGTTTACGTATATACTGATGTGTTTGTATGTGAAAATGGTATATTACAAAAAGTATATCGCATATGATATTTTTTCAACAAAACTTGTATTGGGGTATCTTAGAATATTTAATGAAGTATATTGAGAATGATAAAGAGGTATAATTAATGCGTATATGAGGTATATTGAGGATCGGAGTACATACTTCCAGGAGTACAAAAGAGGAGTCCTATATATATATATATATATATATATATATATATATATATATATATATATATATATATATATATATATATATATATATATATATATATATATATATATATATATATATATATATATATATATATATATATATATATATACAGCCGCTCTATTCTCATAACATTATGAGAATAATATTGTCATAACACTTCTGAACTGCATTGAAAAACTGCATTGGAAAGCTATGCGCACTGCTTCCTTCTTCTGTTGCGAACCACATAGAGGTGCAGCAGGAAACCTTCATTTAGCAGCGTTTCTGACTAGTTTGATCGATTTCTATTGGTTTATTTGTGCGTGCGCTGATTTAATATGTGGTTAAGCACTGAATTCAGCGAGAAAACGACGGAAATCCTTTGATTTGGCGGATCTGCGTCCGTTCTTCCGCTGGTGGAGGAGTTTTCGCATCTTGCTGTTGGCTGTTCATATTCTATTGATGTTTGTGTGTTACCATTATCGCGTTGATGTTTGTGTTATTCCGCGACAGATTAATCTGCTAATAGGATTGAAATTTCAGTATAATTTGTCGAGTATCTCTCTATTCTAGCAGAAAAACGTCTGTTCTCTGTTCTTCCCCGTCCGGATCGAAATTGTTGCGTTTTGTATGTAATATTCTGTTGTTTTCGGCAATTACGGGCTGCTTTTGATCTATCCGTATGAATTGGAGCGGATTAAGTTGTTAATTTTGAAGAATTTAAGTTTTTTGTCCATGTTTTTTGCGGCGCGACTGGCTCTGGTCGTTTCTCAAAGATGTTTTTTGAGATTTTTTTGCATTATATAGTTGTTAGAACTGCATTGCATACTGTGTTTTTCGTCTATGAATCGTGGTCAAGAGCGGTGGACTGCAGTAATATGCAATGCGCGGTGAACTGCAGTAATATGCAATGCGCGGTGAATTTTTGTAGTGCGGAGAACTGCATTAATATGCAATGCGAGCTTGTATGAACTGCATTACAGCCACGGGGGTGTGGGGGGACTAGTTTGATAAGTTTTTTTGATTGGTCAAGCGCGGTGGACTGCAGTAATATGCAATGCGAAATGCACATTGTTATGTAACCGCACTGCTTTATTTATCATTTTTTATGTTGTTTCTTTTACATATATATATACTGGTGGGTCAATTGGCTCCCCTCCCACCTTATCCCCGGCGGCTCCCATCTCACCTTATCCCTGGCGGCGCCACTCTTCCTCGATCTGTTTTTCTCCCAACCAGATCTGTTTTTCGCCTGGCAATGGATTGCGCGTGCGGCTGCCTGGCAAGGTTGGAGCCCATGCTGGAGACATGTGTTTTTTCTGAAGGTTTGGTTCTGAACCAGAGGCAGCGGCACAGCGCTCTCTGTTCTCTTCTATATTCTTCAGGTATTGGATTTCGGGCTCCATTCGTCCATCAGATGACTGACGACGATGTAAGTGTTTCATGGGTATGTATTTCTCGCATATTCTTTTTCATGTGTTGTTTGTAGTTAACGCTATCTGAATTTTTGTAGCAGTATAAGTGCACTAAGTATAAGTGAACTGCTTTTCACATAGTAGTTTTATTATGAACATTGTAGGAGCAGCAGCAATTTTGTCTAGTCAATATTATTATGTCTTGACATCAATATTTTTTTATGAAGATTGTAGCAGCAATTTAGTTTCTGAAAGATTGTAATCTTTTTCTTATTTGTTCTTATTTTTTTCTGTTCTTGTTTGTTTTGCTTGCAGAAATTCCCTTCTGGTCTAGTCAGGGTAACAGAAAGCTGTGTTAATTTGGTGTTGGTCAGCAAGAATGGATATCATGATGTTGATGTTATGTATTCTGTTGGCTCTGATGATTGTTTGGTTCTCAAAGATGGCTGGAAGGAATTTGTGGAGGAAGCTGGTCTTCAGGCTGGGGATGTTGTTATGGCTATGTTTTATAGGCATGCAAAGTGTTTGGAAATCAAGTTAAATTTGCTTTAGATCAATCTTGCTTGAGCAGCAGCAGCATGAGACATTTTTGTTGTAATAATTTGACATTTTTTGCGTGGCTTCTAGTGTTTTTTCTTATGAGAATTCTGAGTATAAGTGAACTGCTTTTTTACATATAGTTTTTCATGTGCATCCTATCAGCAGCAGCAGTTGAAGAACATCCATACTGGAAACCCCCACCGAGCTTTTCCTTTTTTTAACCCACATACGGAACTAGAGTTTTTTTTAATAAAAGAGGACTGCATCAACCTTCTTAATAGCAGCAGTTTTGTGAAAGAATTCTCTATGTGAACTGCTCTGATAGTTTTGTTTTTTATGTGTATCCTAGCTACAGCAGCAGTTTTGAAGCAATATACATACTGAAAACAGACTACTGAGAACTGCATATAGTTGATAGATAGAAACCAAGGTTCTGCGCTCATAATTAACATAGTACATCATCGAGCAAACTAACGCAGCATAAGCAAACATTGTCCCAAAGCAAACTACAACGAAAGCAAACTAATCTACATACGCAGAGGGAAACTAATCGAGCACTTGCGACAGGAATCCTTGGCTTTCAGCATCTGGCCTGCTTCACTAGTTCCACCCGTTGGAGTTGGAGGTGGAAGTTGATGCCCCCTTGCCCCACCCCCTCCAGGATGACCTCGGGCGCTTCCTGGTCTTCTCTGTTTCAGCGTGCACGAGGCCTTTCTTCATTGTGGTAATTCGGTTCCATATCTCGAACGCGGTGTAGGCGTCCTTGGCAGCATACTCGATGTGCTTGGTGCTGAGAATCGAAGTCCACAGGCTGTGGTCGTGGTCTGTCATCTTCATCTTCATGTCTGCGTACTCGTCGTCGATGATGGCAGCAGCTACATCGCCAAGCGAGTCCACTGGCTTCGTTCCATCAGGCACCCTCCAGTTCGTCTGGATGTCGACGAAGTTGGTGATGTGGAGGTTGCAGCCTGCGAGCTTCTCCATGTCCTGCTTGATGACGAAGCCAGCGAACTCGAACCTAAGGAAAGTGAACCGCAAGTTATACCTTTCGGAACTGCATACATAGGCATATAGAACTGCAACACGTACTCGGCAGAGAGAATTGCTTACCTTGGGTAGCCGAGGAACCTGTCGAAGGGGATGCATCTCTTGCCCAATGTACCACATACCTGGAAAAGAAGCACTGGGTGGTACTTGCCGATGGATAGTTGAACCAGGGCCGCCCTGTCGTGGTCGGGTGTGTACTCCACGTCGATGCCGACGATCTTCTGGCGGCACCGCTGGAGAACTGTCTTGAACTCTTAGACGTACGTCGCCATGGCGGCGACGTCGGTGGTGTAGATCACCTTCAGCTTTGTGTTCCCGTGCGCATGCACGTCGTCGTAGGTCCTGCTGAACCCCATGGCTGCAAAGAGGAGGAAGAGGAGGAGGAAGGGGCAGCATCGTGTGTTTTGTGCGGACAGTCTGGTTGATGGAGCGCGGGATTTAAATGGGAGCGGCAGCAACTTTTGCCGAGGCCACGATCTCGTCTCCCAACCGTGTTGCCGATCGTGGGTTCGTGATGATCGTGGTGTTCGTGCGTCGTGCAACCGGCGGGATAGAGGAGGGGGGGGGGCGCGGGCGCTTCGGGCGATAGTGGGCGCATTTCTTTTAGGGCAGGCGAACCGAATCGTCCGCCGTAAGCGAACTGCATCGCTTCAGAAGCGGAATCGTCCGCCGTAAGCGAACTGCATCGCTTCAGAAGCCGAGTCGGTTTTTCGTAAGCGAACTGCATCGTGTTACAACACCGAGACGTTTTTTTATTTTTTGTCTATGACCTGTGGGCCTGTCGGTCGGGGCTTTTATTCATTAAGTCTCTCTTGTAGCCCCCTTGCCCGCTTCCGCTTCCCTCTCCCCCGTGCCCGCACAGAAATCCCCCCGCCCTCGTGCTCTCGTGGTGGAGAGCGACGACGCCCGCAGCCGCCGCCGTCCGTAGGGGCTCTCTCGTGGTGGAGGGCGACGACGCCCGCAGCCGCCGCCGTCCGTAGGGCGCTTCCTTCGCCGTTGCCGTCCGCACCCGCCTCGTCCGGCCGTCACTTCGTCCCACGGTGAGCCCCAAATCGCCCCTAATCCGTTCCAGATCTTGTGCTAGGGTTATTTTTCGTGCGAGCATTCTCTTCTTAAGGTTGTTTTGTATGCTTGAAATTGCAACGCCCTATGGATTGAAAGTTTTTCTCTGCCTGAATTTGGGGTTTGCTGTCTAGGTTTTAATTATTATCCCTTGCTGATTGGAGGCACAGTATGGATTCTTCCTCCCTAATTGATGCGTCACCAGTTAGAACGGCTTCTCCATCTGGTAACTACATCAAAGTGAACTGCAGTTTTCATTCAGGGTCAATTTACTTCTTTTTGTTGACCGAAATAGTGCACTGCATCTTAGATTCCTTTTTAGTAAGGCCTTTTTTTAAGACACGTGTGGCAAACTGATATGACCTGCGTCAAGTTAATTGTTTTTTACTTTTTTGGAAGGACATTAAGTTAGTTGTTATGTTTTTTTGTTAAACATAAACTGCTAAAAGAGCACTGCATTTTGGACACTGCTTTGTAATTTTTTTTGTCTATCCACTATGCGGTTTTGCGAAATCGATATGAGCTGCATTAAGTTTTAGTTTTTGCCTCTCACAGAACTGCATGAATTTGTTTTGTTTTGCATATCTAAGCGCACTTCTTTTTTTTTATATGCGGTCAATTGGTCACTTGAACGAATTAGTGCACTGCATCACATATCCCTGTGCCAATGTCCACTTTCAGACACGCGTGAATATGATATTCAAGCGACATGAACTGCATTTTTTAGGTTTACTGTTATGTTTTTAATTGTTAAACATAAACTGCTGGAAAAGTGCACTACACTTCTACATTGTTTTTGTTTTTCCAAGTTGATATGAGCTGCATTAAGTTTAGGTCTTCATCTCACACACACATATTTTCTTATGTTTTTTCTCACCCACAGTTTGATCAGGTCAACATTCCACCTGAGTTGAGTGAAACCCAGTCGCAATCTGTTGATGGCACAGAGCCAGTTACACAGGATTGGATGGTCCCTGATCAGATTGCAGCCGATGTTGAGAGGAGAAGGCAGAAAGCTATTGCGCTCGGTAATACTTTCGTGAAGGCTCATAGGGCGAAGCAAGTAAAGTTAGGGGAGGGTAATGAGATAGGAAGGAGGATTGCAGATTCAAAGAAGTCTGCTAAATTTGCCCCCACAAAGAATCCTGTGAAGAGGAAACTCAACACTGTCGCAGAGCAAGGTTTAAGTTCTCCACGCCGGAGCCCGCGTGTTGATTACTCAAAGAGACCTAATTACGCCGAGGTTGATGTGGGTGGGATTCAAGGAAAGCGGAGACGGGCGGACGATCACTCTGGTGTTGATTCTGAGCGTCGATCTAAGCTTGCGCGGGAAAATGCAGCTGAAGAAGCTCTGGACAGTGATTCTGATGAGGAGGATGTTGATGTTAGTAAGGTATACGCTGTTTATTTACTTTTTCTTCTGTTTTTTTTAAGTTGTTTTTTGCATGAGTTTGCTGATGTGAACTGCATTTTTTATTCTTTGTTTTTTTGTAGGCTGCTAAGAGTACAAAGAGGAAGAGGTCTGAATATGATGTTGCGCATGAATGGTGTTTCAACAAGACTGTTCGGCTGTCCATTCCAAATGTAATCAAAGCTGTCGCTTTGTTGGGTGACGTGCACAGAAGTTTGGTGCGGCAAGCAGGTTTTTGCATTGTCTTTGACCTGAAATTAGAGAAGAATGTTTCTCGTGTGTTGATGTGCAAGCTGATGGGAAAGATCGACCCCGACACGATGAGACTGGACTGTGGGCCAAACAAGGTTCTGGAAATTAATCGCGAGGCTGTCCATCACATTTTTGACTTCCCTATGGGTTCTCACACTGCTCCCAGGCCTGCTGCCAGCGGCCATGATGATTCGCTGACTAATCTGAAGGATGAACTCGGTTTCAACCGTTCTCGTAGCATAGATGCGAAGGACCTGATTACCTTGCTTCGCACGGTGGCTGCGGACCCTGCGAAGGTTGATAAGACGGTGAAGGTTTTTTTTCTCATTGTCTTCCAGTGCTTGCTTTGTCCTAGCCCCGCAACTCGGTTGTCCAGGGTAGCTGCTATGGTTGAAAACTTGGATATTGCATCTATGGCTAGCATGGGTTTTTGTCAGCTTGTTGTCGACGAGCTGCAGGCCGCTGTGTACAAGTGGAATTCTACAGGGAGCAAGCAGAACTGCGCTGAGGGTTGCACCATCGTTCCCCTGTTCATGTACATGGATTCCTTAAATCTTCGAAAAGTATCGGTGATGGATAAACGCACTCCACGCGCCGCAATACTGTCCCATGTGCAGTTGAAGAAGATTCACAACGCCGACATCGTTGTCAGGGGAAAGATACACCTGGACTCTTACAAGTTTGGCAAGCTGCCGGTGAGTGCATAGCCATGTTTTGTTTTTGTTTTTATATCCTTTTTTTCGCGCATGCTAAATGTGAACCTCTTATGTACTTTTTTTTGTGAACTGCATCTCTTTTTTTTTCATTTTTTCAGTGGAAGGCGGAAGCGGACATTGTGTATAAGCGGACTGCAGTTGCCGAAGCCCCTGAAATGTTTTGTGAGCCTCTTGCTAGGGCGGCTCCAATTCGACGGGGTCGTGGTTTTGCTAGGGCGGCTGCTGGAGGTTTTTCTGGCCATGCTTCTGCTGATCGTAATAAATTTGTTTAGGTCGATGAGCTTCTCGATAGGGTCATCAATATAACTAGTGATTTCCCAACATCCGGTTCCAGGATGAGGAATATTACCGGTTTGTTTCCTGAAGGCAAAGGCCCTTCTGAAGCAGAAATCGAGGCCGCTCATAACTTTGACCGTGGGCAGCTTGAATTCCTTAAGCAGGCTGTAACGAATATCAGATCTTCATTCGTTCAGTTCAAGCAGTCTCAGGATGACAGGTGTGCTACGTATGAGCAGGAAGCGGATGCAATCGTTAAGGAAATGAACAGGCATGAAGATGTTGTCCGGCCTTCTTTGCCCGACCCCGCAGATGTGGATGTATGTCTTTTTTCCATATGTGAACAGTTTTTTTACCCATATTTTGTTATCTATTTTTTCTGTGCGTTTGTGGCATTGACTATTTGTTTTTTTTATCATTTTGTTCTTTTCGCAGTGTGTTGGAGAATCTTCCAAGGCTAACGCTGGTCGTGTTGATGACCACCAGGACCACGACGGTGTTGATTCTGATTACTTGTTTGATAGGCCATTATCCCCCGTTGACGAAGCTGCCAAAAACAATCCTATTGACGAAGTTGTCATCGACAAGGTTTGATTTCTTCCTATTTTTTTTTGTTACAGTGAACTTCATTTTTTGATTTTTTTTTTGTAGTGTCCAAAACAAACAATCATTTTTTTTGCACCAGCAGTGGCAGCGAACTGCAGTTTTTAACTTTTTTTGTATTTTTTGTGCACCAGAAGTGGTAGTGCACTGCTGTTGTTGTTTAGAGAAGAAGCATCATATTTTTTTTAGAAGTGAACTGCATGATCTGGTGTTGGTTTTTTAGTTGTAGAACTGCAGATTTGGATAATAGTTTTATTTATGTTTTAATGTTTTTTAGGTTGCCGAATCAAACGTGGAGATACATGGGAAGGAGGCAGATGATGACGACGCTGGCAAGGATGAGGAGGCTGACTAGTGTAAAGAGATGGAAGGCGACGATGCTCCCCTGGTGAGTATAGAGAATTTTTGCATTTTTGTGTTTTATTTTTTATTTTTCGTGGTAGCTTCATGGTCCGTTTTTATTAGTGAACTGCATTCTAGCTTTTTTGTGTAATGTTTTTTATTTTTTAACTCATCAGCACTGCGGATTAAATGTTGAAATCCAAGCGGAGCGCAACATTGGGGATGATAACGTGGAAGGGAGAGGAGGGGAGGAGCCTGATGCGGAGGTTGATAAGGCAGAAGGTAGAGAAGGAGGGGAGTGTCCTGTTGAGGCTGATAAGGCACAAGAGAGAGAAGGAAGGGAGGATATCCTGGATTGTGATAAGCATGAAGAGAAAGAAGGAGCTCTTGGTGTTACAGTTGAAGTTGCAGAAGAGACAGAAGGAACTCGTAGAGTCGGATTTGACGATGCCGGGACATCCGCTGGCATCGATGGTGTTGTTGGGCCTACTGTTTTGTTGGTTGGCGACGAGGTGCCTGAGAAATTTTGTGTGGTCCCTCGCGCACCCGAGCAATCTGTCGACAATCTGGCTTTCCCAGCCGATACAACCAAAGTCCCATCTGAGACAGTTTCGATTGATTCTGAAGAGGAACAACCAAGACTCTCTCAGGACATGTGCAATCAAGCGCCGCTTGACGATGATATTACCGGGCTGGAGCACTTGACGCTCAACGAAGATGTATACGAGCAGTAGGAGGAAGTTTATTCTGAAACCGAAGGTAAGCGAACTGCATTATTTTTTGTTCTTTTTCCCGGGGGCGAAATGGACCGTGTGTGTTTTATAATCTGATATCGTTCCCACTCTGTATGCAGATGAGGAATTACCTGTTGTTACTCCTTCAAGGATTGATCCAGCTCTTATGAGGAGATACAATGAGTTGTATGACGCTGTTACGAGGGCTAGGAGGGACAAGAAGAAGCAGTATGACATTTTTTGTCTTACGCCCCGGTTAATTAATATGTTATTTTTTCAGGGACGCTCCCATCTTATCACTTTTTGCTGTGCTTTTTTCTTCTTGTCTGAAGGCATCTAGTTGCGTTCAAGGGAGAGTTTGGTGATATAACTATCGGCCATGTTGGCAAGTCTTTTTGGTCGTATGGAACGCTGAGCACGCGCCTCGCAAACATTGGCGTCTCTATGCTAGCTGAAAGGTTCAAAGGATCTCAAACTATGATTGTCCCGTACAACCTATGTGTAAGAATTTTCATTAATTTATATTTTATCCCCTCGTCCAATTTTTTATTTGTGCTATAACCATTTTTCATTAACTCTCTGGTTTTGTCTTTTTTGCATAATTCCATTTGGAACGGCAGTGCCACAAGAAAAAGATGTTTTCTTTGAAAAAGATGTTTTCTTCAAGCGTAGAGGAACGTGTGGACAAGAAAAACTTGGTAATGCATCTTGACCATTTTTCGTCATCTTGAAAATAAGTTTTCTGTTTTTTCTATTTTTTCTCATCTGGTTTGTTTTATTCTTTTTTTATTTCAGATTATGTTTGCAACATTTGACCCTCCTCCCGCAACAATGAAGGACGCGATAGGCCACTACTGCTTGGTCACTTTGAACCTGCGAGAGAAGCATTTTGAGCTTCTCGACTCATTGAACGAAGGAGACAGCGCTGCTGGAAGTGTTGTCTTCAGGAAAATGGTCAGGAACATCAAAAAAGTCTGGAAAGATGGCAGCGCAAGCTGCGACGAGCCGTTGAAACCTCCCACCCTGGACGGCTTTGCGCTGACTCATATTAATGTCCCGCAACAGGGAAACGGGTTTGTACCTGTTCTCCTTTTTTTTTCCTCCTTCATTTTTTTTGTGTAAGTGAGCTGCATTGTTTTTACTAAATTAGAAGCACCTTTTCCCTTGAGCGAACTGCATTACTAAAGTGTTATTGGTTGTTCTCCCTCGGTCTCTTGTGTGTATGGAGCTGCATTGTTTTACTAACATCAGTAGCACTTTTATTACTGAGTGAACTGCATTATTAATGTGTTTTGTGTTGGTTTTCTTTTGCAGGCATGATTGTGGATTTTACATGTTCCAATTCATGCAGACCTGGGATGGTGAAACGATTGCCAAGTTTGGGAAGGAGCACATTGGCTACATCAGGAAGGCTATGCTCTATAGTTGGCTGACCTCGTCGCATTGCTGTCTGGACCTGACATCACTTTTAATTTTTAAAGAAGGTTATTACATTTTTGTTCTTCAGTCACACACCTTTTTTATTAAGTGAACTTCATTGGTACAGAGAGGGGAGGTCCACTACTTTTGTTAAGCTTTTTAGTAGAACCCCATTTGTGTGTTTAAAATGACTTTTCCTTAGGTAACTCGATGATTCTTTTTCATTTTGCTCATTATCCATTTTTTTGTGCAGGCTTTGATGAAGGTGCACACCAAGGTGGTATTTCCTTGTTTGAAACTCAGGTTCATACTCCAACTATTCAGAAAGTTGTCCTTGATGAACCCCCCGTTAAGGTCGTGAAAGAACCTGTGTGTAAGATGTTGAGGAGTGGCGCCGGCACTTCGAATGAAAAAGCTCTTGAGAAATCTCCTGTCAATGTCAAGCATGGGAAGAAAGCTGCGAGCCCTCCTAATGCTGAAGATAGTGATGATGATTTTGAGAGGCCACCATCAGTGCCTAGGAGGACGAGGAGCGCAGCTGTGGAACGCCCGACGGACAGCGAGGCACTAATTCTATCAAATAGGAGGCCTGTGCAGAAGCCATCAAAGTTTCAATCTCCTGTACAGAAGTTGAATCCTGCTAGATTTAGCTATCTTGTGGAGATGAGGAAAGTCTTGCAACTCATCACGAGCACACAATTCAGGCAGAAATACAGCGAGTCAGTTCTTTTTTCGTTAGTTTTTTATATTTTTTTGATTTTTAATGTGTGTAATGTTCTTTCTGTGTTTTTGCTTTTGTGCTAC